>QLNU02014802.1:149582053-149625059 GCA_006491805.2 Dysdera silvatica
CGGAAATTCAGAAGTGGATTCCAAGAGACCACCGAAGACCTAGAAAACGTTCTCAAACTAGATGGGTGGATGAAATAAGAAAACATGTTGGGGTGACGTGGAAGCGAATTGCTGAGGATAGACTTGTATGGAAAGCATTTGGAGAGATCTTCATCCAGGAGTGGATAGATAATGGTTAAATATGATGATGATATATTTAACGTTAATAAATAAATTTCTTAACGTAAATTTTGCATTAAAAACTTATAAATTTTAGTATACCTCTATAATTTCCCCTATCCGTATTATAAAGTATATAAGGACTAAAACCTCTGTAAAAAATAAACATTGTATATAACAAGAGCTACCGTAGAAATCTATTTTGAAGATATTTTTTAATGTCAAAGAACAATTTTTATTGTCATGTACATATTTTGTACAAAAAACAAAAAATTTGAAATAAAATTCTACAATTTATATAAATCGAACACTACGCAGATTAAATCAAACAACAATATCAATCAACGTTTATTGGCGTAGTGATACCAGCGCCGATGTTATGGCGTGATTAGATGGCGAAACGTTCTGCGAAATAACCGGCATCAGTAAATAGTCTTTATATACGTTCGTAAAGAGATTATATATTGTCCTTCGTAGCTCAGTGGGTAGAGCCTCCGCCCGGCAAGTGGAAGGTCGTGGGTTCAGGTCCCACCGAAGGCAGAAATATTTATTTTCTTTCGAACGTTTCACCATCTAATCACGCCATACCATCGGCGTTGGTATCACTACGCCAATAAACGTTGATTGATTGACATTGTTGTTTGAAAATTCTACAATGTTAGATTTTTGAGAAAAAACGAAATATTTTCGGGAGGGGGGCTGACTATATTTCCAGTGGGGGGGTGCTCTGCCTCCCTATAGCCCCAGTCTGGCTACGGCTCTGCCTCTGAAAGTTTTCACGTACACATCATGTGTGGTTATAGCTGGCACAATGAGTACAGGCAGCCACTGTCCAGCTTTGTCTTTCACATTTTGTTTATTATGTTCTTCAGTAGCATTTATGTTGGTTCCCTTCTTAAGATCGGTATGCACTAGAAGGAAAATCTGAGCATTTTTTCCAAAAATATTTAACGGGTGTCTAACTTAAAAAAAAGAAAAAGCCATAGCAGGACATTTTGGTTAATCGAGATTCTGCTGTAAGTAAAAAGAAAGAAAATGACAATGATAAGTAGTTGGACTATAAAAGGCGGGGGATACAGTAAAACCATTTTAACGAACATTCTCATAAAGCAGACGCCACTATTTAGCGCAGTGGTTCTCAACTGGTGATCCGCGAGACGGGTCATTATTTAAAAAAAAAATAATAATTGAAAAAATAATATTTAATAATAAATCTTATAAGTAAAATTAATTATAAAAATGAAATTGATTGCATATTTGTAGTATTTTACAATCTGACGGAACTTCATAAAACGGTTCGTATTAAAAGTAATTCGTCTTAAGCGTGTTCGTCTTAACGAGGTTTGACTGTATTATCATTAGATTTTGTTTTTGTCTGTTTAATTATTTTTTTTTCCAAAGGAAGATTTTACAAACACATCCCCCAAAAAAAAATAAAAACCCTGGCTCCCTTTTTTATTAAGGTTTTGTTGTCAACTCGTGAGAATTTTTTAAAGGGGTTCGAACCATGTTTGGCGCAGTATAGCCCAGATGCTCTTGCGCCATAAAACATCCAAACAAAGTGGTCCGCGGGTACAGTTGAAGTGGAAAAGTGGTCCGCGGCTTAAATTGAGTTGGGAACCACTGATTTAGCGGATACTTTTCCAATTCTCTGTCACAATGCTTGTTATTCTCTAACCTCTATGAATAGGATACCCACGAGTAGCAAATTCCCGAAATATGCATTGTGTATATTGAAAGCACTTATTATTGGAACAGCGTATTAAAGGAAGCTTAGTTTTGCTAGTCAATTTTTTAATGGTGAATTTTAGAAGTTAATTATGGCGCATGATATATTTGGGTTAAGTATAGTGTTATGTGTCGATTGACTTAGGTTTCGAATGCTCTGAAATTGAAGATATTTTAGATATTACACAGTTTACCAAATTTCCTTAATTTTGTACATTAATTTATACGTACTCGATTTTTGCAAAATCCTTCCCTATCTGAGTCAGCGTGAAGATTTCGCCGATCTCTTAGAGATGGACAGAAGCGTGCATTGGTTCGGTCGATCAATTATTTTGTCCCTCTCTAACCTCATTCATATATGTGGCACACTAATATTGTAATGTGCCATCATACACTGGTGTGCAAAAATTAAGGACGGGACAGTTTTTCGCATGCAACGTCGCACCCCAGTATCTCAAATGGGTACAAAGCATACCATAATATTTCCAAGATGTAAGATTAAGGAAAATGTGGACGATACTGACCAAAAAAGTAATCCAAAGGATACAAAGGACTTTTATTCAAAAGTGGGCTTTCAGCACAGGAGGACAGAAGACAGAAACGTCCATGTGACAAACGGCAGGCAAGAAAAACACAGTTTTTAGTAGGGGGGATATGATTGTCCCTGACTGCGATGCAGGAGGTGCACCGTGCTACAAGGCGTCTCCCGAGAACATTCCACACGTGTTCTATTAGATTCAGGTCCGGAGACCGTGCGGGCCATTCCATACGATGAGTACTTTACTTTTTAACAGCTCAACGACAGACGCTCTATGATGAAATGTAGCGTTGTCATCCATGATGAGGAATTCAGGGCCCACAGCACCCCGGAAAAGATGGACATAAGGCAGGAGAACTTCGGTACACTAGTGGTCACCAGCGACTGAACCCTCTTGGAAGATGTGGAACTTCGTACGGCCATCAAGCATTATGCCCTCCGAACGAGTCCACCTCCAAACCGGTCCCTTTCGACGATGCTAGAGGGGTGATTGCGTATTCCCCGCTCTCTCTCCAGATGTATAGACATCCAGAATCGTTAGTGAGAATAAATTGGCCCTCATTCGTAAACGGCAATCTACCCCATTGATGAGCTTCCCATTCCTTATGTTCCTGGCATCAAAGGAAACGCCGTCCCCGCATCGATGGTACACACCGTACTTATCATCGAGCGAATAAACCACCTGTGTGCAGTTTCCTAGTCAAGGTTAAACGCGATAGCATCCGTCCAGTAGTGCGTTGTATTTGGTTGAAATTTCACCCGCTGTAAGTCGTCAATCTCTCCTCGCCTGTAGAACAAGATACCGGTCCTCCCTTGATGTGGTTGCTCATGCACGACCACCACTAAACCTTCAGACAGCTTTTCCTGTCGTTCAAAATGCCGTCCACGCTCGCAATACGATGCTGTTTATTATTATCACGAATTCTCCGGACACACTCGTCACACTTCGATATTCTATCAACTTTCCAATGATTCAGCCTTGAGTAAAGTTATCCAGATGTTGTCTACGGGGCTGTCTGTTGAATATCTCGCACTGCTACAGCAACTTGCCGTCGTTCAAACCGATATACACTGTGCAATAGTTTCCACTGAAATGCTGTGTGTGCGCCGCCCTCGTGCTTTATACCCTACCCACACGCCCACATTACATCATGATGCGTATACGCAAATGCCCTACCGTGTAGGACCCTAGGCAGTCTCCTGATTGGTCTTTCGGTCAGTTCTGCCTGTTCGTTCCGCTGTTATGTTACTTTTTCGTCCTTAAATTTTGCACACCAATGTATATCAGTGCTCCAACGCACCTGAAAAACTTAGAATTGTCGGATAGTATGAAATTGTTCCTGAAAATCTGGAAAAAATTTGGATCGTTTGCTCAAATCTGGAAAGGTCAGCGAAACTTTTTTAATTTCTGTTTTGAATAGCTAAATCTTCCGCAAACATGAAGCAGTTTTTGCGTAAATGTTCAGTTGAGGGTTTTATGTGCCTTTAGTCAGGGGATTTTGCGGAAAGATCAAGGGCGAAAAACCTAAAATATAAGAGAATTTTTTCTGCAGTGTTAGTGGGGAACCCTGCATATGTAAAATAATACGATAATGTGCAATACTATATTTCTACTACTCAAATCCATATAGCGTGAACGTGCATACTCTTAATTTACTGTTTCGATGGCCCTATAATGACGTAGTGGTAGGACTACCACCTAGCTTGCCGTTAATCCAGGCGCTGTTCCCAGCGGTGGAGTGGCTCTTATCTGCGGACCATTCTCATTATCAACCGGGGCTTAGTTCCTGTCCTTCAGAGGTTCGGTTTCTTTTGGAAAATGTAGGTCCACCGCCCTACGGTGGCGTAATCGTAACATATTCGTTTTTCGTGCCATTAATTTAGGTTCGACTACTCAATAAAAGATTCCCAGCCAACCTGAAATTGTCAGGGAATTTAAAATGGTCCCGAAAAGTCAGGGGAAAACTTATTTACTTTCGATTTTGAATACTTAAATCTCCCACTAACGTGAAACTGTTTTCCTCGCAACTGGAAGTTTTGTGATTGGTCAGGGAATTTTGCTGGGAAAGCCAGAGAATTCTGCTGAAAAGATCATAGAAAAACATGGAAAATTCAGGGAATTTTTTTCCCCCACTGTGATTGGGAACTCTGAGTATCGTAGAACATTTGTCGGTTTTCTGCCTACCATAATCCAGGATTTACTGGTTCAGAGTTCCGAACTCCTCGGGAAAAATGTAGATTCCAGTTTAGACTGATCTTTACTATCCTTGCTCCATAAAGCCGCGAACGAGAAACAAATAATTTACCCTTTGTGTACGATTTGATTTGTTGCTTGTACAAAACTCACGCGTATCTTCATCCTCTTTGGAGCAGAGGGAACAGTGATGATCTTGCGCCGTTAAAAGCAACCAACCGACTTGTTTAATACGCAGCTGTGGAGATAATTAAGCGTAACAGGTACAAAAGAACGGCCATGGTCCCAGTTTAAAACATTTCTCTTTCATGAAGTGAATTATGTAGAGCGTAACAGCATTGTTGCGCTTTCATTCGTAATTCTAAACATGCATAAATCTTGTTACGCTCTTGAAGAAACGCGTAACATGTTTACGCGTGTAGTACAGCTAATGATGCACTTGAAGACGGTGCCATGGCGTGATCGTTTTGCGTCCATAATGCGGGGTTCCAAACTGATGTACCGTAACGGCGTTCTGGTTAATGGCAACAAGCATCTTTTTTTTTTTTTTTTATCTATAGGAATGAAATTGTTGCTCCGTTTATCGCAATGTACCCGTGGGCGTCTTTTCTGTTTCTCGCCTCATGATCTGTCACTACGCCCATGGAAAAAATAACAAATCGAAGCATGTTATTAAAGGACACCAAATGAAATAATTAACAAGTTCCTGTGGGCGGTTCTTAGTTTGCCAACGTAAGAAAGAGTGCACGTACGTGGGCGTGCACTTCCGATTGTGAGTACATGTTCCTACGATTTGTTCGTTGCAACGGTGGCGTAGATGTAACGCATTTATCTATATCGTGCTTTAATCGGGTTAGATCTCAATAGTGGCGAAGCACACGTGCCGTTTTTCTGCTCGCCGTTGTCCGCGGTTTGGTTTCCTAAACAACAGAGATTTGGATTCCTTGGCAAACTGAAGATAACAGGGCAGCAAGGCCCTATACTTATTTTAGCATCTTAAAACAGAAGTCATATAATTTATAAAGCCCAAAGTTTATATATAGAAAGAGTGAGTGACTGACTTACTGAGCGAGTGAGTGAGCGACTTAATGAGTCAATGACTTACTGACTCGTCTTTGCATGATAACGTTTTTGATCGTTTCTAGATTATTTACATTGAAACTGTTGTTGTGTATACGCACTTACTTCAGAGGGTTTAATTTTACAGTATATATCAAAATAGGTATGATCGCTAACATTATAAAATTATATATAATAATAATAATATATGTTGTATAATAATATTTATATCCCCAAGGTAAAAATTACAAAAACATGCCCTGATCGCTTCATATATTGTTTTGTTGGCAACTATGTTAAGGAAGTCACCAACGAAACCGACATGTTGTTTTCCATAGAGACATAAAAAACATTTTCTCCGAAAATACTTATTCGATGCATACAAAATTTTTTTTGTATAGTTAGTAAACATATTTACATATTTTATATGTGGCATTTTACGACATATGCAATATTTGTAAAATTAAAAATATTTGTCAGATGAAAAATATTTTACGTTCGGGTCCATAATTAAAAAACGGAATAAAAAATTATAAAATGCTACACCCAATACATGTAGAATCCTTATATGTACGTATCTAAGACATTGCAGGTCAATTAAAATTCAAGTTTTTGAAAAATATTCCCTTTTTTTTTGAGAAAACCATATTTTTGTAAAAAGTTCGTTGTGAATTAAAATTCGCCTGTTACGTTTATAAATTTATTTAAAAATGGTTCTAATTAATCTAGAGCCAAAAATTATATGTGATTTGAAAGGTAAGAATCAATATCTTTTTTTAAAAGCATTTTCGCAAGTGATCACCTAACTTTGAGAAAGGGCTGTAATAATATCTTTCAATACTGAACTGCGAAATGGAGTACATTTTCACGTTCGAAAAACGAGTTCTGGAAGACGCTCTTCCCTCTACTGCAATGAAACAAGTCGTCTACCAACGGGACTGCACGCCAATTCTCCACAAACGAACTATACTTAAATTTTTGTTTTGGCCAAAGTTAGCTGCAAATAATAGCCAAATGAAATTTCTTCGAATATTTGAATTAACCTATCCCAGATTTTTAGTTAAAAAAAAAATGAAGGCAACAGAATTTTTTTTTATTGCATTTAATGATTTTTTTTTTCCGTTACGATGTAGAACAGGGTTGTCCAACCTTTTTGGGTAGCGGGCCACTTAAAGAATTTTCACGGATCTCGCAGGCCAACGGTTTAATAAAAAATAAACAAAAACAAAATGAAAAAAAACCCCACCTGCCTTTAGAGTTTTTCCGTTTATTTGTTTGTTCATTTGCTATATGGAAAGGGTTAACCCATGCTGTCCCTACGGTTTTTCTGAAAAAAAAAATCCAAAATTTTTGCATTGGATTTTTTTTTTAATTCCGAACAGTTCTCGGTGGGCCGCATATTGGACAACCCTTATGTAGAATGAACTCTTGCATGTTTCCGGTTTGGTTGAAATAGAACAATTATATGTCAAACTGGATTCACTGCTGCGGTCTGTGGTTACCCCGTTTTTTTTCCCTTTTGTAATTTCTATATTGCATCAGGATAGCGTCAATAAAAACGTAAATCCAATTACTTTTATCATCGTGTAAAAGTTTGGCTTCACTCCGCTGTGTTTGAATAATTTCTGTTGAAAAGTAGAGTAACATTTTCCTTCTGTTTGTCATTGATTCTTTGAATCGACTTCTGCCGTTCGATCGATATTTTGTTTCGATTTTTTTTAAAGTTTTCCGTTGCGCTTTTAAAAATCGCGTTTCTTTTCGTTGTGTTTCGTTCCCAAGGGATCTCTTCAGTTGATTGGTCGTTGTTTTATTTATTTCTGCCTCCGCGTTTTTCAAGATTTGTAATTCCTGGCCGCATGCCTTTCCCCCCCTCCGCCCCCCAAGATTGTGGTCTGGCAACACGTTTCGTGAGCCGACTTTGTTGCCACACTCAGAATGGTTAAGTTACAAGAGGTACCATCATTGCCGTCCATTCAAGTGAACGAAAATTTTCGATAAAGCATTAATTATTTCAGTGTCTCGTCCGGTGTTAAAATTTTAAGGTTGATGTGAGATTTCTCGGCTTGATGCGGGCTCGGTTAATTATGGCTAATGAGGGGTTTGGAGTCCATAGAGCGATGCGATCGTTCTCTGGTTTGGTCGGTCCCGCATCTGCAGTCCTGTTGTATATGGCGCATAATTATGAACGTTCAAGTAAATGAATGATGGTGCTTTTTTTTTGTTAAAGGCTTCTAAAAAAAAGGGTTGGATTTTTGTTTTCTTGTTGCATGTTTGGTCCAAAATTAATTGATGGATAGCGTAAATGAACAGGTTTAGGAAGTTGAATATATTGGAGATCAGGTGAAACAGGATTCAATACTGTCCTCAAAGTACCCCATTTTCAGGGAAATAATCTGGATACGTTGCATTTTTTTAGGGGCATCTAGAGGATTACATTAAAATTGAGACACTGGTTGAAAGACCCCCATTGGCGAAGGCAGGGAGGGTTGCGATGAAATTTTGTATATTCACATATGAGTATATGGATAGAAAAGAAGCAAAATTAAACAAATTTCTGTAGTTCAGTTATTTTAAAAACGTTATAACAATAACGTATCTAATAAGCTATTTCAATGGCGCTAAACGGCTATCGGCCCTGCGGTGGCGCAGTGTGGTAACGCGTTCTCCTATTGCGCGGCTAATCCGGGTTCGACTCCCAGCAGTGCAAAAAGAACGCTTACTCAGAGATCTCATAAAGATCGCACTGCTCACTGTAGTCCGGGGTTTGGTTCCCTAGGCCTTAAGAGGTTCGGATTCCTCGGAAAACAGTAGGTCCCGGCGCAGCATGACCACTGTAGTCTTTGAGCCGTAAAACCAAAAAGAAACGAAACGCTAAACGGCTATCATATCAACGGCGAATATGAGTTGTATCCCTGTAATCCCCATTGAGCTCATACCCCCCTTATGAACTTCCTGCGCCCGCCTATGCACGACCCTCACCTCCTATTGAAGCTCAGTTTGTGGTCATTGATTGCTGATTTTCAAATATTATGGAGATTATACACGTTTTTTAAAGTTTCAATTTGTACCAGCAATTTCTTTAGCCAGCTGAGAAAGAAATGGCACAAAAGTGTATCAAAAAGCCAAATAAGGGTAGAAAATACAACAAGCAAGTGAAAGAAAATCGCCTAAGGTCGATATTTAAATTTAGCGGGTTTCAATTAACATTAATTCGCAACCCCTGATTGGCACAGAACGACTCTTGCTGTTCTTGCACCATAAAAATACAACGAGCAGTCTAATCCGTAACTCTTTAATCTGAACCTTTTAATCCGCAACTCTCCAATTCTCAAGTAACTCGGTAGGTTTTCAGCATTAACAACAACCATAATTATTGCATTTACGGAAGACCTTTACCTTACCCTTTTTATTGCGTACAGACAGAAAAACCAACAGCAATAGCGGGTTCAATATCTATTGAAACCTGCTAAAAATAATGATTAATAAAACTTCCATTCATCTTTCTGTCCTAAAACCTGTTTAAAGAAAATACTGCAATTTCACCACGTTTTTTTAAAGGTATTTTTTCATAGGTAGGTAGGTGGGTGGGTAAGTGGGTTTTTTTCAGATATTTTTAACTAATAAACTTCATTGGCCTTTAATTTGTTAAACCGTACCATGAAATACTGAATCTGCAGATTTTAGTGATTCATAATTTGGAAATTGTTCCATGGAACAGTGGCTGAACGACGAGTCCTAACTGATCAAGTCTTAGGAAGCTGTTACATGATAGAATGGCTGACGGAGCGTTTCCTTATAATTTCAACGGCTACCCTAATTTACAAATAATTTCATGGGTTCTGAAACTACGTATGCAGTTTCCGAACTTGTTAATAAGAAGTTAAGGAACTGGATATGTAAGGGGTAGTTTATTTGGGCAGAGAATACTTTCATCAGCTCTTGGCCTATATTTAGGGTATGATATATGAGGTCTGTTTAATGATTGCAATTACTCAATCATCATCATCTTGGGCGTAATTGTAGAGAACGAGTCCAATGTTACAAATAAATCTAACTCGACCAATATCCCATCTACTTTCGACGGTGCCGCACATCTAATCAATCCGCGGCACGCTTTTCGCATACCTCGCACGTACCGCACTCTAAACTAGTTTGGACCATTTATTTCGGTTTAAGGCTCGAGTTTCCTCTGAGCGCTATAGTCCCAAGACACCATATCGTCTTCAGACGTTGATTATAGGTTCCTTTCTGGAATTTTCTTCGCAGCTGGCGACGAAAGTCGAAAATCCGGAGTGCCCATCGGGGTTGTCCAGGGGCTATGGCGACAACATGGATGTTGTCGTGCCTGGCATACTTGAGTGTCACTATGACACACGAATTATTGTCGACCACCTCCCCATCTAGAATTCAACGTCGTCCTATCATCCCCCTCCCATCATCATCATCAGCAGCAGCAATGTCCATTTGCTCTACTGATGCAGTTCGGGAACACCTGCAGATAGAATCGGCAAAGAGCTTCGGATTTTAGAATTTAGTCCGGACGGTTTCCGTTTCTTTTTTTAGCCGTACTTTTTTCTTCTCCTCGATAATGATATTCTGGCCTGGAGAATCCCGATGTTATGGGATTTCCGGAATTGGGGGATCGATCAGTGAGATTTTCCAGGAGTGTTTCTGGACCTGGATGGTATCCAAAACTGATTTTTTACTTCGCCTCTTTTCGGTTCTGTTTGAAATTTAGTCGTATTTTAGCAGTTCTATTGGCATTTCGTTACATTGCTAAAATTAGTCACAATGGGATTACAGACCATGCAGGTTTTTTCTGTTAAATTGTGACATTTTCGTTTAAAACAAACGGGTGGAATCTGCCATTTTGACAACGTTCCCCTTACCGAAATGGACTACCTTTCATGACGTTTTTCTACTCAGAAATTTTATAAATAGTGTGTGTTTTTTAACTAATAAATTTTGAATAGTTTTAACTAATAAATTTTGAATAGTTTTAACTAATAAATTTCGAATAGTTTTAACTAATAAATTTCGAATAGTTTTAACTAATAAATTTCGAATAGTTTTAACTAATAAATTTCGAATAGTTTTAACTAATAAATTTCGAATAGTTTTAACTAATAAATTTTCGAAAAACGACTTTTAAGGGACTTCAATGTCTTTCTAGGGATTTTTTTTTTATAAAGATTCCTTTATACAATAATTTTTGCCACCCACGTATATTTAGCTCAAACTAGAGCTTTATTGTTTTTGGAGAAAAAGAGGCGCCGTCCTCATTCTGGATTCGAACCAGGGTCCCCGCGTTGAGCCCGCGGTGTCTTGACCTACTAGACGAACGAGGACAAGAACAAACGCATTTTTCTCCGTATATGAGGATGTAAGATATTATTACCCTTCACAGGGATAACACAATTGCCAAATAATGGTCAACACAGAAAAGCCTCTGGGGCGAGATTTTTATAACTTGATTCCTTTCCTTGCATCTGCACGGCCTATAAGATCTCATTTTACAAGAATTGTTATTATAGTAAATTCTCTCAATTTTACTATAATTAGCAACTATTCCTGTTTAACGACGATGATTCTGTACCTTGACAGCCGTTAACAAGAGTTTACACTTTATTATTTACTTTCGTTTTGAATTAAAAGTAGTGAATTATTTTCTTACTGTAATCTTCCTTATTGGATCATTTGTTATAATTGTCAAAGCCTTTTACAATAATGGAATCGTATCGTTAATGTGTTACCAATTATTAACAAAATCGTAGTCGTATATTAATTGGATAATTTTCTCATTATTACTAATAACGTATTAGTTTTAAATAATTAGATTAATGGTTGGCATTCTGTATCGAACTAGGCGACGCAGAGCTTCCTTTGTTGACCTTGAGCCGTAAAATTTTGACCAATCAGATGAAGTGAACGTTTTTCACTGCTAGAAAATTGAGCATTGCAATGTTTTTTTATTAAATCTTGATTGCGTTGTATGGGGCAAGGATACAAAGGCCGTGCTTTCCCAAACACGACTGATTTGAATTGTCAATTTCATCTTCTATACTGTACATTACTTATTTGCTCACATTGAAAATTAACACAATAAATTTTACTAAAATCCAACGAGTTGTGATGTTACATTTTAAAGACAATTTTTCCTATCTAATATTAATAGTTACAATCCCTATGATGCTTACGCGTTTAACCACCAATCGGATGATTCGGGTTTGATTTCATCAGTACTTGTCGGTTTCTACTGCAGTGCCGTCCCGTAGTCCGAGGTTTGAATTTCTCCGGTAACTGTACGTACTGGCGTCGTGTAAACCTAGATGGTCTTGCGCCATAAATAAAACTTTAGTGTTGGACGTATAGTTGGATCTTACTGTTGGACGTATAGTTGGATCTTAGTGTTGGACGTATAGTTGGATCTTAGTGTTGGACGTATAGTTGGGAAATAGTAAGGTTAATTTTGGTGAATTGCATTGTATCTAAATGTCAGATTAAGGAATACCTGTATATTGGATTTTTAGTACGTATCTGAGTTTTATATACAAGCGGGATTCTTTATGTGGAATATCTTTTCTCTGTGTAACATGTCATTAATAACACTCGTATATTGTGCATAGATATGTAAAACTGAGTTTTTTCCGAAACAATTTGCGGCTCTCTGATCTTTAGGTGATTATTTGTAAATAAATAAAAATTACTTGAAGGTTTTATTTATAAAAAAATAGTTGTTACATAACTTACTTGAAAAAAAAATGATAAACGAATAAAAAAGATAGGAAATATGACAATATATAATTTTAATGGAAAATTATGCATCAATTTTTTATGCGTACCGCATTCATTAAAGCTTTATACAGAGTGTACTGCAATCATTAATTTATATGCAAATATATATATGCAAACACAATTGCATGTTTCAGTTCATTTTAGCGATAGTGCCTATGAGGGTATAAAAACAGAATTTTTACCATAAATGCATATCTTAAAATTTTTAGTAATTTTAAACATTTTTTATTATTTTCTTGAAAAAATTACCCCCCACTCCACCACCACAAAGCTGAAAATAGATTCTTCTTTTACTGCCACCTTAAGCTGAAAGAAAAAGGGACTTTCGGTGAAAACAAGTTAATTAGTTAATTAACAACTATTAGTTAGTTAACAAGTTAATTGGTTAAGAAAACAAGTTACTTCGAAATTAATAAGGTTTTGTTAATTTCGAAAAACTGAAGTACCGACGCAAATGTCCGGTGCTAAAATGAAATTTTACAAATACTATCCAATAATTTCACCATTAAAGTGCTATTGAACGATAGATATGAGACCAAGCTTGATTGATCGGAATATCCAAAGACGCGTTGTAGGGTATTGAAATAAAAATTTTGCTGTGTATTACCATTTTGTGTATGACTTTTGTGTATATCACCATTTTGTGTATGACTTTTGTGTATATCACCATTTTGTGTACATGTATTTCTACTCGGCTGGTTAATGATGACAATGAATTTAAGACGCATGATATTTTTCACGTAAGTGAAAAAAAAAATATTTAAATGCATGTTTTTTCTTATTTTAGATGCATTTTTTTTTCTTACAGTTACATATAAATTCACATTTTGGGGTTTTTTAGTGCATGTTTTGCTATTTTCTTTAGCGCATATTATCGGGGATCTTGCGCCAGGTTTTTGAACCCAGTTTTAACAAGAACCTCACTTTCTTTGGCTCAGAATGACCCCTGTTCTCCCTACGCTATAAAAATACCACTGATATAATGAACTCTGTTATAACGGGAAAAACTAAAACATTTCTTTAGTTATATATTCAAAATATGTACGACGAAATTCTTTTAAAGCAGGAGGAAACTTGTTACAGCGAGCAAGAGGTCGTCAGTAAGTTGTCGCTTAATACGAGTAGATAATATCTATAAACAGATTGACTCCTTTTTTGTAAAAATATATTTTCTCTCTTTTCTGAAGATACGACATCAGATATTTCTAATCCGGAAGACATTGTCACTGATATACAAGGTGTTCGGAAAGTCTCAGTCCATTTATCGACACGAAATTTCCCGAAATATGCACGAAATTTCAAAAATGACCGCCGTGGGTTTTAACGGCAAGGAAAAAAATAATAATCCAGAAAGCATTAATTGGAAGCAAAAGGAAGTGAGGTAGGGGGCGCGCCTGTGCACGTGCTGTGACATTTCGTGTAACCAATGTCCTGTGCTCCATTAAGTGCACAAGGACTTTCCGAACACCGTGTACAAGTTGCAAACAGTCGTGAATCGGACAAAAATAGCAATGAGAACTTATGCGTCGATACATTGCTAACCTAGATAATGGCATTAGTATAGCGAATGTGTGTAAAATTCTGATATTTAAATACAGTGGAACTTGTTAAAGTGACCACCTGTATAAAGTGACCACTTTTTATAAGAGAGAGAACTGCTAGGGACTCAGTATAACAAAGTCTGTCGTGTATAGTGGCCACCTGTTTATGGTGACCATTGCTGTCCAATTTGAAAGGTGGTCACACTACACAGGTTCTACTGCATTTGATACGTAATACATCGTATACGTAATTTTATACATAGTATATCATACATAATTTTATACTAATATTATAATATTAATATTTTATAATATGCATAAATGAGAGATTCGGTTTTATGGTCAGGTTTTATTTTTAATAGTAACCTGGTTTTAACGAGAACTCAGATACGAAAAGTATCGTTCCCTCCAGTGGCGTAACGGAAAATCTCAGCGCCCCCACAATACTTTTGCCCCCCCTTTTATTGAAGTTCATTTGAATATGCATGTGTGAAAAAAAAAAAATATATAATATTGTGTGGTGTGTTCTATAAGAAATTAACCGGCGACGCATTCCAATATTTTAAACAGAACACATGTCTATTAGTCACCGTTTCATGAGGTAGGGTTCTGGCACAAAGTGTATACTATAGCTTCATAATTTTCGGATGTTGAGTTCAATTTTAAAGGCAATAAAAACAGCTAAAGTAAATACGCGTAATGAGTTTGCCACAGTTGGAAACCGTTTATTTTACTTTATATTTTACCTAAAGATTAAAAAAAATCCTTATTAACTAAAAAATATTATTTTTTTACTTATAAGTTTTATGGAAAATAAACGACAACAAAAGAGGGGGGGGGCATTTTTCCTGGGGGGCCACTCCACTTTGTGGGGGTTGCGGGGTTATCAGTGCGCTACTCGGTCCCTCCGTATCCTTATAAGCAGGTTCGATTATAGTTATAATCATGTGCTGAATCACAACAATATAGGATGGATGCTCCAGCAACCAATATGCCAATAACGCCGGGTGGAAATAGAATTGTTGTCTCCATGCCTAGCTTACCTGGACACCAGCGGCAACTAATCTTGGAAGTATGCCGTCTTGGTCCGCAATTAGGCAGAACGGGACGTGCCATTGGGATCGATGGCCACCGGTGCCGCCTTGACGCATTGTTGCAGACGTACAGTCGGATCCCCACTTACTCTGATTGATGGACGCTGTCTTCCTGCCGCTCACGGACGTTTGTGCGTGAGTCCAAACATCCTCACGCGAATTCAGGTCCACGCCCCTGCTTTTTCCCTTTTTTTTTACCCTACGCTATTGAAACCCTCAATGCACGCTAAACAAGGTTTTTACATTTAGGGAATTTGTTTTGGATGCTCTTCCTTAAACGAAGCCAATATACAGGACAGTGCAAAATTAACTCTAAAATACATCCGTACTTTCATACTTTGTTTTACTTTACCAAGTACAAGACTTACAATGCATTCATAATAAAAATATGTAGAGAAAATATATTACTCGGAGTTTATGGATTATATGAAACTTTTTCGCTCTGTATTATTCTGTTGAATTTATGTTTTCATTAAGCCTTATGTCGGCACACGGAACTAGCCGCCTTTAGTATTAAACCAAACTTCCATATAATTAAACAAGCTTTAGAATAATTCAAGTAGCATGTAATTTGTAGTTTTTAGTAGCGATTTTAATCTTGTAAAATTTACAGGTCCCTGAGGCTATGCCGTGTTATTTGCGCATTTCACGATAGAGTGGGAGTGAGAATTTAATATATTTTACCCTATGAGCCGGTTTCTCCCTTTTTTACAATCCAAACTGATTCACATTCTAGTTACCGTTTGTCGGCCAATTCTCCATGTTCGTCAATAAATACATATAAGTAATCGTAAACTTAGAATAATACTTTAAGATTAAAGGATATTTTTTTCGCGCAATTATAATTATTGCTACGCAATTTATATTTCCATGTAATCGAACCGCGTAAGCAAACAGTTTGACTGTGGATTGGGATTTTAAAAAATTCCAATAATTTAGGCTTTTAATTCTGTATATTTTAGAATGTGACTTCAAGAAAATTACGTTATAAACTTTGGGCAAGATTCTTTAGTCTCCGAATTGTAGTTTACTTAAATTTGCGGATACGTTGATAATAGTGAGTTAGGCACCACCCCAACATGTCCTAAAAGGAGAAGGGGCTGAGAAATGCGAGTAAAACCTTTCATATATCTATTTGTACACTTGTGGTGGTGCAGAGGTAACGCGTTTGTCCAGTGGGGCGAGAACCAGGGTTCACTTCCCAACGGTTTAAAAAAAAAAGTTGCCGATTAACTATTCACTGTAATCCGGGGATTGGTACCCTGGGCCTTCATAAGTTGTTCGGTAAATTGTAGTTCCTGGTACATCATTACCTTGACTGACCTTGCCCCGTAAAGCACGAACAAACCATTTTGTGCGTGAACACTGGAGGAAATTCCAAGGGTATCTATTATTATGTAACATTAGGGAGCCTATCGCTTTATGCTCTATTAACATGAGAAGTGGCCTTCACTGTTCCAATATAATATAATGCTTATAGCATTATAGGCTTTTCTCATTTTCAGGATACCATCCCGGATTCCGACAGCTGGGACATATATTCCATTCCGTGCCAATGTGGCCAAATATTTATTGTCCAAACACGAAGAGCACTGAGTCATAGATTAAAATACATGAGGCTTACGTCAGAAAGTAAGAATTTCATAAATCGGCTCTGGCAAAACATTCATGGGAATTCGGACATCAGTTTCTATTCTCCAATACCCATATTATTAAAAAAGTCAACTCAACACTTGATCTCAGTTTCTTTGAGGCATTTCACATTCTAGCAAACATCAATGTTGCAGTTAATGATCAACTCCTTAGTAACTCTATATCATCCACTTGGAAAAACCTTTTGGGTCTCACGGCTGAAGACGTCTCCACAAATACGCTTTACTCCTCCGCCCAATCAAGTTTCCAACCGACGTGATGGCAACACCGACCAACAGTACGGACATAAACAGAAGCCGCCATTCGCTCTGACGACGATAGCTGTTTAACGCTATCGAAATAGCTATCAGCGATGTTATTTTTATAACGATTCTAAATAACTACACCATAAAAATTTGTATTTTGTTTGCTTCTATTGATTAGTGCAGTATGTCGCCATTAAACCGTTTGTAATATAGTGCATTATACATGACAGTATCGAATACAATGTAAGCTATATAGGCCCTATATATATTCCAACGTACTTTAAAAACTTGAAATTATCAGGGAAAAAGGAAATTTTTGATTAATTCTGGAAAGGTCAGGGAAAACTTTAACCTTCTGTATTGAATAATTAAACTTTAGGTGAGGGTTGAGCTACAGGGTTTGTCCCAGAAGTTCCCGGAATGATTTTTTGTAGTTGGCAACGCTGGCTGACGGGGCGGAGAAGTTGGTGGGGGATCTGAGCTTGGAAACGAGACCGGTATCAGTCGCCTGCGGGCAGTTGTTGAGGCAGGGTCACGCTCCGCGCAGAGGTATCTACTGCACCCTCGTCGATCAAAAAATGGACCAGTTTTTGGAGCAGCGTTATGCAATCAAATTTTGTGTGAAACTGGGTAAAAACGGGGCGGAGACACTCGAAATGCTTCGGAAAGCCTACGGTGACGGGGCGATGAAAAAAAGCCAAACTTTCATGTGGCACAAGCGGTTCCGGGAAGGTCGGGAGTCCGTCAACGACGACGACCGCTCTGGACGCCCGTCGACATCACAAACGGACGACTCGGTGCAAAAAGTGCGTCAAGTTTTGGACAATGACCGACGATTAAGTGTTCGGGTGATTGCAGAGGAGTGTGGAATACCCAAAACAATCGTTCATCGCATTTTAACGGAGGATCTTCAAATGAGGAAAGTCTGCTCGAAAATGGTGCCAAAAGTCCTGACGAGTGAGATGAAGGAGCAGCGTTTGTTGAAGTGCCAGGAATTGCATGAACGCTACGAAACGGACCCAGAATTTTTGGACAGAGTGATCACAGGGGACGAGACGTGGATTTTTCAGTACGATCCCGAATCAAAGCGCCAGAGCAGCGAGTGGCACACCAAGGAGTCTCCTCGCCCGAAAAAAGCAAGGATGAGCAAATCGCGAATCAAGGCAATGCTCATTGTGTTTTTTGACAGAAAAGGTGTAGTTCACAGTGAATTCGTGCCACAAGGACAAACAGTCAACAAGGAGTTTTACTGTGAAGTGCTCAAACGGTTGCGCAACAGGGTTCGACGCGTCCGAAACGAAATTCGCGACAATTGGATCTTGCACCATGACAACGCGTCAACCCACACCGCGCTCATTGTCTCCGAGTTGCTGGCCAAAATGGGTGTGGCAACGCTGCCCCAGCCGCCGTACAGCCCCGATCTGGCACCAGCGGATTTCTTTTTGTTCCCAAGGATCAAAAGAACCCTGAAAGGAACTCGGCATGGGACGCTGGAGGCGGTAAAAGCAGCCGCGACGACCTCACTGAAGGAGATTCCCGTTGACGACTTCCAGGGCGCCTTCAATGATTGGGTGAAGCGTTGGCAACGGTGCATCGAAGCAGGGGGAGAATACTTTGAAAAGTTCTGAAAAGATTGTAAACTGATATTGAATAAATGATTTTAAAAAAATCATTTCGGGAACTTTTGGGACAAACCCTGTATTTTCTCCAAAACCAAGTTCAATTCAAAGTTTCTGCGATTATTCAGGGAATTTTGTTAGAAAGGCGCAGAAAAGTCGGGAATTTTTTCTCCAATGTGAATGAGAACTCTGTAGTGTAGTACATTTGAGATTCTTTGCTACTGAATTTAAACAAAACTCCAAAGAAATACAACTAGAAGTTTGTGTGCAATTAAATATAGCAAAACTAATTAGCATATAAAAATAACATAGGTGATTTGCTTTGCCTACTTAAAATAATATTTTTCTGTAAATGGAAATCCTATAAATCGTTGTCTCGAAAATGTTTCAAGCGTCCTTTGCTAATAAAGGAAGGTTTTCATTATGCTCTTCAATATCTTTATCAACCTATTTTTACGGTCTGCTGCTGATCTACTTTTTTTTATCTGCTTGTGTTACCTGACGATGCATGGAGTGTGTTATCTGCTGACATAAGAATTGTGTTATTGCTGATGTAATAATTGTTATCTGCTGATGTATGGATTGTGTTAGTTGCTAATGTTCGGATTGTGATATCTCCTGATATCACTTTTATCATTTGCTGATATTTCGGGATGTTTTCTGAAAAGGTGGTTATTTTTATCCATTTTATGAATTCGATTTGTTTATAGTTCATGGATATTATTTTCCACAAAAAGTGTGCTGCATTACTTATAAGCCTTCAATTTGGATTTGGAGCTAAACCATTTAATATCTTATTTCATATCTATCATTTTTGTGGGTAAATTTGCATCAACTGTTAACCAACCACTTTTTATGGTAGGGCATTAAGAATATTTAATTTGAGGCTGTAATCTTTTTAGAGGGCCTCACTGACAAGGTCTCTCTTCTCTCTTACACATTTTGAATTCACAAAAATGTAAAACAAAAACTGTAAACAAAATCTTCTAAATTTGATTTAGAAACTGTGGACAAGCGGAATTTGAGGTACTGGACATTATTCCTCATAAAAGACGGAATATTGTTGAGTACCTTCTTGTCAGGTTTGGAGGCAAAGGCTTTTCAATGATGTATGAGCGAGGATTTACTCAAGATAGAATGCGGATCTCTGTCTCGTCCAAAGTGAGTTCTTAAAGATGTTTGATAGCGGTTTTTTTTTTTCTGCATCTCGTCCGATACTGTGACAAGCGATGATCGAAAGGTACAAGTGACTCTTGCGCTAAGGCAGAACTCTGACTACTTCTGTATCCAAAGAAGAAGAACCAGCCTCTTGCGAAGTCGAATCAATACCTCGCTTCGGGGCGAATGGTGTTCGCAAGTATGTACTTTAAAACGGTGGAAATCCATTTTCTGTTTTTTTCCCCTTTTTTTTTATTTCAAGTGACTTTCCAAGGGCGTGAAAGAATTTTCAAAAACTGGAATGGGGTTGATGGCTTATTTGTGTAGTGACATTTTGTATTTCCAATGAAATTTTCAAACCTCCACAAAATTCTCTTCTATCTGAATGACTCTAACTCCGGGGGAACCCATTTTCCGTGTAAATTGCTTTGTACATATTTGGAGTTTGGTTTCTTGGAGAAAAGTGGCGTGCTCTCAGGGGAAACCTCTTGAATCTTAACCCCGTGAATAACGCGCCGATCAGTACGTATCATGAAAGTTTCTTATTCATCATTATGAAACGTAAATAACTCTTTAATTTACATAAAAATAAACATACTAACTTTAAATTAGCACGCTAATTTCGCTTGTGTTATACGTTTGTGCATTGGGGCATACATAGCTAAGCGATTGTTCTCGTGATCTGTATTTCGTCTGTAGCTAGCGTAGTAGTCGTTGTTACAAGCCATTTCAATTAAACGTTAATTTTTATCCATGAGTGATATGATTACGATCTGGCGTGTGTGACAATTTTCTTTGAAATTGGCTTTTTTTATAAGTCTGCAATCTGATGTAATTCCACGTACTGTATTCCCTGCCATGACGTTCAATGCTGTTTTTAATATTGGCATTCCGTTCCTTTTTTTTTCCGCGTCGGCGACTTTTATTGTATCTGTTATTGAGGAAGATTGCCAGAAAATGCTGAGTGTTAGCAAAGCGTTAAGCCAATCTTATGGGACCATTTCCAAATTGAATATCCTTCACATGCTAGTGAATGCATGGGTCCTGTCGCCTAACTTAATAAGTTTTGTGTGTTCAAAAGAGTTGTATGTTTCTTTTTACTTTCCAATAGATTTAGAATTCCTGCTTTTATCTCGTAAAAGGAAAGCTAACCCAAACCATAAAGTAATGTTTTCTGTTGAAAATGTATTTCTGTCAAGTAATTTGTTTGTTGTTCTGAATAATTAGATTACTTGGAATAATGATTGTTTTCGCCTACCGTTTGGTAACCGAACTTAAACCCAGCGTTGTTGAACCCAGCAGAAGTTGGTAATGATACACACTGGGGAGCGTAATGATGAAACTTTAATTAAAAAATTAAATCACTTTAATGAAATTAAAATTTTAAATTACTTAATGATTTTGTTAATATTATGTTCAGTAATAAATATTAAGCTTAATTTGCTTGTCACAAACGTTTGATGTTGTATGAGGCTGTGATGCTGATATGAAGGTAATTGCAGATAACACCTCGCTATTTTTGTTGGGTTAAGGTCGGTCAGGTCAGGTCTCATTGCCCTGTGGCTATTGGATGAAATGGCAACACCCAGTCTTGAAATGTGAGGTTAAAAGAAATTTATATTAAAAAGGAAATGCTTCAGAAATGTAATCTGTTTTTTTAACTATAATAGCTTATACTTATAAGGCCTGCAAAAGGGTTACTGGTATTTAACTGGGAGGAAATCTACAAGCTGAACTTATGTTATGATGTGTGGAACAGGCCGGGCCAGTAACTTAGTGCCTTATCCCCGCCTTCAAGTGGTGCGGGCCGGGCTTTCTATTTATGAAGCAAATTAATATTTGCTGCACGAATAGAAAGGGGGAAGGTGAAGGCTAATTCACCAATCCGTCTAACCAGCGTGGTGAAATGATGGCTAATTCCTCCGCTACGCTTTTACACCAAAAACCATGAGCCCCTAGTCTCCAGGTACTTGAATGCTCCTGATCAAGGCAGCGGTTAGCGTGGCATGAAATCAGGGGGTGCTAAGAATCACTTGAATGGCCCAGGTTGCCATTTGTTATTGATCTTGGCTACGTATAATGGACGATCCCTTGCTTCTGAAGCAAAACTTCAGGAATTGGAAGAACTTGAAAAGATCAAATGGGACATTATGGGACTCACAGTGAAGCCAGAAGAAAAGGTGAAGAGCTGGTGGAACTTAAAAGTGGACATTTGTTTTATTATAGAGGAACGGAAACTGGAAGAACAAGTGGTGTTGGCTTCTTAATCAACAAAAGAATTAAAGACTACCTTCTTGAAGTCGAAAGCACGTCAGATCGAGCAGCGAGGCTCGTTGTTCAACTAACCCAGCGATACCAACTTCAGATAGTACAGACACATGCACCAACATCAAGCCATATCGACGAGGAGGTTGAGAAATTCTATGAAGAAATCAAACAGCTACATACCAAGGGGAAACAACACATCAAGCTCATCATGGGAGATTTTAATGCAAGAATTGGACAACAGGAACAAGGAGAGACATCGGTTGGTAAATACGGATACGGGGAAAGGAATGAACGTGGCGATCAACTCATAGAATTTGCCGAAGCTGAAAATCTTAGCATCATGAATTCATTTTTTAAGAAGAAACCGCAAAGAAAATGGACATGGAAACACCCCAATGGAGGAACCAGCGAAATTGACTATATACTGGCAAACAAGAAATCAATTATTGAAGATTGCAGCATACTGAACAGATTTAATACTGGAAGTGATCATCGAATGGTGAGATGTAAAATGCACTTAAATACTAAACTAGAAAGGCAGAAGCTCATTAGGAAACAAGTATGTAAGAGGGTGGATTTAAAGAAATTAAAAGAAAATACTGAGGCATTCAAGTTGGAATTAAAAATCGCTTAACACTGGAACTTTTGTTGACATCAGAGAAGAAATGAAAACATAAGACAATAATTGAAACTGCTGGGGAAATTGGTGGTGTAATATGTAAAAAGCAGAATAGCAAATTATCTGAGAAGACGAAACAACTCATGAAAAGGCGAAGACTTATGAAGGTGGACAATCAAAATACCAGTCGCAAGATCGAGTATGTAGAACTTTGCAAAACTTTGCGCAAAAACATGAAAGAAGATATAAGAAAATTCAATTGTGAGTTAGTAAGGAAGGCCATTGAAAGCAACAAGAGCCTTAGGGTTGTTAAAGGGAGTTTGTCTATTGGGAAGAAACACATCATTGCATTAAAAGGAGAGGATGGCACCGTAACAAGAAATAGAAGAGTTGAAGAATTCTACAGAAAGCTATATGAGGGAAACAGTGGATTATACGAAGACACTGAAATAGTCGATGGAACAGCTATTAAAATCTTAAAAGAGGAAGTTGCAATAAAAAGCAAGAAGAAAGAGAAAGCTCCTAGTAATGATGGTATTACATTAGATATCTTATTTGAAACTGGAGAACATGTAGAAGACATACTCGCAAAATTCTTTACCAAATGCCTTAACAGCGGTAACATACCAAACCAATGGGATTCTGCAACAGTAATTCTTTTGCATAAAAAAGGTGATAAAGAGGATTTGAAAAATTACCGACCAATTAGCTTGTTACCTGCTATTTATAAAATCTTCACAAAAGTTCTAACACATCGCCTGCAGAAAAAATTAGATGCAGCTCAACCAAGAGAACAAGCTGGATTTCGAAGTGGATTCAGTACAGTGGACCATATTCAAGTATTAAGAGAATTAATTGAAAGAACACATGAATATGAACTTCCATTGTGTGTTGCATTTATTGACTATGAGAAGGCCTTTGACTCTATAAAAACATCAGCAGTCATCAACTCTTTAAGATCAACAGACATTGAGGATGTGTACATTGACATGGTGAAACGTGTGTATAAAAATGCAAGTGCAAAATTTCGGTTACATAAAGATACCAAAACTATCAAACTTGGCAAAGGGGTGAGGCAGGGAGATACCATTTCTCCAAAACTTTTTACTTCAGCTTTACAGATGATTTTTCAGCAGATAAATTGGAATAACAAGGGAATAAAAATAAATGGTGAATATTTAAATCATCTGCGGTTTGCTGATGACATTGTTATTTTTTCAACGGACCCATTAGAACTCCAAGACATGGTACAAGAGCTCTCAACTAGAAGTGAAGAAGTTGGACTCAAGATGAACCTACAAAAAACTAAGATCATGTTCAATAATTTCGTAGAGGAAACAAAAATACAAGTTGACAACATTGAGCTAGAAATTGCTGATTCATATATTTACCTTGGCCAGCTGATTTCAATGGATGGCAACATTATGAAAGAACTCAACAGACGTATTAAACTTGGCTGGAGTGCATTTGGAAGAAACAGTTTTATCCTGAAGGGGAAATTGCCTTTATGTCTAAAAAGAAAAGTCTTCAACCAGTGTGTATTGCCAGTCCTCTCTTATGGATCAGAGACATGGAGTCTAACAGTTGGAGCAATACGAAAGTTACAGACAACGCAAAGGAGCATGGAGAGGTGCATGCTTGGAATAACTAGGAGAGATCGAAAAAGAAACACTTGGGTGAGAGAGCAAACTAGAGTAGAGGACATCATTGTTAAAGTAAAAGGGCTGAAATGGCGATGGGCTGGGCATATTGCAAGAAGAACTGATCAACGATGGACAACAGAAATTCTGAACTGGATTCCAAGAGACCACCGAAGACCTAGAAAACGTCCTCAAACTAGATGGGTGGATGAAATAAGAAAAGAGGTTGGGGTGACGTGGAAACGAATGGCCCAGGATAGACTTGTGTGGAAAGCATTTGGAGAGACCTTCATCCAGCAATAGGTAGATAATGATTGAATATGATGGTATACTTATAATAGACAATATAATAACTTATAGAATAAGGAGAATTTTAAGAAATTAATATTATCTGCATTTTTAGAGATTTTTATATCCACTTTTTTCCCTGCTTTTTTCTGCACTCGCAATTATCCTGAGAAAGTGCATTTTACAGTACTCCTAAAACTAATCCAATGCAAGCGTCCCTAAGGAAGACGTCACATTAATTGCATGAAGAAGAACATAAATTGACAGATGCTTCTGAATTGATGCTGAAATTTGCTCTGCAGTGGTAATGCGTTTACCTGAGTTACCATCAATACGGGTTCGACTTCCAAAGGTGCCCCTTGACCTCCCCCAAAAATCTAAAAGGTTCAGTAGGTTCCTCGTAAAAATATAGGTTCCGACGCAGCATGACATCTGCTATTCTTTTGCCGTAAAAATGCACACGCTATGGGTGTGTTAGGGAATATATGTCACGCATAAATCGGGAAATACGTTAATGTCAATCATCTTTCTACAATTTGTAATCGTCTCACCAAATTATCCGACGCAATTTGTGTAGGCTGCCCTGACAGATTCCCGAGATTGAATCGTCTGTGAACCGCACAACAAGGGCTCAGTTTGTTCGGAGCTACATCTCGTACCCTTCCCCAGTTTCATCCCTAGTAATTATCGGGGAAGGAACAACCTCCCCCTAGTAGGCCCGCCGCGCTCATCTCCTTCATCTAGGTTCCTTCCATTCACCCGCTATCCTTCCCTGCTTGCGAATTGGGCTGAAGGGAAAAATACGACCCTTCGAGAGAGGAGGAAGACAAACTTTCCGAGGAAGTGCTGGTGCAAATTGATTTTGCGAAAAATGCAAATACTTGCCTTTGCAAGTCAGTTTTTTTATGCACCTGCCGGGCGGTTCCCTTTTGTCGGAGACTCTAACGACCCTAAAGGTAGTCGCCCCCTCCTTCTCACCGATCACACGCCCTCGCCTGTGAATCGTTTCTCCTTTGTGGATTTCCCCCATTTTTAGCGGGATTCAATGTAATATGTAATCAAGAAAATCTGTTTTTTAATTGGAGTTTTAAGCGTCATTTGACTTTATGTTCTCATCGTTGGCCCATTTTGTCGGGGGATATAAATTTCACAAAGGTGTTTTCGGAAAGGGGCTTTGTCCCGGAGGACTTAACTCTCGTTGTAATTATCTTTCGTGTCTTTGATATTTGTATTTTTGGTAGAACATATTGAAATGATGATGTAGTTTAGGTTTACGTTTTTGTGTGTATTTTGTACAACGTAGTTTTAATCGTAAGAAGCTCACCGTAGTTTATAAACTAAGAGGATGTGGGGAGTATTCTATTCCAAATAAACACAGTTGTTTATAGACGCGCCTTGGTTTGGAGCTCACGGGGAGATAGAGGTCGTGCCACAGATGGTCCTCTAAGCTATCTATCTAAAGTAGAAGTGCAGAATATAAAATTCTAAATAATAGAAGACATTAGTATTATTCGTCTATTTAACTAACAACTGTTATGTTGACACTAGTGACACGTTTAAAAACTTTACGTTTTGGAAGCCAGCTGTCCTCTTTGCCAAGTGAAGGAAGAATCTGTCTTCACTTGATAAAGTTATGGAAGCTGCTGGTGCAACCATATAGCGTCTTGTTGAAGTCTATTTACCAGGAATGAACTTTTTATTTAACAAATATATTAAAACCTCCTTAACGAACACTTCTGAAAAAACGGACATTTCTACTTAACAGACGTGGTTTTTTGTTTGTTTTTTTAATTCCAAGTCTCCATGCTTGCTATCTCTTAACTCTCCCAAATAGCAGAAAGACACTCAAGTCGCAAAGCGCCCATTTCACCAGAGGTTTTACTCTACTCGTGGTAAAGCAAGTACTAACTCGTGGTAAAGCAAGTACTAACTCGTGGTAAAGCAAGTACTAACTCGTGGTAAAGCAAGTACTAACTCGTGGTAAAGCAAAAGTATTGAATTTGCCGTAAACATTTGCTTCCCTTAACCCTCTGACTGCTCAATATTTTTATCAAAGTCGCTTCAAAAATTGCATATTTTTTTATTACATATTTCAAATCCACATGTATATGAGAGTTAAAATATGTAGGACAATTTATAAGTATTATAACCAAGATTCTTTTAATATAAATTTCGTATGTAAGAACAGGCTTTTATAAAAATCAATTTTGACGGTAATCATATAAAGACCAAAAATTTTGAAAATGAATTTTGATTAAATTACGGTTTACTTTATAGAATACAAATATAAAGCATGTATACTAATAAAAATCACTCGCTGAACGTTTCCTACAAGCCATATTCTGGATATAAAAAACGATAACAAAGGGAGCGCTTGCAAAATCAGTTAGTGAACTCTATGCAAATACGAAAATTTAGGCGACAATAACGCCATTTGTTGACCAAACTACGACTAGAAGTCTAAATATTGTAGAAAATGCATTACCGACAGTTAAACGGTGGAGAAGCGGGATGCGCTTTTAAATAGATGGAAAAATTGAATACCCGCGAAAATCGTGGGATGAGAAAATTTTGTTACTTTCATGTTGCCCGTGGAAATCGCGGGATAAGCAGTCAGAGGGCTCATAAAAAAAAATGTCTTTATTAAGTATAGGTTTCTTATTTAACGTATTGCATTTCACTTTCTGTCAAGAAAAGGTAGCAGTGCAAATGGGCTTTTCTGCGTATCGGCAAGAAGAAATTCTCAGAAACTAGATATCAACCTTTCATTTGCTCGGTATAGAATAGTCTCTTCCCGTGCATTTATATGTAATTGGAAATTTTTCGTTTTGCTCCACTGTTTGCTGCCGAAAATTGGATTTTGTCGCCGGGGCGAAATTCTCTCCTTCACGTGATTCTCCGTGAGATGCAGGAACAAACTGAGAATTCATACTCACCCCGTCTTTACATAGAGAAAACATAGTTTTTCTCGCTCCTTCTCAATCCCAAGAACGCCCGAAAAACTTTGGGAAACCCGTGCCTCCAGATTTGAAGGGATTGACTGAGTTGTTTTCGTTATTTTCGGGGTGCGTTGTTGTTGTTGTTGGTTTTTACGAATACAAGTTTAATAATCTCCCCTTGTTTTCGAAATATTGAAATGTCAAATATGCATGAAGATATCAGTATTGTAGACCCACGATTATCTGAAATGAAATGGGCGTACTCAATTTCGAATCATCCGGACATTCAATATTTAGTGCAAAGAAACGAAACATATTTACTTGAAATACGTTTACACCCTACTAAACTATTAGATTGTTAATAATAATATAGTTACAAGTAGATATTACTTACTATTTAAATTATAAAATATCTAAAGATATCATTTTTGTTACTATGGAAATAGTTCGATATTTTTTTTTCAAGCGGTATTTTTCGTTCAATATAAATAACATCGGGCTTTCGTCCAGCCAATATTATTTAATCGTACAGAAAAAAAAAATTCCACGACACCTGGCAGAAATCGTAATGACAGAATTTTTAATTTTCCGCGTGAAATTAATACTCCCTGCTAGATGTTTCGTCGTGAGTATATGTTGATGTAAGGTTTGAAGCGTGTAAAAAGATTATATAATTATTAAACATACTATTTATTTAAATATTAAAAGGAGAAATTTTTACTATTTATCTGTGTGAGCAAATAATTTGCCGTAATTACTGTCTTCTTCGAATTTAACGAGTATTCCGATGCTTAATTCCCCACTCACTTTCCATTTGTATGTCTTTTAAATGATAGGCTGTACACCTGTTGACAAGAACTGCGAGTAAGCAAGCAATTCCAGAATACATGCCCTGGAATCTTCACAAAAACTCGCCAACTCGCCAAATTTTGATGTCTTATGATTTTCTGGATGCACTCAGCATCACCAAATGTATTTTAAATCTTTAGTGTAAACCTGTATACACAGAAGCAAAAGTAATTTTATCCTTCGTGACGTTTTAGGCAATTCTTTCAATCGTGATATAATTTTTAATTTTTTATCTTACGTCGGTTTCTCCCATCTCATCTGAATTTTTATATCGTTTCGTTTATTACATTTAATACATTACATCCGATATATTTTTACCAATTCAGTTTCAATGTATTTCTCACGTTATGACGTATGTAACATCGCACCTTGATTGGTTCAGAATGACCCCTACTATCCTTGCACTACAACAATACAACCAACAGAAGCAAAAGACAAAGAATCGAAAGGCAAATGACAGTATTCTAAACTTTTTACAAACTTGTGTATTTCAAGTAAAAATAGTATTTCCTATCCCTATCCGATACCTAACAGTTCTGTTAGAGGTATAGAATCTACGGTATTTTATTGTCTGTACGTTAAATAGAAATGCCCTTTTCTCACTTTTAACTCCCTGGATATTCTTTCGCAGATTTTATCTGATAATGACGTAACAGGCGTGCGGTGTATTACATCCAATGGCCTATGCCAAACGCTGCAACTGTTCTAATAGTGTTAACAATGGAAAGTGAATATGTTCCCTGTTTTAACTATTGGTTAGAAACTTCCCATTTTGTAATAGCGGGTCTTCATTATCTGGCTGTGACATCATTAGTCAGCACGCGCTGACTAACCTGGTCTATTGTACAATGAGACAGAATTACATTAATGAAGCCTACACAAATCAGACTCTTCCCCCTTTCTGCCCAATTTGGGAAGATAGCATATCGCAATCAAGATTCCATTCATCTCCGCCTCGATTATTTTAACGCTTCTTTCGATTGATGTTGTGTGTGTCCGTGCAGAAACGAGGCAAGGGTTATTTGGAAGAGTTTATCGTTGAAATTATTTGACCATCGGAACCAGATTAGTGGACGATGGCCTGATTTACTGACAAGGGAACCATGTTTCATGCTGATTTCAATGGATGGTAACATTATGAAAGAACTCAACAGACGTATTAAACTTGGCTGGAGTGCATTTGGAAGAAACAGTTTTATCCTGAAGGGGAAATTGCCTTTGTGTCTAAAAAGAAAGGTCTTCAACCAGTGTGTATTGCCAGTCCTCTCTTATGGATCAGAGACATGGAGTCTAACAGTTGGAGCAATACGAAAGTTACAGACAACGCAAAGGAGCATGGAGAGGTGCATGCTTGGAATAACTAGGAGAGATCGAAAAAGAAACACTTGGGTGAGAGAGCAAACTAGAGTAGAGGACATCATTGTTAAAGTAAAAGGGCTGAAATGGCGATGGGCTGGGCATATTGCAAGAAGAACTGATCAACGATGGACAACAGAAATTCTGAACTGGATTCCAAGAGACCACCGAAGACCTAGAAAACGTCCTCAAACTAGATGGGTGGATGAAATAAGAAAACAGGTTGGGGTGACGTGGAAGCGAATTGCTCAGGATAGACTTGTGTGGAAAGCATTTGGAGAGACCTTCATCCAGCAGTGGATAGATAATGGTTGAATATGATGATGATGATGATATAGTTTCTCCAGCAAAAAAGGTTGTGGACAAAAATATATCGTTTTTATAGTGGCGTGATTGGATCATCTTGTGATAACTCGTAAGTATCTGCGAGTACTTTGTTTGAACACTTCTTCAAAATTTTGACGCAAATGAGGGGGATCTGTTGATGTTTAAAAAATTTTTAGTACATTAATGACAAAAGATTATCTTAAATTAGATATTGTGAATGTGGAAAACCATTCACTGATCTATGAGGGACTTTACAATACAAATGAATTTTATTTTCATACATATGTGTACAATGTACATATACATACGATCACGATGGATTACATTATAAAATATAATGTTAATGCATATGCAACCTAAAAACTTTGGCCATTTATGTTTGGTTAGATAAAAATTAAGTTTTAAGTATTTATTTTAATTTGTTTCGTTGGTATAATATTTTTTATTTCGTTTGGTATGCTATTCCAAATATTTAATCCGTAATAATTTATATTATCTTTTCCATAATTAGTTCGAATATATTTTGTTTTAATTTTTTTTATGACGAGTATTAAATTTGTGATATTCTTGCATTATTTCTATGTTTAGTAATTGATATTCTTGTCTGACTTGATCGATTGATTTATAAGGTGGTTTTATTTTATTTATTGTGTCATTTAATAAATCATTTGTTTTTGGTAAATTGGTCTTAGTTGATTTTCCTCATGTTGAATTTCCATATAATACTACTATATATATATATATCTGTGTGACTAATATAAATCATTAAATAATAAATATTAATTTTTGTATTTGGAGTTAATTCATTGAATCTTGTTAATAGTCCATTAATTCTTCAGAGTTGTTTGTTTATATCGTTCGCTTACTCATTCCATAAGAGTTTTTCGTGTAAGTTAATACTTAGAAATTTCATTGTTTTAACTCTTTGTAGTATTTATCCATTAACTTTTATATAATTTCCTATATTTTTTTATTGTTAGTATGGAATATTATATATTTTGTTTTTTCAGTATTAACTATAAGATCGTTATCATTAAACCATTGTTAAAACTAATTTAACTTTTATGTTTTTTAGTAATTCAACATTCGATCCACCTATTGACCAGTTTATGTCATCAGCAACTAATAGTATATTATCATCTAAATACATCAAATCATTTATTGCTAACAAAAAGAATAATGGTCCAAGTATCGTTCCTTGTAGAACGCATTTTGAATTAATAATTTTTTCTGATTTGTTATCTATTTTAACAATTTAATAGCGACTTTTAAAATAATTCTCTATAAGGTTAAATATCTAAGGTTATAAAGTCCTGCCCACTTCGATTCGTTCGTTGGTTCAGTCAATGTGAGATTTAGCTTTTGTGCACATTGCTGCTGCACATTTCAATATGATTTTCCACTCCGCTATATATACAATTCTTCAGTACTTGAAACCGTATATTCTAATGTTTTCCTATTTTTCTGTGTATTAAAACATTTTCTCATTGCTGAAACATCACTGAACAAACCGCTCAATATTGTTATTGATTTCTGTTAATATATGAACGAATCGTTGTCCTGCTCAGAATCTATTTATATCTCTCGGAATCGTTTATGTCTACTCGGAGATCGTTTGTCTCCGGAATCGTTTATGTCTACTCCGGAATCGTTATGTCTGCAAACAGATCTGCGTTTATGTCTACTCACTGACGCCTCCAGATCTCATGCTGCATGTTTATTTGACAGATAGAAGTACTTCGCGCAAATCTACCTTTTATGAAACTAAACAAACAAACAGGGAGTGCTGGCAGTCTTGACGTAGAGCGCTAGAGATAGCTAAATGCTCTTTTTTCGTGCGTGCAAATTTTGATGAATTATTTGCGCGGTAAACCTATTCGCATCGAAGAAGATTTAAATATCCTCATAGCCATGTTTTAAGCTTAAACTCTGGGCAGTTTTGGTGACAATGTTTTTTTGAAATGGGGAAGACTGGTAAATTTTCTCAAATTTAGGTTATAGCGAAATGGGCTACAAACATAAACCTGCCTTGTTTTATTGCGCCTCGGGGATATTGCGTTCTTTAAAAATTAAATGTTTGTGGCAACTGTGCATGGACAAGTTTACCGATGTTATGTCTCCAACAGCTCGCGAAAAGCTCAATTTTTAGTTATCATTTTTATGGCCATAAAATAGTATAATTTTAGCTAATGTGTGTACGCTGTGTTTTTAGACATTGTGCTATTACACGCTTAATGGAACATAATATTAATACGCTTAATAGGACATAAGATTAATACGCTTAATAAAACTTAAGCTTAATACGCTTAATAAAACGTAAGGTTAATAAGCTTAATAGAACATAAGATTAATACTCTCAATAGAACGTGATTGATACGCTTAATAGAACATGTATATGATTTATACGCTTAATAGAACATGTATATGATTTATACGCTTTGTAGAACATATAATTAATACGCTTAGTAGAACAAATGATTAATACTCTTAATAGAACGTAAGATTAATACGCTTAGTAGAACATATAATTAATACGCTTAATAGAACGTATGATTAATACTCTTAATAGAACGTAAGATTAATACGCTTAATTGGAAATGGAAGTTTAATACTCGTAATAAACATAACCTTTATATACGCTGCAAATCCAAAAAGTACGTCTTGCTTTATTGCGGTTATCTAAATTGAACCAGCAATATCTCCAATATATGCCGGCACTTGTCATAATGCATTGTATTTATTTCTCTATGTATTGGTATTTTAGTTTTAAGAGAAATAGCGATCACGAAAACTATGATTGAGAAGACAACAAATTAACACAGTTGAATAACATATTTAACCGTTGACAGCTATTTTAATAGTGTAACCGGTTAAATATATTATTCAACTGTGTTAATTTATTGTCCTCTCAATCACTTTATTAACGCGCGGTGTCGTTGTCAAATCATATAGTGACCATGTTTAATTTTCTTCTGACGAACCTAAGCATTATACGACGATTAAAAGCATGGAAATCTTTTCCAATAATTTCATCTGTGGTTTCGGAAAAAACAGTATGCTTCGTAATTGCTTACATTCTTTGGGAAATTACCTTGAATTGAAATTTCCATCAAAGGCTACTTTGCTTCAGAGCAGTGAACTCAAAACATTCACCAATCCTTTTCGTGGTCAGCTGAGGGCAGGTTAACATGGAAAGAAACCGTTCAACGGTTAACAATCTTAAAAATAGAATGAGACTTGGATATGGGTCACGTAATGTGTGAATGCCTAGATGACATGCGAAATAGAGTTTGAATGAAATTTTTTGGCACAATCCCATGAAATCTAAAAATTCTATCAATTGCGTTCATTCATGATATAGTACGCAGCGTTCTATCCCTTAAGCGGTGCGTAATTTATGTAAAATAGTTAAATATATGGTTATCGTATTTCACGTTCACGACAATTATAAGTAGCTTGCTCTTTCCTGTTCTGTATACAGTGAAAATCGTTTATAACGACCAATCGCATATAACGACGGAATTTTTACAAGAAGTTTGGTTTGCTATTCTACTCCATACTAAATATATCGGTTATAACGACATCGTATATAACGACGAAACCTGCTATAACGACGGCGATTTTGTAGTCTACGTAGATTCTAAGTAGGGAAATTCGTATCGGATATAACGACGCGACTTGACAGTTGTACATAGGAACTACGTATGTTTCAGACAATGCTAGAATCACATTTGTATTATTAAAATTTAGGCGTTATTTTAATCTTGTTTATTTACAAATTTTAGAAAAAAATTTATTATTTCTGAACCTAAACATTGAAAATAACGAACTTAAAAAAAAAAGGGATTTATTGATCGTATATTACGAGGGCTACACTCTCTACGGGCCCATTCTATATTTTAAGCCTAAAGCTCATGAAACTTTTAAACAGGCACTGTTCGGAAGTCATTGGTATAATATAATAAATATTTACATACAAAATGTTAAACACTGGCAAAATAGCAAATGAAAGGGCTTTTCATTTGCTATTTTACCAGTGTTTAATCTCTAGTATGTAAATTTCTTCCGTGGTACCTTGTATCTTATTTCTGTAATAAATATTATTTATTATATTTGTTTTCTATATTATATACTTTAGTATTTTCTGCAATTTTTTAATTTAAAAAACTAAGAAAGTACTATGTTTTTAGTGTGGTTATAAAACATAATATAAACGGAAAGTAAATTCATTATAATTAAGTATATTTTTATTCAATTTTGAGATCAAAAAGTTTAATACTTTTTACTATCAAAATAATTTATAGAACTCTAAACTGTATTATATTCTAAGATATCGTTTATAATGATCGAATTTGTACTGTCTCTTTGAGGTCGTTATATCCGATTTGTACTATATGTGTACTTATATGTATTAATACTATGACTGATTGTTATTTTAATGTCCCTATTTTACTGTCAATTGCATATAAATTTGTAGTCTTAGTCTGTTACATAAAAATTAGTAACAATATGGTCTCAATCATATCGAAATTAGTAATAATATGGTTTCAGTTTCATAGAAATTAGTAACAATATGGTCTCAGTTACATAGAAATTAGTAACAATATGGTCTCGGTTACATAGAAATTAGTAACAATACGGGTTCAATTACATAGAAATTAGCAATGATATGGTCTCAATTACATAGAAATTAGTAACAATACGGTCTCAATTACATAGAAATTATTAACAATATGGTCGCAATTACATGGAAATTAGTAACAATACGGTCTCAATTACATAGAAATTAGTAACAATATGGTCTCAATTACATGGAAATTAGTAACAATACGGTCTCAATTACATAGAAATTAGTAACAATATGGTCTCAATTATACATTGTTAATCACATTACGTTAATGGCATATGAAATTGAGTCGATGTGAATTACATACGAAACTTAGAATTATACATGTTTTTGCGACTAATTTTACTCCTATTAAATGAATTTATTAGGTTAAAGTTAGCGGCTTATTAATCAGCATTACCCGTGATTCCGTCTGGTGCATGGGCACAGAAAGGTTAAGCTCGGAGTTCACTTCAACTGTAGCTAATTTACCTGCACTTGAATATTTTGCTGATTGCCGGACTAATCAGACTGATGCAGTCAACGATTCCCATAGTGCATCTGCTGTGACGGCTTGATTTAGACTTGGAAGTCAGCTTTATGTAACGAAGATCACGACGAGGGAGATGATTAGTTTAGCGATGGGTAAATTTCTAATGAACATCGAGCAACTCATAAGTGATGAAGACCGAATAAGGGAAGTAATGAATCTTCAGAGATATTGGGATAATAAACCGGCGGAATTTCCAAGCGATTGGAAAGAGACGAGAGTGATGCGGTTAGTAATCAAATGCCGCTAACAAGTGAACAAACATACTTTGAGAAGGAAAAAAAATATATTCATAGGAAAGTATTCTAATTCGCGTAATAGCAAATAACATTGGGATCCTGGTGATACTAATTATGAATAATAATAATAATAATAATATTGTTAAGTACCGAAGTTTCATGAAAGCAAATACATTCGGCACATGGAAAGAGCTAATATCATATCGCTAGTTTGGCAACAGGTTTAATACCAGATATATTTTTCACAGAAACTGGAAACACTTCAGATGAAACCAAATACTAACATTGAATTACAGAAAGAGCATAATCATGAACGTGTAGACTGTACGAAAGGTTTTAGATATAGTACTTGAATATATTGACCATAGATATCGAAAGAAGACTGGAGTACTTGATTACGCCCAGCTGAAGCCATGTACAAGCGATGGCGGAAGCGTGAATACACATCTCGCTAAAAAATAAAATTTTACCTACGGATGTAGAACCATGTTCAAATCTCGAATTTTGTTCTCATAAAATGAAAAATATACGCATTAAATATTGTCCAACAAAGAAAGTCGCTCTGTTTTGTGTAGAAAAAAATATTCAATTTAACAATGTCAACGAAATTTTCTAAAGCCCGTTAGATAAAATTTTAATTTCCCCAAAGAATAATTTCCCATTTTCGACTTTCTTTCCTCACCAAATTTTGTGGATGAATGCAGTTTCGTAGTATTTAAAATTAATCACGCAGCAGAAATAACTAGACTAAGAATTTTATATTTTCCGTTCCTACAGATATTCAAATAGCTGCTACATTTCTTTTACAAAGCAGCAAAATTTTTGATTTCTCAAAAAACACGGGTTTCTTTCAAACCTCGTTTTACATTTTAAAAAAAGAATCTGCATTTTTATTGCAAGATGTATGGCTGAAGAAATATTGTAATGTATCATTTTAAAGAAATGAGCCATCTGTGAAATGAAATATGAATTAGAAATATTTTTTATGTAAAAATTTTATGGGTATTTAGCAGTTGATTAGTGGTTATATACACAGTGCAACTTCAAGAATTCAGTATTCAATGGGTTCAAATTTGTTGTAAGTTGAAGCAGTAACGGATGCGCTTCTGAGGCCCTGGGCTACTGGTATTTTGAGGCCCCAGTAAAATGAGGCCCCAGCAAAAGGATTGTTTACAAGAGAACACGTCTCTGGAGACCCTCTAGCTGGCCGAGGCCCCTTGGCCCCAGCCCCTAAAGCCTATGCATTAATCCGGCACTGAGTTGGAATGATAAGAAATGGAGAACGAACGATATTGTATTAAATAAAATAAAACATATTATCACAGTTTAAATAAATAAAAACGCCCTGCGGTGGCGCAGTGTGGTAACGCGTTCGCCTAGTACGCCGTTAATCCGGGTTCGACTCCCAACAGTGTACAAAGAACGCTTACTCAGAGATCTCATAAAAAGATCGCACTGCTCACTGTAGTCCGGGGTTTGGTTCCCTAGGCCATAAGAGGTTCGGATTCCTCGGAAAACAGTAGGTCCCGGCGCAGCATGACCATTGTAGTCTTTGAGCCGTAAAACCAAAAAACAAACAAACAAACAAATAAAAACCGTTTATAGCTATTTGGAAAGCACTTTAGACTTTCTTTCACAACGCTAGTTACACTAACGTGGTCTACATGCTAGAAAGCCTATCGATGCCAAATTGCTAGTCGTAAATTAGTTCGGGTAAACTAGTTAATAATAATAATAATTTTATTCAACCCGATATACAATATTTCGTGATACATAACTTGAGCAGTATAAAAGTTATAGAAATGTAAGAGAAGATCTATATTAAATTATTTTAAGTTTTGGGTTAGAAATGGAAGAGAATATAAAGCCGAAGCTTGTTACGGGATTCTCTTCCAGAATGCGGTGATGTTGACAAAAAAAATAATTAAAATAAAAATAAATAAGTTTTGTGTCCGTAGCCGCGTCTTTTGCTATGGGACGAATGAAGTTTCTCCAAATAGAGGACATGGAATTGAACGGAAGCTGATCGTTAACAGTAGAAGAGGAATGCGAAAGAATATGGAAGGCTTCAAAGAAATTGAGGTCGGCTGGTGAAGAAACTTTCTCTATTAGATGGGCCTTGTCGAAAGAAAATTTGTGGCCAGCTTCCCAGGCGTGTTTGGCCAAAGCAGATTCTTCCAGTTGTTGTTTACGCACGTAGGCTTCATGCTCTTTAAGCCGAAATCGAAGGGCCCGACGTGTTTGACCAATATAAACACGATTACACTGGCATGGGAGAGTGTATGTTCCCTTTCAGTAATCTGAATTTTCGCGATTACTCAAAGTAATCGTGGTAGTATTGTTTTAAGTATCAACTTGTAGAAGTCGTGAAGATGCTGAATACAGTACAATAGTGCAATGATGAAACTCATAGGTTTAAGTTAATAAAGTTGAAGTGAGAGTTGATATTTGAAATCCTCAGGAAAACGATTTTACATTTTTCTATAATATTTCATAATTATTGTTGATTCTGTAAACGCCATTCTTTATTTAAAAAGTTATATATGATACCAATGTTTTCTGTGAAATTTGATATGTTATAATGAATTTGAAAGTATTTTGGAGGAAAACTGCAATTTTTAATGTATTCCCACGTACCTAGAGAAACTGGAATTGTCAGAGAATTTAAATCATCCCTAATGGTTAGGATAAAACGAGATTTTTAATCAAACCTAGAAAAGTTAGGGAAAACCTTAACTTCTACCTGCATTTTCAATAGCCAACTTCCCCGCGAATATGAAACCGGTTTCCTCGTAGCTAAAGATAACTTTAGATCCTCATTTGCGACTGATCCATGGAATTTTACCGCAAAAGTCAGGGAAAAACCTTAAACAATCTGGGATTTTTCCCCAATATGAAATATCCTCCTCCCTTGTTTTTAGCTTTTTAAAAACCACAATACTAAAAGATGAATTTTAACATTTTTTTTTTCTTTGAACCATCGTTTGCAATTTCTTGTACAATGCAATCAATTCTTTGTACATTTATGTGTACAGCAACATTAATAATTAGAAACGTTCTTCTCACGAAGAATCTGACGTACAGTATTTCTATAAAAATAAAAGTAGTTACTGATTGGAAAAGGAATACAATCGACTCGATGTAAATAGTTTCGTCAAAAAGTAAATACAATATTTTTATTGCACTTTTCCTTATTTAACTTGGAGTTTGTTAGAGTATGAAGTTCCGATAAATGAAACAACGTTTAGCACGAATTTTTTCGATAACATTAGCGCTGTATCTTAAATTTGTTACCTGTGAAAGGCTCTGTAAAATTTTCGCTGTGAATATAAAATTCATAAATGGGCAAAAATTGTGAATACGTATTACTTTTTTCAACGCAAGCGGTGGTGCTCTTTCGACTTTTTTAGATACCATCTTCTTTTGAGCGCTTGCCACTTACCAGTTCCCCTATTCCTCCCTTTGATGTAGTTCTTTAGCAAGAAGCCTTTTTGTCGCTCTGCATCCAAATTGATATCCCACTCTAATACAACTACTAATAAAAAATCCCTAGATGTCAAGTAGTTCCATTATGCGTAGTACCGTTAAACTTTCCCCACCAGTCTCATTAGGCACACGGAATAGTGCTCCAACTTTTAAACGAGTTCAGAAAACCTTTTATCCCGTTCATAGAAAGCAAGTTCCATTTCGGTTTTCGGAGGGAAAAACCTTCGAAATTGGGGGAATTTTTTTTTTTTTCGAGTTTTCAGAGTTCATTTCGAAATTTTGCGGAAAGGGCATAATTTGCAATCAATATGCTGATGCGTGGACGCAGTTCCTAGCTCGGAGTGGGACTTCCTAACCAGAATACTAACTTAGAATTAATTCCCATTCATGCGAAAATATCTAACTCTTTAAGAGAATAGAGCAATTTTTTCTCGAGCAAATTTTTCCTAAGATATTGTTAGAAATCTTTTTAAATATCTATTACTATGGCAGCCGTCTTAAGAGCAATTTTGTTTTTTTGTTTGTTTTGAAAAATCCGTCTGACGGGGGGGAAAAGGGAATTGCTTAGGGATATTTGTTTCATTTTTTCCTCGCAAAAGTACAGAGTTACGTTTTGAAAGAAGTGTAATTTTTGCCCTAAGAAGCCATTAAAAAATAACATTCTAAAGGCAACTTGCTGGCACTGCAGACTTTTCCCCTTCTGTTGCATGGTTTCTTTTTTTTCCCTCTAAATCTGTGCTGGATTAAAACGTTTTGAAATTTCCCTTCTTTTTTTCCCTCTTTTGGCGATCGTCTAGGGGTAATTGATATTTAAAGTGCGATATATATTTAGCCCGGCTTCCCTTCGAACGCGTGTGCCTGCAATACTTTTCTTTACAGAAAGCGTTCCATTGGCGATAAAAACAACAATCGTAATTGTGTTATGCCTTGTAATAGCACCATTTCGGTCCGGTGAAATCTTGTTCGTCTGCTTCTTTTACCGCTATGTGCTGCTGACGCCGCTAATGATAATGGCGCTGAGTCTACAAGGATACCAGGTGCGTTTGATGACATTGGTGTCTTGACGACTGTGGACACAAAAGATTCTCGTATTTGCAATGCCCTTGCGAAGGACCGTCTAAAAAGTCCCCGGGGACAACTGCCTCAGTTGAACGGACGGAAGTATCCCGACAACATAATCTCGAAATAAGGAACAAATTAGGGGCTGAAGTATGGTATACCGAAATGGGTGTTTCCTAGAGAAATTTTGTGGTGGTAGTATTGCTGCCGCAGTGTGAATACACTTTGACAAGTTTTACAAAACTGCGACGTCCTAAATAAATGGTAAAACACAGCTATATGTAATATAGTCATACAACGACATATACTGGAGAGATTGAAAAAATCTTTAAAAAAATAAGACCAGCACTTACCGCATAATAGTTCTTTTAAATTATTAAGGGGGTCCATCTCCCAAAAATGAAAACTTGAATTTTTTTTTTCAATTTTTTTTTTTAATATTTTCAAATCTAATAAGATCAAAATTTTTTCTAAATCAAGAGAAACACCATCTAATGATGTATAATAATGAAAATAGGACATTTTAAACTTTAAGTTCAATTTATTCTTAATGTCATTTTTGCAATTTTTTCAATTTCAAAATGCTAAAACTTTAAAGCCATTCAAGATATTTCCTTGAAATTTTGCATGTATATAATACATTCAGGCGTAAATAAATTATCAGAACAGAATTTTCATATTTTAATTTTAAGTACACATTTTATCCTTTTCTATGTTTTCCTCTAGGAAGTATTTTTAAAATAGCAATTAAAATTTTCTTTCTCTAGTTCTATGTAAGGAAACAACAAATCCTTCAGAAAAATTTTTATATACTTCATTTTTAACGAGATAAGATATTGAAAATGACTAAATGTGAGAAACCTAACGACAAGTATAAAAGAAAGGTCAACATCTTTTTTCAGCGTAGTGTAGATTTTTCCTTAAAAAGTAAGTCAGCTACAAATTATTTTTTTCCTAATATCAATATGGTATGCCTTATAAATGTACACTAAAAAACTATCATCATTTAATAAATATAAAAAAAATTCTGAAGGGGGATAGACCCTCCTCAAGTCTTCATGAATTATTTTTTTATTATTTACGACTTCGACAAATGGATTAATGACAAAATTGGAAAAAAAATATCAGCATAATGATCTCTATCTTTCATGATCTTTGATCTAGCGAACGGTAGAAAATTACCGACGTAATAGACATAAATGAAGGTATTGAAGTGGGACCTCTATTAGGTAAATAAGAAGCATTTGATTATGTTTATTTTATATTTTTGGATTTCTTTTTTATTATCACGATACAAAATCCAATATAATCCATGAAGATATAATATGCAGAAATACGAGATAATTGCAGCTTAATATTTAATTATATTATTTGTTTTTACGAATAGCTTCTTCACGAATTCTGTTGCATATTCAAGCTTACCCCATAAATGCAAGCAAAATTACGATTGAGTTAATTATGAAGGAATAATTTTCTAATTCCCTCATATTCGTGGTTTCTCTTTGTACGTGTTGTGTTTTTGGACTTATTCGTCTGTTAGTTTTCAATAAGTAAGCGAGTTTACAAGCTTTAGATTTCTATTTTCTCGTAAGCACAATATAACCAGAATAAGGCACAACTTGTTGTTAAGCTTATTGTTTTTTAAATCAATTTGCTCAGTTTTTCACTCTTAAGTCCCTTTAATCGTCTGGGGCGGTGTCGAAGAGAATTCCAAACCATTTAACATTTACGTTTCTGGACTCTAATAACAATCGGAAAAAAAGCTGCTAGGTTGCACAACTGAGTTTCACTTGGAAAAATGGGAGCACGAAAATGTTAAATGAAAGCTTTTGACCGCAGAGGGTGGGCTACAATCTTAAACAGCAACTCAGTCTTTCAAGTATTGCAGGGACAAGAGGAGGATTCCACCCAGTAGTGGAAAATGTAGCTACAATAAAACTTAAAGTATACAGAATTTTGTCTGCAGGAACGCTTTGGGTTTTTATTTTTTACGCCTTTTAAAAGTATATAGGTTTAGTTGTATGTAGGTTTTATACTCCGAAATTATACAGATTGGTGCAGGATAGGTGTTCGCAAAATTGTCTTTTTAAACGGTGGTCGTAGAAAAAACTTTAGAGGGGGGGGAAAACAATTTTCCAATTATGTACGAATTGTGAAAGTTATTCATTTTATAGGGTGTTGTGCGTGTGTATGCAGGGTGTTCAGTAACCCTCGTATAATAACCACATTAGCTAAAAATAAAGATAAATTAAATGTGGCTGCATAACGAATAAGAGACCACATATATATGGAATGAAATACTAGAAAAAACAATCTGAACAGAAAAGTTTAAATAAAGTTACAAGAATGACTAGTAGAGAATGATGGTGAGGAATAAACTATGGTAGTATGAGTGATGAAAAGAAGAATCTGGTGCTTAAATGACTTATTCAGATGGGGAAGAAAATGGAAAGGAAGAGAGAAAAGAAAAGGAAACAGCACACAGGATGGGCATGATGTCTACAAACAAGATGCGTACGGCCTGGTGGCGTGCAATATGGACAATTTTGAGATATAAAAGTGGCCTTCATTTTGGTGACAGGTCAATACTTTTTGTGATAATCGCCAAAAAACGTCCAACCAATGAGGAAGCTGTCTGCATCTGTTAACACCTTCGCTGGTTAGTTTAAGACGAATTACAGAAAAATTGTTTCTGCATGCGTGTGGCATAAAACACTCGGTACTTTAATTGGTAATTTAATTTTAAAAGCGAAACACACGCGTAAGTTTTTTTGTCAGCCAATTGGATAGATTTTACTCGGGAGGCGATGTCTTCTTGGACGGCTATAATGCTAAAATCACTAGTCCTTACGGAAAATCTATCCAATTGGCTGAAAAAAACAAAAAAAAACTACGCGTGCGTTTCGCTTTTGAAATTAAAAAAATTAACGGAGAAAACTGGTTCGAATCCAGGATGGGGACGGCGTCTCTTTTTTTTTTTTTTTCCTAACACCAAAA
>QLNU02014802.1:149625159-149653907 GCA_006491805.2 Dysdera silvatica
ATGCACCCATACAATACAAGCATACAATGCACCCATACAATACAAGCATACAATGCACCCATACAATACAAGCACCCATACAATACAAGCATACAATGCACCCATAGAATACAAGCATACAATACATCCATACAATTCAAGCATAAATAAACGTAATTCTCAATGAGAAAATCAACTACTATAAAGCGTTTTTTTCCACAAGGATTATATTCTATTTTATTCTTAACGTTCCCCAAATTTCGATTAAAGGTTCGAGATCGAAATGCGTTTTTTTTTTCATTGAAAAAAATCCTTTAATATGGATTTGAAAAGCCTTACAATCCAGAATCACATTCCGTTTATACTGTTTTCAAATTTTATCACCTTTTCTAAAATTTTCAAAAACAATGAAAACTCTCGACCTTGGCGTCTGTTAGAAGAATGAGGAATCAGGAAACAGCAACATACAATAGAAGTTTCACTAAGTTGAAAGAATGAGGAACATTTAAAGTCTTTTTAATAAAACTTCCTTTAACCTCTCCATTTTAACTGAAAATCACGATAGTCTAAGACTTTGTATATTTTTTGAAAGTTCGTTTCAAACTTAAAAAATAAAAGCGATGAAACTTATTCAACAGACGAAGTAGAATTCTAAAATGTGCGCTTTTCCTTGCAAAAGAAAACGTAGTTGATTGTGAGACCCTCCCTCAAGTTCGTCTTGAACGTTTTCCCCAGCAAGTCTGAGCAGGTAAAATGTAAATTAATTAATTAATGAAGGCTAATGAAGACGGATATCCGGTTTGTAAGTTACACGCTCTGCTTGGGGAGTGGTGCGTTGCGGTAAAGCCCTGGGGACCGTAGCTGGTTTTGGGCGGACGATCGTGAGCATTATCAATGAACCTCTGGATGCAAACTTTGGCAGCTTAGTTACCCAACGGTGTTCGGGCATTAGTTACCGAACATTTTTCCAAATAACGCCTTTAAATTCTGTCTTGGAGGCAGAAAAAATAACATCTATGGAAAGTAACTTTTTCTAGTTCTTTAGAGAATGTAGTCCTCTTTAGTTACTCTGTAGTATTTTAATACCATTCTTTTTCTTCTCTTTCAGAGCACGTCAGAGAATTCAATTGTGGCCAGCTATTTTATCGAACGTTTTTCTTAGACATCCGTCGAGACACACTTTACGTAGGGGCGATGTAAGTATATTTTTTAGTCCTTTATAAAACTTCAGGCGTAATTTAATTAGTCTCGGTAATGCAACATTTCAATTAATGCTAAAATGCGTCTTTTTGTAGTATAAAACATTGCATTTAAAATACTGCGTATCTAACGAATAGTATTTCGAAAGTTTAAGCAGTATAATACTAATTTTATATTGTGTATTTTGTTATATGCTATTCGTGAACAATACATGCTACCGCTGTGAAGACATTTGGTAAAGAATTTTGCAGTATGTCTTCTAGAGTTTTTCCAGATTCTTTTAGGATATTTAATATAATGCCATCATCGCAAGGGGCTCTTCCTTTCTTCATACTTTTTATTGCAAATGCTACTTCCTCTCTTAAGATTTCAGGAACTGTTCCTTCGACTATCTCAGAGTCTTCGTTTAATTCGCTGTTTCCCTCACATATTTTTCTGTAGAATTCTTCAACTCTTCTAAGCATTTCTTTCCTATTTCTTATTATGGTACTATCCTCTCCCTTAAATGAAATGTGTTTCTTCCCAACAGACAAGCATCCTTTAACAACCCCAAGGCTCACGTTGTTTACAATGGTTTTCTTTACTAAATCACAGTTGAATTTTCTTATGCTTTCTTTCATGCTTTTGCCCAAAGGTATAATGCATACTATAGACTATATCAAGAAACATACATCAAGTACATTTCATTACGTCATTATTTTTCATATTGGCTAAGTGCTTATGTGCTATTTTTGGCCTTATTTTGGCCATTAGTAGGCATGTTTCTATGGTAATGTCGAGTTACCTGTTGCCTTTGACGACCTTTATCAGTGAATATGTAATAGACACTTGCATGTTAAGTAGGATAATTAAGGATATGTGCAGACAAGTGACGAAAAATTTGGAAATACGTTGACTTTCATTAAGAGCTACATGACATTATCGCTTAGTTGATCAGTTGATGAGATCAGACAGGTTAGTGAACTGCAAAACTGGCAATTGTGAGCTAGAAAAGTAGAAGAAAGATGTTCTTTCGCTTCGGTCGGTGATGCGGGTTTTACTGATTACGATCTTTTGGCAGGTAAATGGTAATTAAATAATTAAAGTGCGCCATTAAATATTCATGCGATCAAGCCCCATTATCTGCCATTTTCACGTTGATTCCTATGCCATAACACGTAACCTTAACTAGATGATGTCAATTACAAGTATGCAAATTTCTAACGCTTACGACTTGGGGCTCTTTTTCATGAAGATGGTGTCAATTAAGCACTTGAAAAATATTCTTTGAATTACTCCGACTTTCTAGTAATAATGAGGAGGGGAGGGGAGGATATTATACGCAGTTGCAACTGGCAATTTTTAATGATTTTGTTCTTCTTTTGCGACATTTAAATGGGGAAGGAACCGGCCTCTTGCATGCATATTTGATGACTTAAATATTCCCGCGGCATTTGCGTCTGTTTTCTATTTTACGTTGGCGAATTGGAGAGCTTGAAAAATATAACATTAAAAGGCATGTATTATATGACAGCAAGTAAAAACAAGTGGGACATGCACAAAGAAATGCGGCATAAAGGACTTTAGCAGTAAAAAAGAAATGCAGCATTTTGTATTTAAATAAAATGCAGCAGTATAATAGTACGTGAATGTATCAGGGATCAGTAATCGCTCTGAGCTCTCAGTCCAATTATTAGATGACATATTGTGAATATAACGCTTAAGCAAAGAAACTTACGTCTGATTTGTTCGTCAGCAAGTGAGCAACTATTATTGGATTCTAAATTCCCACGAATCTTATTAAAAACACAACTTCGAGATTACAAAAGAACCGATGGAGTTTATTTGGAGAAGGAAATTAGTTTGCTCATGAATCTGTCCGTTACTTTTCTAAGAATAGCTTCCTCTTGTGAAATGGAAAGCTGTTTCCAATTTTACATTCGATGTAAAACATTTCTTCAATTTATTTGTTGACTGAATGACTAGCAAGTCCCAATTCCGGGAGTTCCAATTTTTTGCGATTACATCATTTAAAGTCATGAATATTTCCTCGCCTTGCATTCAATTTTGTCGCCGGATTCGCCCAAAAACTGGTCGCATGAAGTGCTGCTCTTTTTCGTTGACTTTTTCAGTGTCACTTTCCTATCATTCAGGGAATATCCTCCGGGTGGGGGGAAAGGAATTCAGGGACGGAAACAGCCGTCGTCGAAAAGAGATGTAGATTGCTTTCCTGACTCAATGCAGGAGTGAAATGTCGAAATATGCAGAGAGGAATCCTTCACATCGCTCTTGTTTCTCCGTTGCATTGCGAAATATAAATCGCATCCCTAGTGATTTCCGCTTACATTTTTGTAGAATATGTCGAGGTGTCTTATAAGTTGCTCTGTTTTCTCATCTTTTTCTGATTTTTCTCATAGAAGTTTCGCAATGAGATGTAACGCCAGAAAACAAAGCAATGTCTATATCGTACGTAAAGTACCCTCTGTTTCTCATCGCCGTGTCCCAGCTGTTTTAAATCGTTCGTGATAGTAGCCTGAATCCATTTTCTGTAAATAAAATACCCAAATCTCTTTGAAAATGATCATTATACTCGTGGCCAATTGTTTTGGATATTGACGTAGTTCTGACATTTCAATTTCGTTGAGTGTTAGCACGGCATGTTCCTCGTGAAAAACAAAAAAATTTTAAATGTTTATTTTTTTGTCGTTAAATGTTTAAATGCCTCGCTTGATTTGATGTAATACTTTTAAAATATGTTCTATGTTATCTTAAACATAGAATCGAACGAGTGAACGTATATTAATTTTTTTAATTGCGCCACAAAAGTCATTTATTTATCAGAGTTAATGGTACTGCGCCTCCTGTACACCTGCTTGCATTTATACCGTTGAATTATTAGTTAATCTTAATGCATTTCTTCACTCACAGTTACTATAAAAAATTGTAAGCATTGTATTACAAAATACAGGGTGTCCTGGCTAAAGGTATCCAAAAGTAATGGCTTGTACTGAGAGAAACACACGTGACTAATTATGGAAGTGCTGCGCCAATGATAGGGGATTGCTCCAAGTTTGCTATGGTCGCGCATGCGCATTGTTGACAGTTGCGTTGAGCTGCTTTCCACAGCAGTCGTATGCTGACTTGTGGTAAGGAATGCTTAGAAATGGAATCATCGGCACATTTTGTTTCGCAGAACCGATAGTGGCAGGACGCAGTAATACTGATTTGTTGGAGAACTTTGCTGTTCACATATTCGAACAAATTTCATATTTCAGTAAGACAGTGCTTCACCAAACTTTCATGGAGATGTAAGATCTTTATAAGATCTTTCCTGGATTGGAGAAGGCCCTACTGCTTGGCCTCAGATATCTTTGGACCTAAGGCCGTTAGACTATTTTGCTTGGGCCTTCAATAAAATGATTTTGTACCAGCAAAAAGTTCGTAATTTGGATGTTTTGAAACAGAGTATCTATGCAGCAGTATTGATTTAATAATACCTCAGATGTAACTAAATACCTAGCTAAGAGATCGAATAATATTTGGACATCCGCAGAGCCACTAATGGTGATTACATTAAAATTCGTTAATCTGAAAAGAAACTTAAGGAGTTGCCATCTTTAATGCAACTGAAATTTATAACTAACCCTGTGTCATTCTCCCAGTATAAGTCATTACTTTTCTATATCTTTAGCCCGGACACCCTGTATAATTATACGGCGCTTTTGTTTATTTTGTCCCGAGTTCCTCGTCCCCCCCCCTCCCCAAAAAAAAGTATAATGTTCCGAATAGGATTATAGGATTTCTAGCGAAGTTTAAGTCCCAAGTTCAAGTCGATTGGTCGATTTGAATTTTAAGCATTAAATAACATAACACACTAATAGATTCAAATGGAAATTAAACTATTGCTTTTCTGTACGACTCTCTGCTTCGTACTCCTAGGTTTGATTCGGAGGGCGAAAAATGGTGATCGCAATTCAGAGGTTACTTTAAGTCCCTGTTCCTTCTGCATACAACCAGAATCACTCTTAAACGCAAATAACAGCTCGGCACAGACATGTAAGATAGGAGATTCAGCAGTGCATTAACAATCATTGTAGAACATTTATTTAACATTAACATTTAACATTTTTATGCATATTTTTATGCAAATAAAACCTACACTTTAGTGTTCGCGGTACTGAGCTGAAATTAGAACTCCACCTTTACCATGGTAGTTTACTAACATGTACAGAATTCGGTTTTTTTTTCTGGGTGATCTTTGGGACCTTAAAATACACTTTTAAATTCTGGATAAAAATGCGAAATATATATAATTTACTTATCCCCAATCTTCAAAAAATGTCCGCATTTTATTATTTCGCCAAACTTGAAATTGAATACATTTTGGCACCGACTTCAGATATTGATCCCCAACGAGTGTTGAAAATAAAGTGGAATTACCGCGTATATCAAAATTCCGAATATTGAAATTTTCTGTGCATTCAAGTTTTTATGAATTTCGTGATTTGGAATTCCCATTTATTATGTAGAAAAACTGTTTTTTATACAAGGTGCATCAAAAATTCGTAAGACTTTTATAAAATTATAAAAAAGAAACAAATAATGATAAAAAAGTGCTGTTTGCACGAAAGGGTTTCTAGAAAAATCGGATTTTTTTTAGTAGAAAAAAAATTGTTTAGAAAATTACCTGTAGATGGCTCTGATACTCACGTTATTCAACAGAAGTATACAACTTGCTTTCAAAAAAAGACCTGGATGCAGGTAGAATGTTCATTTGAATCCAGCAGTACTGCATAATGGGAGAACGTTACCTTTATCAGATCATGGGTTGCTGGTGAAGTTCTTCTACCTGAATGTTGAATTAGAAGCCACTGCGTTGCGAAAATTTCGTACAGTGAAACAACTGAAGACGAGAAATGTCCACATGTCTTGTTCGCCTTAGTTCTGTCATACAATGTTTTGGTGGTCATGTTGAACGGTGTTGCACTAATAAATCGATGGAAAGCACAGTTTTGCTGTTTATTGTTGTTTGAAAATGTCAGTACCGTTTGCAGGTAATTTTTTTAAATAAACTTTTCTTGCTGCTAAAAAAAATTCCCATTTTTCCCAGAAAAAATTTCGCGCAAACACTACGTTATCATTATTTTTTCAGTTTAAAGTTTTTGCGAATTTATGGAGCACCCTGTATATCGAAGTCCCTATACGAAATTTTTACGGATCCTTCGATTTCGCTATATAGAGGTCTTACAATTTTTGCCTATCCAATTCCACTATTTTAGAAATGTAAGCATAGATGGATTATAGACTGATTATAGATACAATGAGAGTTGTTTGACTTTAATCAAATATCCTTTAATATCTCAAGAACAGATGGGTTGAAACCTCTCAAAACCTAACGAAGTGCATTTTCAAATTGCCCCCCCAACAATCAAATTGTTATCCTGTGGGGCGTGGGCCCCAAGTTGGGAAACACTGACTTGGAGGCATCATTCTCCGGAAGAACTGCAATAAAGAGGATCATTGTGAGATTAGAGGTAGGTCAACTCAGAGAGAGGTAGCCAATTGGTTAAATGTGAATTTCTCTGTTGTTCATAGACAACAGGCTTGACAACAACTTTGGCAACAACTTCTAACTGCAGATTCCGCATCCAGAAGGTTCAGCCAAGGATAACCAAGAGCCACGTCGAACGGCGATGATTGATATTTGCAGTTAATGCGCAGGAAGGAATAGCACATCAAACCCTGCCCGACGTAAGTCTTACTTTACTGCCGCCTCCGAAAGGATTACGTTAACATCTACTGTATGTAGGAGGGTTCGTGAAGGTTGTCTATACGCGAGGTGACCAGCCATTTATGCGCCGCTGAAACTCATGTCACATTAAAGAGCGTCTATCTTCGATAGAAAACCGTTACAAGACTTGAAGTGGGCGCTTCAACATGTTCACTGAGCTGCAAATAGATCAATGATCTGTGCTCTTCACGAATGACTCCATGTTCAGCTTGCAAAGCGAGAGTAGACGTTATTTGATTTCCAGAGAACCTGGAATCCGTTATCACCCATCAAACATCTGTGAATGTAATTCATACCGAGCAGGCAATATCTGTGATCGGAATGGTATCTTTTTAAATACGCACAGATCTCCATATCTTCCTACGTGAAAGTGTGACTGCGCAAGTCTATATAGATGATGTCCTTGATGCTTATGTTCGCACTTATGCAGGTGCACTAGGTGATAATTTTATCCTTCAAGACGACAATGCTACAGAACACAGTGCTCATATCGTGGAAGATTATCTTCAGCAATAAACAATTTAGGGCATGAAGTGATCTACCCGATCTCCAAGTCTAAACCACATCGAGCATGTTTGGGATGCTTAAGGGAGACGTGTTTCTGTTCTTAAACCTCAGACTTCGTCTGAAGCTTGTACAGGCAATCTCTCACTTCCTATTGACCTTATAGACCGCGTAATTGACAGTATCACACACTACATTGCTGTGGGTGCTATATTGTTGCATCGGGTGATCTTACACTCTATACTAAAAGAAGCTTTCCAACACCAGACTACCACATCTTATTTGCAAATTTCTGGAAGAACATAATCGTCTGGTGATTTTTGTTATCTTAATTTGTATTTTATGCTTCGGCTCAGATTCATTAAAATCAACATGTAGCTCTTGGAGTTTTCGCTATTTTTGTAATTTTTCCTTAATTCCTGGAAACCATTATATTAAGCTAACTTTAATGGTGCCATCGCCAAAAAAATGACTAATTTGACAAAAAATTTATTTAAACTACGTATGTGCAAGGTGTTTTGTATTCCCCCATCAAACCCTAACCTTGAGGGTTAAGCTAAAAGGAATTTTAGAATTCGAGTAGGAAAATAAAATTAGAATTCCATTCATTCAAATGAAAGAGCAGAAGTATAAAAATTTAAGCCCAAAGGCAAAGTAAATTTTTTATATAGAGATGTTTTTCTGTCTGAAGATTAAAGGAAACTCTTTTTTTAAAACGTCTGTGTAATTTTACTTCCTTTTAGTGTCGGTAGATGGCACCATTTCATACTACTTTCGAACAAAACAATACAACATTTTACCAGGAGATCTCATAACAGATATTTCAATACTGGCGCAAGGTTTATAAACAAATAACAACGTTATGTAAGTGATGTATATTACTTACGCTTATAACGTTGTTCTTTGCTTATAAATCTAATCTGCGTAATGCTACGTCAAATTATTTTACATACTGGCGCAAGGTTTAACATACGACGTTTCGAGAGTTGGCTTGTTGTGACTAATTTATCAATTAAACTTCATTATTGGCGTACAGGTAAACGAAAAACAACTTCTAAAATGTTGGGAACTTCCTCCGGTTGGTCGTGGAACATGTGACCCGCGGACAAAGCAATCATACTGTTGAATGACGACTTTATGTGAACGTGCATGTATGAATGCCGTGTTGATCGGCAATCCATCTCCCCCTCAGCCGCCTCGGCGGCTGATTACGCTGTTCAAGCGTCCTGTCTGGGATTACAGCGCCGCCCCCGGCGGCCACCCTTCCCAATGAAACCCTTGCAAAAAGAAGAAGCAGCAGCAGCAAATCTTACTATATAACTCTTATTTAGTAGCGTAATACTTATTTGTATTAATATTTCAAAACTTTTTTTAAATGTTACAGTTGCACTTCTCCCGCAATTTTCGCATAATTTGAAAAATCCCCAAAGACTGTCCGTAGAATTTTGAATTTTTACCTCGAAAAAATCACTTCCTTTGTCATTATAAATCTTAGACCAGGGGTTACAACCTTTTACTGTAGCGACCCTGAATGACGACTTTATTTGTAACCCGCGTCCCCACTCTATTGTGGTAACAACGTTGTTTTTAGAACATGGATGTTCGAACGATTTAATCCATATATCGATTGAATGTTTACTTGTTTTATGTCGATGATAGTTCATTATTCAAGCGAAATGGCTGCTTCGATATGGTATTGCAGTTTGATCAAAAATTTCACTCAAAATTATAGTATGAAAACATTATGAAAATTTAAATGGCAGAAAAAGTAAGCTTCTGAAGGCCGCTTTGTATGTTCGGTTCGTGCGCATGTTTGTGAATAATTCATGTTATAGTTTGCTGTACGAATACAGTGATTAAACATGATTAAATCGTGTTTTTTTCTATTTATAAGATGAATCATGTTCTGGGCGTGGCTGCAATTTTTTTACTATTAATGTTTTTGGAAAATTTTAGGGGATATCTAAAATATTTCTAACACAACTCCGCATTTCAAAAAATTTCTTGCACTCCTTGGTAAAAATCGTAAAATTTTTTTTAGTGCTAATTGTCGGGACATCTATATCTCTCCCATGACCCTGTGTTAACCTCCGCGACCATGATTTGGGTCGCGACTTGAGGTTGGGAATCCTTGTCTTAGACTCTGAGATCCTGCTCAGAGACTCAGAGTATTGCGGCAAAAGTCGCTTAAATTCTACTGTATTATTATTTATTTTATGGACATCATCTCGCACAAATATCGTATTAGGGTTGAACGTTGATAATTGATAATCCTGTCAATAATATTGGCTAATTCCGAAGGAATTTCGCTCATAATTATATAAAATGAGGTTAAAAACACGACTACTGTAATATTATTATGCAGTATTTGAAAACCAGCATTAATGCAGTAAAATATATATTTATAATTAATGATGTGTTATAGTGTCATGTAGACTTCAACAGCGCATTATAACAATCAACAACAAATTTTCAGGTAGTCAGCTGTATAGCAAAACGATTATTTATTGCTAAAACTTTACGTTTCGATTCGAGCTGTGCGAATCATCATCAGAAGAGGTTAAATTACATGAAAAACTTTTGAGAAAATTGTAGAATATACATAAGTTGCGGAAACAGTATAAATACGTTGAAATAAATTATTATGAAATTTTAGAGACGAATATAAAAGCCAAAACAGAAGGAAATGAAATAAAGAAAAGCGTTGATGTCCAAAACTGAAGCCCATTTTTCATACCTAATTCCTGACCATATTCCTGTTAAAAGAAATGGACATAAATCCTTCCTGCCGTTTATATATAATATCACTGTCCGTGTTGGCTGTTTACTTTTGAGAGACAATATTGATACTGCATTTATTCCAAAAAAAAAAAGACTTTATTCCTACATTCTGTTAAAGAACTAATAGGTCCATACAAAATTCCTGGTGTATACCAAATTCCTTGTTCTTGTGGACAGGTATACATCGGGCAAGCAGGTCGATCCACTGCGTGCCGAAAACGGGAGCATGAAAGCCTCGTGAGGAATAAACAGATAACAAAATCGGCAATAGCAGAACATTCAATTTTAAATAACCATTTAATCCTTTTTGACCATACTAAAGTTCTCGCAAAATCAACTAATTTTTGGCCCAGATTATACAGAGAAGCAATAGGGATCATCAAGCATCCTAATAATTTTAATAGAGACGATGCAAAAACCATTCCCGTTGCTTGGCTACCCATTCTAACAAAACTGTAACGTGTAAATGTCAGTTTTTATTTTTTTATTTCATTTCCTTCTGTTTTGGCTTTTATATTCGTCTCTAAAATTTCATAATAATTTATTTCAACGTATTTATACTGTTTCCGCAACTTATGTATATTCTACAATTTTCTCAAAAGTTTTTCATGTAATTTAACCTCTTCTGATGATGATTCGCACAGCTCGAATCGAAACGTAAAGTTTTAGCAATAAATAATCTTTTTGCTACACAGTTGATTAGGTGAAATTTGTTGTTGATTATAATATGTTATACTACTACCTCAAATATTTTCAGGACCAAAATTGAGTTAGTTGTTTTGATACTGTATTTACTACAGGCTACGTTAACATCAATTACTTTTAATCATTTAATAATTATATGTAATTGATTACTAATTATATGTAATTAGTAATTGTTAATAATTAGAAATACGCCTAGTTATATAGATAACAGATAATTGCAAACGTTATAAAATAAAAGAAATACTAAATTTGAGTATGTTTTAAAAGCATAGAATATTTTTAGAAAAGATTTTATTAAAAACTGAAATTCAAAATCGCAGTTTGGAAAATTCAAATAATAGCCGTCGAAACCAAATGCGAAATTTGAGATTTACATAATCAAAATTGTACCGGACGTGAGGTTTACTTGAAATTGTACTTGAAATTTACATAATCATTCTATTGTCGTGCTCGTCAAATGGGAACAGGTTTGTGAAAATGCAATTTTCCGTTTGATACATTTTATGGTAAATATATTTCGAAGCCATTATTAAGAAAATTTCTCTCATCGGGCGGGTGGAAATTTGAGCGACATATCTTTAAAATGTTTGGAAATAAGTAAAGACGTTTCTTTGAAATTGGCTCTCTCTCTCCTTATTAAAAAAAAACAAAAAACAGGCAATTCAATTTTTAAAATATTAATGTCATTTTCTTGTGAGTGAATTGTGCGATTCATATGTTAACACACCCCAGTAGTCTAGTTCAGTGTTTCCAAACTTTGTCTTACGGAACCCTATTCTTGCCTAATCACGAAACCTTATAAATATTATTTTTTAAAGAAAATCTCAAGGGTTCTTACATGTCAGTGTTCGGGCATACAGCATAAAAATGAGCAAAACAGGAGTATAAAAATATACAACGCTTTTTTCTCATTGTATGATATTCGTACCTTTAAGTAACTGTACCCGAGTGGTTATCATGGCAAAGAAAATTACAGGATTTGCAGATTTTCTTGACAGTTTTGGCGATGTTTTACAAATTGTGAAACTCGTGAAACTTCTGGAGTGTCGTCGCGGAGTACACTTTGAGCGATTTAGTGATTGTGATCACTTCCTTCGGACCACTTTACTCGGCTCGATTCCCCATAAGGCTGATTGTGTAGATGTATTACGTAGGCCACCTTAAATCGTCGTTCCTGCTTTAATGGTGGTTCTTACTACCCATGATGCAGTCGGAGCTTAATATATATGCAAATAAATCGCACACCATTGCTTGTGAGCAATTATGAGGTGAACTTAGATTTCCAGTGGAATTGAATAGCTTGGAGAATATGAGCAGAATACTTAAAAAAAAAGGGGGCAACGAAAGAGAAAGAAATATAAAACAGAGGTAGAGAAGAAAAAGCAGAAAACGGTGAAATGTTACGTTAGATGGACAAACAAGTGAAACAAGTGAAATAGTTATTAAGAACAACTCTTCGTACGATCAGCTTTTGCTTCAGTTCAAGTCTGCATTCACATCATGCCAACTGGCAATGCAGACGGTGACCAAAAGGGAGAATAACTTAACCCGCGAGAATGCACGCCAATTAGAAGAACGTGAAGACGCGCGGGGTGCTTGGCACCCCATCTGATTATATAGCATTATTTCATTAAAAACGTCCAATTTTACAGGGAACAATAAGTGGAATTTTCTCTTTGTCACCCTACCCCAAAGATTGTGACTTTGAAGGCAACAGGAAAGAGTTTGGCCAGTTTCAGAAGCAAGGGTGGACTGTTCTTTTAACATATTGTAAGTTGTGGGGTGTGAAACACCCCGTGTGCGTCCTCGCGGATTAAGAAGATAAAGGAGGGTGGTAAGGATTAATTCAAACAGGGTTCCTTTGGAAACCTAGAATTTTCAGGGAATTTTAAATCGTCCCTATAGATTAGGGAAAAACATTCGTTGGTCAAAGCTGGAAAAATCAGGGAAAACCTTAATTCTGTTTCGAATAGCTAAATCTCTGACGAACGTGAAGTTATTTTCTCTGCAGATGAAGTTCAGTCGAAAGTCACTGGTGATTGGTCAGGAATCTTTGCCAAAAAAAGTCGGAGGAAATCCTGGAAAATTCAGGGAATTTTCTTCTCCAATGTGAATGGGTACCCTGTTCAAATACTGTGAAGTTTTCGACTTCTGTTCTGAAGAGCTAAATTTCACGTGAGTGTGAAACTATTTTCTTTGAAATCGAAGTTCAATTCAAAGTTTTGTTTGCGATTGGTTGGGGATTTTTTTTTTCTCTACTGTGAGTTGGATCCCTTCTTAATAATGAAATGTAGAGTAAAAATAAGGGAAAAATGTCATGGTTTGAGGTACGATATGGAACTGAAAGGCCAGCCTCATGAACATCGGTTCAGGCCTCATGTTCCACGAAGGCGCAGCAGAGTAGAAGATACATAAAATTGGTGTAAGGCTTCATCGTCTAAATACGACACAAGGTTTCAAGGCTGGTATGAAGTACGATGTAACAGTAGCCATGGACCAAACTGTTATTTTTGAATAACCTGTTCCAAGCGGATAACAAGTTCCAATCACCGGTGACTGAAACGTATGCGTTTCTTCACAGGTTATGGGAATTGAGGCTCTTAACGATAACACATTTCAACGCTCAATTCGTAACAGTACGTCGCGCTACCTCCATAGAAACAATATATCCTTTGGAAAAAAATACACACATATGAAGTACAAAAATAATGAGAAAAAGTAAGGCTTTAAAATATTGAATTTTAGATATTTGAAACATTACACGATATTAAAAATCAAAGAAAGTTTAAAAAACTAATTCAAAGTAATGAAATACAGCAAAAAATATTGACACTGCTGTAAATTAATTGGTAAAACATACTGAAAGGTTACAATGTGGAACTAATTAAACAAGATAATGATACAAAATGTGTATTCTCAGCTGATGTAGTTATACACATGTATGTATTCAGAATTTTTCATGTGTAAAGCTCAGTAATGTAAAACAATGTGAAAATGTAATGCGTACTAATTAATATACGTACACGCATAAAAATTTATTTCATTAAAAATAAATTTGTATTCAGGAACAAGAAATTTTCGGCGCGAAAAAGCTACAACCGATTTCTTCTGTCCATTAAAATGTTACCAGCCTTTAAGAAAATTCTTTCGCAAGGCACTCATGTTGCCATAAAGTTGAATTTCCTTTTCGCTAACTCTGATAGATTTGGGTAGATCAGAGAATGGGATCTCCACCATGACAAAGGGTCTTGATTCCGCGGCAAATTAAATGTTTTTTTTGTTTGTTTTTTGTAATTATCGTCTATATAGCGATTGATTTCGCTAGTTGCTATTGATGTGGGAATCTCTAAATAACCAAACATTAACTGAATTTAAACTTTAAGTAAATTAAATAAAAAATAATAAACCAATTAAAAACTAGTTATTTAAAACAATAATTGGTTAATTAATATAATGATTGGTTAACTATAACAATATAATAATAATTATATAACTTCTTGTAATATCAGTCGTTAAACGGTGAATTAGAGTCTGATCCCTGGCGTTAGCTAGACTAACTATGTCGCATATTATTACGGTGGCTCGTTGTCTCAGCGCGTTTCCTGTGTGATGGAAACGGAGGAATATGTTCCTAGAACAGTGATTTCTCGGTCACCGATTTGTAACTGTTACTTCAAGTAACTCCTATCCCTAATCGCCAGTGATCTGAAATAACAGCTGTTATTTCGGAACAGAGGTTTCAGAGGAGTATACTGTTCCTGGAAATGTGATCACTCGGTAGCAGATGGTTTTTAACAGTTACCCCAAATAACTCCCATCTCTACGTGACAGCGGCTTGAACTGATACCAAACAACGATGCTTATATAAGCGGCTTTTTTATGTTTTTGCATCGGTATAAGTTTATTGTTGTACCCCAACCTGTTGCATGCACAGATTGAATGCTCTTTTACTTTTTAAAGTGTGTGTATTAATGCTTATATTTTCATGTGGTTTTAAAATGGGTCACTGACTTCATAGTGACGTCAACACGTCACTGTTAAGCCACGTTTCTCTGAGGTAATCTCTCTCTCTTTTCTCTTTTTTTTCCATGATGTTTCGTGACGAAGCAAATGGTTTTCCGAAAATATAACTGTATACGTGTGTGCTTCATTATGCTTATATTGCGTGCCTTCCATTCCATTTCAAAAGCGCTCATTTGTGTTGCCATAAACATAGACTTCGTTCAATATCCTCGTCATTTTCGAATAGTTCACTGGAGTAGTAGACTCGCCAAAGTCAAATAGCGGGGCTGTTAAAAAAAAAATACAAAAGACAGAGCTTGAAGAGCAAACGTTTGTTTCCAACGACGCTATGCCGGAATGAACTTTGTAACCAGCCCTTGGGAAATACCTCCTCGGAATCGAGTAAGCGCCTGGGTAATAGCTCATCGAAGGTCTGTCCAGTGTAGTGTCTTGAATAGCATCTCCTCTCAAAGGAGATCGAATCAAACGGTATCGGCGTTGAAGCAGTCTCCAGGCAGAAGGGTGGAGCTCTCTTCAAGTAGGTCGCAAGCGGAAAACATTTGCATATTAGCCGGAGAAATCGTAAGTTTTTCCCAATGCTCCCCGGTAAAATATGATTGCGAGAGACTGAACCTACGGATTCAAGTTGATAGACGGGGAACATCATGGGCTCATATTGTCGTCTTCCACGTTTTCTCCTGGGTGTTATCCTATTCGAACGGCGCTCGTTCGTTTGCTCAGAGCAAGGCGTATGTGATATGCAAATTTCCTACGCTCGCAGCGAAGTCGATATTCCGAGCACTGATTATGGGAAATGGTCGCATCGGAATATTAGCGCAAAAATAAGATATCCTCTTTCTCTGGACCTCAAACTACGTCTTCAGTGGAGACGAACCCATCTACAATGCCAGCGTCAATATAACCTATATGTCGTCACTTGCGACGTCCTCTGAAAGTGACCATTGGACGTGATTTATATTGTAACATGCGTATTAATTTAGTAATGCTCCTCACATCTTCTATTTGGCCACTTTTCTTGCCATTTTTATTGAAGGCAGTATAGGTTTATATAGCCACATAATCCAAAGATGGATTTAAGATTTTGCCGCTTGCAGGCTGGTGTTTTTTGCCGCCGATAGGCTATATATATTTTGCCGTTTTGCCTTACGGAACATAGCCAGATTCGTAATTAACATTTTGGCGCCTCTGGACATTATTTTAAATTCGCCGTTTTCCAAGTATTCGTGACTTTGACGCCTTTTGGGCCTCTTTATATACGGTATTTATATGTGGTACCTCTTCATATACCGTACCCTTAGCAGCTCCCACTTTGCCAATGTCTACTGGCGCCTCTAAACATAGCATCTAAAACTGGAAAAAATATAAGTTAGTAAAAAGAAAGTTAAATCTTTTATAAAAGGATTACTATGGTTTTTTTTTATATATTTTAGTAATGAGTATATCTTCATAATATAACAAAATATAACTCTTACTGTGTTTGAACAATATAATCTAAACACAACATATGAAATTAAACTAGTAACCCCAATAAATAAAATAATATCAAATTTTTATTATAAAAATATGAACAAATCTCTTAAACTTGAACTGTCGCAACACTAGGTGCATCTCTCGACAAGCTATAGACAATTAGAAACATTTCTGTCTACATTTGTGCTCGACAAAACGTTTAACAACAGCGATAGATGAAATTGATTCCCATGCATCCGATTCAATTGATAAAATTACTACGTTATTCAATCTGTTTTCCGACATATAGATCTAAAATAATAAGAATAATAATCTTTTCAAACAAGACCATCTTTCTAGAGAATTATTACCATAATCTTAAACATAAAAATCTAAAGAATATTCTTGAACTTAAGGTCTGCATTCATCTCCATTTTCTCTGTTTTCAACTTACTTAGCTGTTGCGATGTTTCCGTAAGAGAAAACTTACTTGCCGCTTATTTTCAATTAAATAGGGAGGTGCGGCGGACGTAGAAATTGTGCCGTATTCAGACACGTAAAAAATATTTCTGGGACATTAATGATTTAATTGCCCAAAATATTTAGCCCGAGCCGTCATAAATTTTTCGCTGTGGAAATTTCGCCGCCGTGGGCTTCCACATACTTAGGTTATTGGCAAATTCGCCGCTGGTTACATCCTTTTTTCATATTTTTGTTTCTCTATATTTCTTGTTATGGCGATTTATTTGCGCTGTGATTTAATTAGTCTGTGATTTAGTTTGAAATTGACGAAAGTCTACGTATGTGAGGAAATATCAGAGAGAGTCGAATGGAGGCGATGAATAGGGTTAAATAAAATAATTATATGTGTAATTGCAATTTATTGAAGTATATTGCCATCACTCAAAACGATACATATGTAATTTTTGAGTCCATCAATTGCACATTTGTATTAAAAACGTTCTCCAAAATCTGTAGTATATTTGTCGCATCATGATTTCTAAACCGCGATTTTGTATTTCTCAACTGAAACGACATTATTATTGTTATTTCTGACATATGAAACTCTTCTTTTCTTTAGCTTTAACGCCGGATTTAAATCAACATGAATTTTTTATTTCGAGGTTTACGAAGAGCTCGCCTCTTTAGAAAAATAAAATTTCTAATTCCTGTCAGTTCAGGAATTTATAAGAAGTTACCGTGAAAGGTCCTTTAAAACGCTCTCTCTATGCATGTGACTGAGAAATGGAAGGTGCACTGGCCGGAGGCTGGAAGGGCGTTAGATGGGAAGCAGGAATGCACAGGAATTCCCTAAATGAATGGCACAGAACTAAGACAGAATACCATGTATATATTATTTACAAATTATAACTTTGTATTCTTTAAAATCCCGAATTGTAGCGTAAATAGATGCCTCGGTGAAGTGCAGAACCAATTCTCATGCTATTGTCGTCGAGCGAGGAAGCTACTTAAACATTGTAAATTTTCATCGAGCAATCAACTGTTCAGTTTAAGATGATATTTCCAACGATAAATATCGAAAACGTCATTAAACATTCATTACCGTGGGGAGAAGTTCATATCGGGAGTTCAGAATTGTGAGCGATATGAACCGGGTATCAGAACTCCGTAATGAGATTACATTTAACGATGCCATCGCTTTCTCTCTCTCTGCATTTCAGCATCACCGTTTCCATTCTGAGAATACCTCTTCTCTGTCTCCTTTACTCTGCTCTGTGCCTTTCACTCTTCCATTGACAGTTATTTAGATAAGAGGTTTCTGCTTCTTAAGGGCTCTCGAATGCTCTTTCAATAAGATGCCAATTTCAAAGGGCGATTAAAAGTTGGAATTCTACGTTTCGATTTCGAAATTGATTGTATCAGAGTCCCCGGAGGAGTTTGTAAAGTAAATAGCACACAAGAAATCGATGACGAACTCGTCAAATGGTCTCTTTCATTTGGCCTTGCTTTGGTAATAACTCTCGCGTAATAAATGAAATTCACGTGTTAAAAGTATTATTTGTTCTTGTCAATTAAATCAGCTATTATATAACAAAGATTATACATAGCCATCAGGTAGTGGGGCAAAAGTTAAAGGGGCTATGACCCTTAATAGATATCAAAGCACATTAGAAATACGTGTGTATGAAAATATGAAGCAAATTAAATTGTGTGGCTTAGCATTATTTAATTTAAAGCGTACGCCAAGGGGTTAAAAGTTACGCTTCAAGCTTCTAGCTCGGGCGGTCTCGTTGGGGCGCAAATTGAAAGTCTTTGGGCCCCGAAAAATGAGCCCGAACACTATTGCACATATTGATGTTATGACCGTTACTACTATCGCTACAATCGTTGGCAAGTGGGTCATCACTTACATGCCATTACGCTATTTATGGAGAAGTCTATTGAGGGGATTGCATCTTTCTGTTATCGACAATAAAGGCGACATTTTTACGAAACAACCTTTATTAAAACGCAAATTCAAAACTTTAACGCTGAACAACTAATAATTATTAGTTGTTTAATTATAATTAACATAAATGGAATTATAGTTCACATAAATATACATGGGTGTCGAAAATTATTAAGTATAACATAAATGAAATACGGAAAAATAACGACTTACTCGTTATTACTAAACGCATCAACTCAAGCGGAGCGAAATGCTATGAACGCCATCACTGTGTATACTGAACGGCGGCACACAAGGAAATCCTGAACACAAAACGTCACAGTTTACACTCAAAACGCAGTGACAGTGTGAACAAAGTTGAAATGTAGGTTTTATTGCGCATAAATGAATTGCACCTTTTGAAGGTACTTCGTATCCGTCACGTTATGGTCGTAATTGCACAGTTTTCGGTTGCAAAAGCAAATCATTTTTTCGAAGTAAGTCAAGTGACTTGCCTAATGATTCAAATGCATATTTGAAACAGGTAATCATACTAAATGTACACGTGGAAAATTTGCTTGTACTTGAAGGCTTTATTGAAAAAATGCAACTTGTTTCGAGAATTAATAAATATTATACTAAAGAGAGGAACAAAAACCATACCTAGTGTAACCCCATTTAAATCACGTGCATTTTATATTTGTATCGTGTTTCTTTTTTTTTCGTTCATTTGGCACATTGTACAACTCTAAAGTCGTACGCGCATGAGCATACGATAAATACTTAAATAAAATTAAACATGCCGCCAGGGGCTGGTTGGCCGGCGGCGCAGTCGGCCCCTGCTTGCCACTACAGTAGCGTTACTCACGTATACGATGGTCTTACGTTTAATTTCTCTGGGAGAGTGACCGCTCGTGGTTCGTAGGCCCCTTTAGGCCTTTGTTCCCATCACAGTATGAGCAGTTTTTGAAATCTAAATCTACATTTTTTGCTTAACTGTTAAGCTTCTGTTAGGACTTGCGACGGTGGCTCACTCATTTAGCGTACAGTTAATCCGGGTTCGACTCCCAACGGTGTCAACGGAAGAAAAAGTTCGCCAACTAACTACTCATTCAGATTAAATACTACCAGATAGAAAAGTTCCGTTAGTTCCATAGTATTCAGCAATGGATTGCAGCGCCCCTATGGGCGCCATCGCATACGTTCAGTCGCTTTCCATTTCTAGCCTTTTAGCTAATTTCCAGGTTTGAAATTAATTTCAGATTAAATACAAAAATCTATTATGGTTTTGCTATTTATTTCGTCTCCCCCCCCCTCCCCGACACCTTTTAAATTAACGGATTGGCATCACGACTTTACCGTCTCCCTAGGGGCAGCACCTGCGCTGGTTTGTTTGTTTGGCTTTTTTATGGCGCAAGAGCATCTGGGCTATACTGCGCCAAGCACCTGCGCTTTCCTATCTGGTAATCTTAAATCTGCGCTACTCGCTGTAGTCCGAGGGTTGTTACCCTTGCCCTTAAACGTTTGTGTTCCTCAAGGAAAATGTAGGGTCACTGCCCTACGTAGAGTCTCTAGAATTCTAGGCCGACGCATCTGCTGCCATTTTGTTGCGTTACATTACATTTCCGGTTTCATAACAACGTTTATCATTGGAAAATTAATAATCTATTTTCTTCTTTCTTTAATAATACAAATACGACACACTACACGAAGACGTTGTACGAGGCGCAATACCAAAAAAAAAAGAATACTATCAATCACTCTCCCAATTCCTACATAGCCAAGAAGCCCAAGATCTTACAGGATCTGCTGTAAATCTAAACATTCTATGTTTATTTCTCGAGTGATTTGAACAATTTACAGCGGCACACACCCATTTCACCAAATTTTATTAAAAATAACACGCTTGTAAATCACTTAAAACAGTAGTGAGTGAGATCACATGATACGTTGGCAACAAAATGGCGGATTGCGCCAACTCCCTTTCTTAGGAGCCTTAGCTATATGGCAGCGTAGTGTTTACGCATTCGTCGTGAAATGAGTGCCATTTTTCTATATAGTCTCTGGGTTTGGCTCCCCTTGCAGTAAAAGGTCAAATTCCTCGAGAACCTGTAGGTCTCAATGCAGCATGACCTGTACTGTCTCTGAGACTAAAAAATGCAAATTAACTAATGTAGACAATGAACGTGTGTTATATTCTATTTGTATTTCTATTATATTGTTATGTATATTTATATTATATTCTTATGCATATTTATATTATATTCTTATGCATATTTATATTATATTCTTATGCATATTTATATTATATTCTTATATCTATTTCTGTTATATTATATCTATTTCTGTTATATTCTTACATCTATTTCTATTCTTATTGTTTTACTATGTGATTTCTTAATCTTTTTATTTTTATTTTTTTACAGGGATAAAGTTTTCCGGTTAAATCTCAGTAATATCAATCGTTCCAGATGCGACGTAAGTACTTGTCTAAATCTGATTGAAATGTTAAAAGAACAGTCTTAAAATTCGATATTCTATTCGTCTTTCATGTCATAAAGACAGCCATGGTCGGTTTGAATCATATATGATCAATATCAGTTATAGTAGCTCGGTAGACGCGTGGCAAGTGATGAGTAAACGATATGATCGTATTGTGATCCCATTCCAAGCTATTTCAGCTTCGTAAAAAAAAGGTTTTATTCACTTTCCTGTGTATTTCAATCGGAATTCAATTCCTGACAATTACAATTGATGATATTATAACAATTTATATTCACAGGTCTATGAAATGGTCACATTTCAAAGACAAAACCTTCGAAATGCATCAGGTTTCTCCAAATAAAAATTGTGATATAGATTTAAAACTCATCAAGGCTATTATATTGATTGATTCCGGCCTCAGCTGATTTATGAGATCAATTTTGTTTACAATTGAACTTGATGAATGACTACTTTGCAATTCAGCGTCTCAAAGGAACAAAGTATCCATCATTATCGATCCCTTCTTCGCGTAAAGGGCCTAGCATGACACCATTTATGTCACCATTTGATCCATTAGTCAAAACCTTGCCATTTACAAGCACTTTGCGTTGCAGCAAACAACTGTTAACTTTACAGCCGAGAGTGCAAAGCATTTCAGTTTCTTAGCCCAGCCCTGTCACACCTTCAGAACCTTCCCTGTTCGAAGGAGTTAAAATCCAAGAAATTTCACCCCCTAGTGGTAAAATGTCGAACCTTAATTGTAGCCCCATTTTTAAGACTGTATGCCAGTATTGGTAAAGTAAGTTCAGCTATAACGCAATTTTTACAACGCAAATTGAGTACAGCTCGCTTTTTACATACCGCGATTTGGCTATAAGGCATGCACTGTTTTGAATATCGTAAATTGACCATAGGTAACGTTTTTTTGTAAATTTATGAAATACATCTATGAGGGTGAGACGTTATGTGTCGCAACAGTCTAGATAGTAAGGCTCTTGTATTTTAACCGAGAGGTTGTCGGTTCGAATCCAGCTTGGTGCCCGGCATTTTTCCTCTTTCCATCCCCACAGAAACTTCCCATTTTAACTCTGTATGTGTATAAGCGGGTTCTTTATAATTGTGCTGCACCTGAGAGGGGCAATGGCACTTTAATTTGTGATAATTGGTCAGAAAGCTATAATTTTAGCTATGGGACAAAAAATTGTCAATAAAAATCTCTCAAGTCGTTTTTATTACAACGCCAATTTGTCGTAACGCATGTTCCTTACAACGCGAATTGGTGATAATGTTTTCCTTACAACGCGAATAGGCTGAAATGCGATTCTTTGAAAAATGTTATTAGCACAACTCAGGTTTTAAATTCACCGTGACGCGACTTCATCTTCTGTGTTCAAATTGTTTTTAAATTACTCATAACTGTAGTGTGCATTTCAGATAAAGCGTGAAAAGATGAATGGTAGGACATTTTTCAGGCTTAATAATGAGATGTGATACGAAAATGTTCAAAGTAGTTTGTGGATTTTAATATTTCATTTCTTTTGGGCATTGAGTCGAATTTTCCGCTATCGACATTAAATTTTCGCTACATATCAGGATGAAGTGTTTACGACCGGATGAACATAATCTATTATCTATTACAATTTATTGATCAGGAGAGGGCCTTACAGCAAATTTGAGAGCCTATTGTTAGCTGCAGTCAATTGAAAAACCACATGCAGCTACAGAAGATGACACGGCCAAACTCGGAATATATATACAGGGTGTCCCAACACCAGGGTTGCAAACATCTAGGAGGGGTAGGGTACACCTAGACGAACAATATTTGTCATAGAACCTAGGGTCGCAAACCACTCACAGCGCTAGTTCTAAAACCGTCCAGCATGCACAAATATTTACAACCAGTGCGTGAAAAGCGCCAGATAAAACTCAGGTCAGCTGCTCAAGTGCATAGATGATTAGGACATCGCATTTTGCGCTTCTCATGCACTGGTTGTCACTATTTGTGTATGGTGGACGGTTTTAGAACTGGCGCTGTAGGTGGTTTGCAACCATAGGTTCTATGACAAATTTCGTCATGATGTCATGACGTCATGATGTCATGAAATATGACAAATTTCGTAAACTGACATTGTTCGTCTAGGTGTACCCTACCCCTCCTAGAAGTTTGTAACCCTGGTGCTGAGACACCCTGTATATAATAAGGTAAATAATTTTAATCACGTGTATTTGCGCCTTAGCTTCAAAATACAATTGATAAATATAATATCAAAACTATTAAAAGTCACAATAAAAAATAATTATGTATTGAATATTACGAATTATAAAGTAAAAACAAATCGAGTATTCCTTGATCGGCACAAAACGACTTTGCTGTCCTTGCGCCATAAAAAATAAACAACCAACCAAATTGAGGATTGAACTGTGAAAAAGACTAAATGAAAGTAAATAGAACAAATATAAGAGATGAAAAGTAAATTGACAGTCCAAATTTGAATTATAAAGAGACAACAAAAATAGTTTAAATGAGAATAATCCGAGGGAGTAGAACTTCATCGGGGAAGAATCTGTCTTTTTATAATTCAAATTAGGATTTTCAATTTACTTTTCATCTCTTATATGTACTATATTTATTTCATTTAGCCTTTTTTTGCAGTTCAATCCTCAATTTATTTTCTTTTTAATTCACAATATTCGTTTCCACGTCACCCCAACCTGTTTTCTTATTTCATCCACCCATCTAGTTTGAGGACGTTTTCTAGGTCTTCGGTGGTCTCTTGGAATCCAGTTCAGAATTTCTGTTGTCCATCGTTGATCAGTTCTTCTTGCAATATGCCCAGCCCATCGCCATTTCAGCCCTTTTACTTTAACAATGATGTCCTCTACTCTAGTTTGCTCTCTCACCCAAGTGTTTCTTTTTCGATCTCTCCTAGTTATTCCAAGCATGCACCTCTCCATGCTCCTTTGCGTTGTCTGTAACTTTCGTATTGCTCCAACTGTTAGACTCCATGTCTCTGATCCATAAGAGAGGACTGGCAATACACACTGGTTGAAGACCTTTCTTTTTAGACACAAAGGCAATTTCCCCTTCAGGATAAAACTGTTTCTTCCAAATGCACTCCAGCCAAGTTTAATACGTCTGTTGAGTTCTTTCATAATGTTGCCATCCATTGAAATCAGCTGGCCAAGGTAAATATATGAATCAGCAATTTCTAGCTCAATGTTGTCAACTTGTATTTTTGTTTCCTCTACAAAATTATTGAACATGATCTTAGTTTTTTGTAGGTTCATCTTGAGTCCAACTTCTTTACTTCTAGTTGAGAGCTCCTGTACCATGTCTTGGAGTTCTAATGGGTTCGTTGAAAAAATAACAATGTCATCAGCAAACCGCAAATGATTTAAATATTCACCATTTATTTTTATTCCCTTGTTATTCCAATTTATCAGCTGAAAAATCATCTGTAAAGCTGAAGTAAAAAGTTTTGGAGAAATGGTATCTCCCTGCCTCACCCCTTTGCCAAGTTTGATAGTTTTGGTATCTTTATGTAACCGAAATTTTGCACTTGCATTTTTATACACACGTTTCACCATGTCAATGTACACATCCTCAATGTCTGTTGATCTTAAAGAGTTGATGACTGCTGATGTTTTAATAGAGTCAAAGGCCTTCTCATAGTCAATAAATGCAACACACAATGGAAGTTCATATTCATGTGTTCTTTCAATTAATTCTCTTAATACTTGAATATGGTCCACTGTACTGAATCCACTTCGAAATCCAGCTTGTTCTCTTGGTTGAGCTGCATCTAATTTTTTCTGCAGGCGATGTGTTAGCACTTTTGTGAAGATTTTATAAATAGCAGGTAACAAGCTAATTGGTCGGTAATTTTTCAAATCCTCTTTATCACCTTTTTTATGCAAAAGAATTACTGTTGCAGAATCCCATTGGTTTGGTATGTTACCGCTGTTAAGACATTTGGTAAAGAATTTTGCAAGTATGTCTTCTACATATTCTCCAGCTTCTTTTAGGATATCTAATGTAATACCATCATCGCCAGGGGCTCTTCCTTTCTTCATACTTTTTATTGCAAATGAAACTTCTTCTTTTAAGATTTTAGGAGCTGTTCCTTCGACTATTTCAGTGTCTTCGTTTAATCCACTGTTACTTTCATATAGTTTTTTGTAGAATTCTTCAACTCTTCTAAGTATTTCTTCCCTATTTCTTGTTACGGTGCCATCCTCTCCTTTTAATGCAATGATGTGTTTCTTCCCAACAGATAAACTTCCTTTAACAACCCTAAGGCTCTTGTTATTTTCAATGGCCTTCCTTACTAACTCACAATTGAATTTTCTTATGTCTTCTTTCATGCTTTTGCGCAGAGTTTTACAAAGTTCTATGTACTCAATCCTGGAACTGGTATTTCGATTGTCCACCTTCATATCTCTTCGCCTTTTCATGAGCTGTTTCGTCTTCTCAGATAATTTGCTATTGTGCTTTTTACAGGTTACACCACCAATTTCCCCAGCAGTTTCAACTATTGTCTTAACAATGTTTTCATTTGCTTCTGAGATATCACTTTCATCAATAAGTCCTTCCAGTGCAGAAAAGCGATTTTTTAATTCCAACTTGAATGCCTCGGTATTTTCTTTTAATTTCTTTAAATCCACCCTCTTACTTACTTGTTTCCTAATGAGCTTCTGTCGTTCTAATTTAGTATTTAAGTGCATTTTACATCTCACCATTCGATGATCACTTCCAGTATTAAATCTGTTCAGTACACTGCAATCTTCAATAATTGATTTCTTGTTTGCCAGGATATAGTCAATTTCACTAGTTCCCCCATTTGGGTGTTTCCATGTCCATTTTCTTTGCGGTTTCTTCTTAAAAAATGAATTCATGATGCTAAGGTTTTCAGCTTCTGCAAATTCGATGAGTTGATCGCCACGTTCATTCCTTTCCCCATATCCGTATTTACCAACCGATGTCTCTCCTTGTTCCTGTTGTCCAATTCTTGCATTGAAATCCCCCATGATGAGCTTGATATGTTGTTTCCCTTTGGTGTGTAACTCTTTGATTTCTTCATAAAATTCTTCAACCTCTTCGTCGGTATGGCTTGATGTTGGTGCATATACCTGTACTATTTGAAGTTGGTATCGCTGGGTTAGTTGAACAACGAGCCTCGCTGCTCGATCTGATGTACTTTCAACTTCCAGAAGACAGTCTTTAATTCTTTTGTTGATTAAGAAGCCAACACCACTTGTTCTTCCAGTTTCCGTTCCTCTATAATAAAACAAATGTCCACTTTTAAGTTCCACCAACTCTTCACCTTTTCTTCTAACTTCACTGAGTCCTACAATGTCCCATTTGATCTTGTCAAGTTCTTCTTCCAATTCCTGAAGTTTTGCTTCAGAAGCAAGGGATCGTCCATTATACGTTGCCAAGGTCAATAACAAACGGCAGCCTGGGCCATTCCAGTGATTCTTAGCACCCCCTGCTTTCATGCCACACTGACCGCTGCCTTGATCAGGAGCACTCCAGCACCTGGAGACTAGGGGCCATGGTTTCTGGTGTGTCAACATAATGGAGGAATTAGCCATAATTTCACCACGCTGGCTAGACGGGTTGGTGAATTAGCCCTCCCCTTCCGCCTTTCTATCCGTGCAGCAAATATTAATTTGCCACATAAATAGAAAGCTCAGCCTGCACCACTTGAAGGCGGGGTAGGACACTAGGTTACTGGCCTGGCCGGTTCCACACATCGTCACATACGTTCAGCGTGTGGGTCTCCTTCCAGTTAGATACCAGCAACCCTTTTGCGGATGATATATATATATACATACTAAAATTGTCAAAAAAAATTTAAAATTTAAAACGTTTAAAATGCTAATTTAATTAATTTTACTCTACTTTAGTACTTTTATTATTATTCACTTTATTGTTTTTAATGGTTTTAAATTGCATCTATTATATAAATATAAAATTTAATAGTTATAAAAAAGACAAAAAGAAACAAAAAAAACCCCCATAAGCTTATACTTAGCACGAAACCTAATGTAGTATATATGATACAAGACGCATTTTGGAATTTCAAAGCTCGGGAAAATAAATAATCTTTCGTATAGTTTCATTGCCTTATTTAATTATTAAAGATAAATCTGTTAGATTTCTCACATATAAATAAAATAGCATATATTGTTTTGTAAATCCTAAATTTATTATGTCTAAGAGAATACGTTTTAATATTTATTTGCTTTTGCTTATCTTGAATAGTTGGGCAAAGTTTTATTACAATTGAAGCGTTCCGATTTAATAAAAATTATTTTCCTTTGAACGGTGTTTCATAGGATTCTCTTTTAATGTTACGTATATTGTAGTTTTATCTAATCTTGATTTCCATCACAAGAATATCATATTTACTGTATAATGTATGGTTTGAGACTTTTATTGCCTGTGTTTTTACTTATTTTATATGATTAATTTAAAGTACGTTGAATATATATTTAAAACATTATTGGCCTCGACTATAAAATATTAATGAAAACATATATTAATGTACTAAGGAAATGTTTCTACGGTGGTAAAACAGATATCCTTTCTCTTTTACTAATCTTAAATCGAAATTTTAGATGGTATAAAATGCTTGCATAACGGTAAAGTAATTAGTTTAAACCTAAAACCAAACCCCACATTTAAAGCGGAATAACTTAAATAAATACGAGGCCGTTACGAGGCAGGCTATGCTAAGCACTATTGCCTTAACTTTGTAGCCTAATATTCGATGCCCCAGGGACTAAAGTTAGTCTTGGTTCAGAGATCCCGTCAGACTGTCGATTCCAACTCGGATGACCAAAGCAATCCTAGGGCATAAAGTTAAATAAGCCAAATTTTATCCTTAAAAATTATCCACCATAATATATTTTGCAAATAAAGTAACATTTACTGAGTTTAATGAATGTAACTCATCCGTTTCCACTAAAAATAGAACCTACGTACTCGGAATAACGGCAATAACAAAGTACAGGGTGATTAAAATTAAAGTATCTCTGTTCGGAGCTCTTTGGAGAAACAACTCGTGGAAATGTCCGCACCAAACTTCAAGGATATACATTTCAGACCATGGGAAAACGTTTGGTGTAATAAAAAAAATTTAGTTCCAAAATGGCCGATAGGGGAAAATATGGCTCTGAGGATTATTTGTAGATAATAAATTGAAAAAATGATACTGCCAATAAACAACAGCAGATAAAGAGTTATATGAATTTATTAATTCATCCCATACACAGACACAAACTCGCGATCACACAAAACTGTGGCTACCAAAGAAAGCACCAAGGACGCATGCCCGACTAACATAAGAGTAAACAAAGGTTTCTAGGAGCTGTCCCAAAATGGTCTCACAAACAGTGCTCAATATGTCCACCGTTCTGCAAAGCCAACAAGTGATATCATGTCACAGCATGATACGT
>QLNU02014802.1:149654007-149710037 GCA_006491805.2 Dysdera silvatica
TGTCCACGCATTTGTCGCCATTAAAGTTGAATCACGACAGTCTATTAGTTAGCAATTAAATATCGATTAAGTCCGACTATATGTCCAGCATTAGAATGCGACGGGGAAAGTCAAAACGTGCCGAATGTTTAATTCTATATATGGCGAAATTACATTTTAATTTGGTCCAAAATTAAACGGTTTGACTATGACGTCACAAATCCTACATTTTTGTTAGAAATGGGAGTAAGGAGCCTCTTAACTATCTTCTCTATCGTCTTGGTAGTTCCATGCAATTTCTCAGAAATTAACATCTCCGAATCCTTTTTCTCAATCCAGGAAAGAGGCTTTTCTCCTGGTAACAGCAGTTCCTGGAATTCGTTCTCGGAAAAGAATTCTTAATTCTCTCAAGAAGGTTGATTTCTCTATTCCGGCTGAGTCGTCTCTTAATGTCTTGTTGCTTAAATTCAGGAAAATTTGCATCCGGAATTTTCGCCTCCGGCCCAGGTAACGTCGACGGGAAGACTTATGTGATGGCCTTTAAACTTTCGAGTTTTGTACAGTGGAATAAAAATGAACTATTGTAGACCGAAAATAAGTCTTAAACTTGGACGTTTTCTTTACTTGGGAAATGTTTGTTGTTTTGAAATGTTGTTTGGTTAGGAAAACTAAGTTCTTCGCAATCAAAATAATAGTTTCGGATCAGCATATATCTTGCAGCAGAATTATTATTTCTGCTGATGAATTAAAAAGGTATCATTGATAGCGTAGATCGCGTTCAGTATCGCTTCTCAATGTCTTTGGAAATCAAGTAACACGTCGAATAATCTTCGTTAATTGGATGAAGAGTCACAGGTTTTTGATAATTGGATAACACGAAGCAGGATCTTTGATAATTTGTTGAAGCATCACAGGCTTTTGATAATTACATAACACGCCTCAGGATCTTTTATAATTAGATGACACGTCACATGGTTTCTGATAATTGGGTAACACGTCACGTGGTTTCTGATAATTGGATAACACGTCACGTGGTTTCTGATAATTGGATAACACGTCACGTGGTTTCTGATAATTGGATAGCACGTTGAAGGATTGCTGACGATTAGATAACACCGTGCAGGGTCTTTGATAATTAGATAACATGTCACATGGTTTCTGACAATTGGATAACACGTTGCGGGGTAACTGACGATTAGATAACACTGTGCAGGGTCTTGGATAATTAGAGAATGTCACGGTGTCTGTGACAAACACGTCGCGGAGTCTCGGACAATCAAACGTGTCAGTCTCTAGAAATTGAGTAAAATGTCGCAGGATCATTAACGATTGGGCAGTACGTCCCACACTATTGTTGACTAATCTATGTCTTTTTCAACAGCCGGGCTGTGAAAGGTTCTTCTATAATTTTAGTTTTCTAAGAATTTTTCAAGAACAAATACTTTATCGCGGAACTATTCCGAGGAGAACAATAATCGCAAATGTATCGGAAAGCTCAGGCACAGAACACATAAATAACATCTGCTCAGCAACTGACAATGACAAACCATGTATATTTAAATATGCAAGTATTCATGAATGATAGAGAATTTTCAGACATCGAAACCTTTTAGCCTTCGGGAAAGGATCTACCGCTGATTGTGATCGGTCATAAACAGTGTCTACAAGTCGATTACAGTAATGTGTGATGCATCCATCCTCTGTTCTTAAAACTGAACGAAAGAACACATATGTTGCAAATGCCAATAACCAATCAACACGGAAGTGTGTTAGCAAAGTTCATATTAATAGGAGTTCATGAATACTTTTTAATTATGCCATAATTATCCCTACTTATGATCTAGAAACTTAAAAAAAAGTGGAAAGATATTTGCGGGTAAATTTTTTGGAACAGGACCCCAGTCTTACAAAAAAGAACTTCACCTGACTGCGGCCTCTTAAACGTTGAGAAACATCTCTGGCAATTATATAATGGGTTTTTTTTCTGTCTTTTTCAATTAAATGATACATCAATTGCTTATTTAGCCGTTTATTACCTGGTTCCTATAGATTAAACCCGCTTTTGGTTTTTCTGTCTGTCTACGCAATAAAGGGTAAGGTAAAGGTCTTTCGTAAGTGCAATTGTTATAGTGATAAGAGTTGTAAAGTTTTAACTTAATTAGTTAAAATCTAGAACTAGAATTAAAATTGAAGTTAAAGTATTTATAATTAGTTTTTTTTAAATTTAAAGTTAATTTTTATTGGTTAGATTAACTATTTGATTAATAATTTAAGAACTCTACAACCCCATTACCATTACATTCAATATCAAGTTTATTTATCTTGATAAGTAATGGGCCGTTTATGAAAATTTATAAATTTGATACATTGCTTGATTTTTATATTCTAAAAATTAAAACCCGTAATTAAAGAAATCCTCAATAACCCAGGGATATCGAAATGGCCAAATAGATAGGAAAACAATTATTAAAAAAAAATTTAAACTGCCTTTAATATGATAAACATGATAATATCAATAACTCGTATATTTTACAGAGGCCTCCATTAGACCCAAACAAATGTTATACTGGTAAAAACACTAGGAAAGTAAATTAATTTAACATGTGGAACTTTTATTATTTTTAAGAAATAAAAGGGGAGGCATCGTTTAAATTACTAATTAAAAGGAAGAGAAAGAAAGGTAACTTACATGTTTAATTACTTTTGGCTCAGGTCATTATGGAATAGTTGACCTTATCATATGCCTAAAGCTCGAACGCTATCTCTTCAATGTCTTACGTGACTACTCGCTTACAAATTAGCACATTCTCTCTTGTCTTTTTTGGTCTGAACAAGTCAATTTATATTTCGGTCATTTTGTGGATTGGTCGGTCCAAGGACTGCCAGAATCTTAGGTCACTGAGAAAAAATGCCAAATCTTCATTTGGCCCATGTTAAACTGTCTTCTTGTTAAACGCCAAGTTTGAAATTGACAGCCCCACTCTGGCAGCACTGAACACCATCCTGGCCTGATTTTAGCAGGTGTCCGATGTGTTGTCTACGATATCTAAATTGAACTCCAATGTTTGATTTCGACAAGGAATTTGTTTAAACTTAAGACTTCATTGGCGCCAATCGTTGATGGAAATTAAACATATTGCAGAGAGAGAGAGAGAGAGAGATAATAGATTTTAGGTACCATGATAGGCCAAAATTATTTTATTTCTGTGTTAAATGTGGGCTTTTAAAAACTAAATATAATATGTAGAACAAAAAGGTGGGTTAGTATGTTATGGGGGTCCTGCTTTTAAAAAGAAAAGAAATTTAATTATATGTACATTATTTATATATAGAATTTTTAAGGAATAATATTTTTCCTGATAAACGATTAATTTAAAATTAACGCCTTTGGTAATTGAATAAATATTTTACAAGCAATTTCGTTAGCTAATAACCTAATAGTAACCTAATGTTCCTGAAAAAAGAACAAAAAGTTCTAAGTTCCTTTATCTTGTTATATGTCATGCTGGATCCTGGTTGAAGAAACTAATTTGATTGATTTGTATATCGTTGAGATGAGGGAAGCACTAACCGTTTTGGCACTGACACCTTTTAACTTTGTGGCATTTCTTTTAATGACTGGAACATTATTGCAGGGGAAGTGAAGGAAATAACGGAACGTTTTTTCAGGAAATATCATCATGGACATGGGAACAAAACTTGTTGATGTACACAATTTTATCTGGAATATTCAAAAATAAGAGCGGCAGAATATCGAAAAAACAAATATATCTTTTCCATCAAACATACATTATTTATATATATAGTGAGAGAGAGAGCTTGCTTTTATCATTATTATTTATATGCTCCTGTGTGTTTAGATATAATTTATTTATTTATTTTAAAAGAAGAATTTTCAAATTTCGTCCTAACACAATAATGATGGCTATTGTTAACGTTGAAAACCTACCGAGTTACTTGAGAATTAGAGAGTTGCGGATTAGTGTTGCAAATTAATGTTAATTTAAACCCTCTAAATTTAAAAATCGAGCTTAGGTGATTTTCTTTTACTTGCTTTTATATCTGTAAATTCTTTTGTCAGCCGGCCCTAACACTGGTTTTCTTGTCACATATCAGCGCCAATGATGCAATATGCAACTTTCTTTGAACTTAACACTGGTGACATGTAAACAAACGGTGTTTCTTTGTCTTTTTTTATTCTTCTTTTGAAGATGGTGCTGGGATGGTGCAGTGGTAATGCGTTTATCTGGCGTGCGGTTATCCCATGTTCGATTCCCAGCTGTGCCATAAAAAACTAATTCCGACTGATTGTTAACCATAGTCCGGGGATTGGTTCCCTAGACTTTAAGATGTTCGTGTTCCTCGGGAAAACCGTACGTCCCGACGCAGCATGACCCTTGCTGTCCTTGCCCAGTTGAACTCCGATCCTCTTGAACGATTACCTTTCTTATTAATGCGAATGAAATTGAAAGGAATCAAGTGGATTAAGATACACATACAGTATCTGTATATATTTTATGATCTGGGGTTGGTTCCCTGGGATATAAGGTAGTAATTCCTCGGAAAACTGTAGGTCCAGGAGCAGCGTGACCTGTTCAGTCCTTGCGCCATAAGAACGCAAACCAACGAAATATAAATTGAAAATTACACACAAACATTAGAGAAACGAATAAAAGACCACCACAACATGAACTCAAGACCTTTCGATTACATGTCGGATGTCCTACTAACCGAGCCATGGTCTGCGCTCCATTTCTCGTATTAATAGTTTATATGGGTACACAAGGGGATATACAGGGTGTTCAGAAATCCTCGTATAATAACCGCACGGCGGTATTCCTGGGACAATTTTGAGATATAAAAGTGGTCTTCATTTTGGTGACAGGTCAATACTTTTTGTGATATTCGCCAAATACTTCCAACCAATGAGGAAGCTGTCTGCATCTTTTCAGCCAATTGGATCGATTTGCTCGAAGTAGGTGATTGTTTCATTGGACGGTTCTAACATCACTAGTCTGACGTGAAATCTATCCCACGATAATAACTTCTTGCATACGTTTCGCTTTTTAAGAATTGATTACCAATTAAAGTGCCTAATGCTTTGCACCACATCCATTCAAATAAGTTTTCTATAATTCGTCTTAAACTAACACAGAGGTGTTAACAGATGCAGACGAAGCTTTTCTCATTGGTTGGACGTTTTGGCGAATATCACAAAAGTACTGACCTGTCGCAAAATGAAGACCTAACATTATTAAAATTGTCCTAAGAATGTTAGCAATACTGTTCTTATTATTCGAGGGTTTCTGAACACCCTGTATAAGCTAGGGTCATCAATGGCACAAAGGGTGACCACATATGGAATCATCAATTTACTTGATGGACCTTTGAGGTGTTTAACAATCGCCTTGTATTTTCATGGAGAGCTAACAGGAGAGCCTTCCACAATTCTCTATCAATGCATAAAACGAATTGTTAGAAAATTTCAATGGAGCAGAACTTTCGAAAACCCTTCAGGCAGGTTAATTTATGGCTAGAATTATAAAAGAAAAGTGTTACTAGTTTCTTGGATAAATTTTTCTACCCATAACATATTTATCAACCGGGACTCTTTTGATTGAGGTGCAGAAAATGAATAATTGATGCTTCGGGCAAAAAACTTTGATTTCTCAGCTTCCACGTTCTTGGAGACGCAATTGCCATCTTCCTTTTTTTTTATTATCCCTTCAATTCAGCCTCGGGTCGCGGTTTTCGTGAACACCGCGAAATTACCCTTTATCAAGAAAAAACGATGGAAATTGTTGATACAAAAATCTCGGTGGTGTGAAGATAGGATCCGTAGAGTAAAGTATTGGAATTTTCTTTATCGGTTCCCGGAATAAAATAATTCTTTTTTTTTATATATCTCAGCGTATTCTTCATTTCCCTAGGCGTGTCCTGGTCAAACATGAATCTAAAATTAATAATTTTAAATTAGCACCTGCTCCCCAATTTTTCATGCATCGAGAAAAGGCTGAATGAAGATAGCAGTGGAATATATTTTATTTATTTTGTGGACGTATTAAAGTTTCATTATTCATGGCCATTTCCTACAAGAAGATTTTGTAAGATATTATTAATCATCCTTCATAGTGGCCACTTCACTTGTGGCCTTCACAGGGATAACACAATTGCCAAATAATGGTCAACACACAAAGCCACCGGGGCGAGATTTCTTTGTTTTTTGCGTGGGGGATTTTTTATTACTAATAAATTTGACACCCATGTTTAAAGCTCACACTAGAGCTTTTTTTTTTTGTATGGGGAAAAAAAGATGCCGTCCCCATTCTAGTGTCGAACTAGGGTCTCTCCTTTGAGTGCGGGGTTTCTTGACGACTAGCGACTCCTGGGTGAGGACGGCGTCTCTTTTTCTCCTATACTCCCCGTCAAAAAAAGCTGTAGTATGAGCCTTAATTAAACGCGAGTGTCAAATTTATTGGTAATAAAAAAAAATATGTGCACCAAATTTTTAATGGTAATATAGCGGAGCTATAAATAAAGGCGCTAAATATGGTAATTTTTTGCCTTTTTTTTGCATTTTTTGATTAATGTATTCTTTAATGCATATGATAACTCCTATGACTCAGCAGAGAGGTCTGGCTTAATTTACCAACTGAAGGAAAGGAAGGAAATATGCGAATTTTTTTGATACAAGGCTTTTGGTAAGAAATGTGGGTTTATATTTACCGGGCTCCCATGTAGCCGGAGAACATGGAGATCAAGGTTTAAAAACGTCCGGAAAAGTCAGGGGAAAAATGAGATTTTTTGATCAAACCTGGAAAAGTCAGGAGAAAACGAGATTTTTGTTGATCAAACCTGGAAAAGTCAGGGGAAAACGAGATTTTTTTGATCAAACCTGGAAAAGTCAGGAGAAAACGAGATTTTTTTGATCAAACCTGGAAAAGTCAGGAGAAAACGAGATTTTTTTGATCAAACCTGGAAAAGTCAAGTAAAAAACGGGATTGTTTTTTAGCAAACCTGGTAAAGTCAGGAGAAAACGAGGTTTTGTGATCAAACCTGAAAAGTTAGGGAAAAATTTCTCTACCTTTATGTTGAGTAGCTAAATCTCCTACGAGCGTGCAGCCATTTTCCCTCTAACCGAAGCTCAGTTAAAAGTTTTGTGATAGGTTAAGAAAATTTTCCTGAGAAATTTGAAAAAGTCTGGGAATTCTTTTATCCAATGGGAGCTGGAACTCAGATTTTTCGAAAAGAATTTATTTTTATTTTTTACCATTAGCCATGTCCACGTTCTTCCTCCTTCGTCGAATCCTCAGTGATAAATGAAACAACGACATAATCAGTTATATACAGGGTTTGTCCCAAAAGTTCCCGAAATGATTTTTTTTAAAATCATTTATTCAATATCAGTTTACAATCTTTTCAGAACTTTTCAAAGTATTCTCCCCCTGCTTCGATGCACCGTTGCCAACGCTTCACCCAATCATTGAAGGCGCCCTGGAAGTCGTCAACGGGAATCTCCTTCAGTGAGGTCGTCGCGGCTGCTTTTACCGCCTCCAGCGTCCCATGCCGAGTTCCTTTCAGGGTTCTTTTGATCCTTGGGAACAAAAAGAAATCCGCTGGTGCCAGATCGGGGCTGTACGGCGGCTGGGGCAGCGTTGCCACACCCATTTTGGCCAGCAACTCGGAGACAATGAGCGCGGTGTGGGTTGACGCGTTGTCATGGTGCAAGATCCAATTGTCGCGAATTTCGTTTCGGACGCGTCGAACCCTGTTGCGCAACCGTTTGAGCACTTCACAGTAAAACTCCTTGTTGACTGTTTGTCCTTGTGGCACGAATTCACTGTGAACTACACCTTTTCTGTCAAAAAACACAATGAGCATTGCCTTGATTCGCGATTTGCTCATCCTTGCTTTTTTCGGGCGAGGAGACTCCTTGGTGTGCCACTCGCTGCTCTGGCGCTTTGATTCGGGATCGTACTGAAAAATCCACGTCTCGTCCCCTGTGATCACTCTGTCCAAAAATTCTGGGTCCGTTTCGTAGCGTTCATGCAATTCCTGGCACTTCAACAAACGCTGCTCCTTCATCTCACTCGTCAGGACTTTTGGCACCATTTTCGAGCAGACTTTCCTCATTTGAAGATCCTCCGTTAAAATGCGATGAACGATTGTTTTGGGTATTCCACACTCCTCTGCAATCACCCGAACACTTAATCGTCGGTCATTGTCCAAAACTTGACGCACTTTTTGCACCGAGTCGTCCGTTTGTGATGTCGACGGGCGTCCAGAGCGGTCGTCGTCGTTGACGGACTCCCGACCTTCCCGGAACCGCTTGTGCCACATGAAAGTTTGGCTTTTTTTCATCGCCCCGTCACCGTAGGCTTTCCGAAGCATTTCGAGTGTCTCCGCCCCGTTTTTACCCAGTTTCACACAAAATTTGATTGCATAACGCTGCTCCAAAAACTGGTCCATTTTTTGATCGACGAGGGTGCAGTAGATACCTCTGCGCGGAGCGTGACCCTGCCTCAACAACTGCCCGCAGGCGACTGATACCGGTCTCGTTTCCAAGCTCAGATCCCCCACCAACTTCTCCGCCCCGTCAGCCAGCGTTGCCAACTACAAAAAATCATCCCGGGAACTTCTGGGACAAACCCTCTGTATAACATTACTCAGTGATACATTAAAAACAGCCGGAATGGCACTTGCTGTCCTTGCGCCATAAAGCTACAACCAACCAACCAACCACCCACAAACAGCCGGTTTGCAACGGCAAAGGTTCCCAATTGCCTTCGATCCACAATTGCTATATCAAAAACATTAAACTTCGTTAAGTACTCGTAGCATAATAGGTCATTATTAGGGCCCGGATTTCTGTGCATTTGCATATTTCGCTTTTGTCCGCATATTTTTCATATTTTAAATATTTCTGCATATTTTGGCATGTTTCTGCAAAATTTTCAAAAGTGTGTATTTTTCTAATCCGCTTGTAATTCAATGTTTCTTTTTTCTTAAAAAAAAGGCTTTTTTTAAAATAAAAATGCTACAGAATATGTTTCCATTGTAAATGATAAAATTAGATAATATTAAAATTAGAAAAAAATAATTTTATGTGTCTTCACATTCCTGCATTGACATTTCTCAATATGCGCAATACTTTCCAAGTCAAGACCAAGTGTAATATTTTCCACCCCAAGCCATGGGCGCCAGGAAGGGACGCAAGGGAAGTCTATTGCCCCCGTAGGGGCGGATTGGGTCCTCTCAAAAGGCGCATATTTTCTGGGGCGGACTTAGGTCATTCAAGAGGAGGGCGATTAATGACTTGATTTTTGGAAACACCTCATTGGACCTTTACCTTGTATCTTTTCAATGTTACATTTTTATTCAAGGAGGGGGGCGATCACCACCCCGCCCCCCCTAAATCCGTGTCTGCATGCCTTGGATTATTGGAGGAAGTCCTATCACCCATGAGGGCGCACCGCCCCTGCCCCCATATTTCAATTTTCTCCGAAGTTAAAGTAAAATTATAAAGTGATCGACCATTTCTATTTTTAAGGCCTTGCCCCCCCCCTAGATTTCACCCTGCCGGCGTCCTTGGGTCCAAGCGAATGTTTATGATGCCATATTTTCAATCATGTCTCCGTACGTATTTCATGTGTTTTGGTGCATATTTTATATTAATTTTGTGCATAATCATATTCAAAAACGTAACAAAGTGATATTTTTTATGCATTTCAGTACATATTATGCAATAATTTCAAGAACACTTGCACTGTTTCAATAAATTGTTATTTTATACATTTCGAAACATCGCTTATGAGTAGGGTCCAAATTTCTATATTTTCGTGCATATTTTGTAATTTGAGCATATTTGCATATTATTTGGGCTAAATTTTATGCATGAAAATGCCGGCCTTAGTCATTATATTTGTTTATTTGCCCTGCGGTGGCGCAGTGTGGTAACGCGTTCTCCTAGTGCGCCGTTAATCCGGGTTCGACTCCCAGCAGTGCAAAAAGAACGCTTACTCAGAGATCTCATAAAGATCGCACTGCTCACTGTAGTCCGGGGTTTGGTTCCCTAGGCCTTAAGAGGTTCGGATTCCTCGGAAAACAGTAGGTCCCGGCGCAGCATGACCACTGTAGTCTTTGAGCCGTAAAACCAAAAAACAAACAAACAATATTTGTTTATTTAAACTATATGGAAATTAACACACCTTAACAGGGTTCCTATGCCACCTGGAGAACCTAGAATGGTCAGGGAATTTGAAATTGTCTCTAAAAGTCAAGAAGAAACGAAATTATTTGGTGAAAACTGAGAAAGTCAGGAAAAATCTTCCTAGCCTGCTCTAAATAGCTAAATTTCACCCAAACGTGAGGCTATTTGTCCCAAAACCGAAGTTTAATTCAAAGCTTCATTTTCGCTTAGTGAGGGAATTTTATCCGGAAAGTCCGAGTAAAAACCGGATGTGGGTTTATTTTTTTTCGAAGCCGAAGTTTGACTCAAAGCTTTGTTTGCGCTCAGTCAGGGAAAAACCTGAAAAAATCGGGATTTTTTTTTCTTTCCAAGATGTGGGGTAACATTGCGTAAGCTCAACTTATAGAAAGACTTCGGAGAAGGAAGAAATTGAGTTAATAACTAAAATAATACGGACGCAATACTTATATTAACAGCTGCAGATGTTGTCTGTTCGCTTAAATTCAGAAAAATATACCTAAGGAAAATAAACGCAGCACCATCGAGATAAACTATTAAAAACTCAGACAATCAAACACAGACAGGAAAGAAAACGAAGCAATTTTTATATAAAAATTATAGTCATATACCTAATTTTGTGAAAAAAGAAGGATACACGTGTCGCAGATCTGTCGAATAGATACAAATATAGAAATAATTATGCTTTGATGTCCGTGTGATATAATGCTCCAGATTGTCGCGTGAAATATTTCTTTTTCTAGTTTTCCATTTTATATACTTATAAGAATGTCTGTCGGGTCAACGTTGCTGTTATTTCTAATACAAAATTCTTTGCTTTTTTAATTTTGAAGTTTGTTTTCTTTTGAGTGTGAATAAAAATTATTAAATCGCTATTATCGGAGTGATTATATTCGATTACATTACTGTAACGACTATCGAGATGGAAGTTGTCCATTTCACTGCTGACTACCTCATCGGTGCCTTCTTCACTGTTGACTTTCTTCGTTGGTGACCATCCTTCAACTGATGACACTTTCCTCTGACATATGTATTTCAGATAAGTACATATATACGTAGAAGCATAAACAAAACTGTTAGTTACAGCAAACCTGCTTTATTCTGCAAGAACATAACGTCAATATTACAAAATTATATAGTTACAACGTTTAAAGAAAGCAATCAAAAAATATAGAGAGATCGTCATGTAAAATACCTTATCATGCATTTACTAACTTATCGATATTTAGCATAGAAGCCAATAATATTTACAATATACTATTATTATACTATTATATTAATATACAAGCCTTAATATTTAGCAGGAAATACTTCGATGTTAAGCCAGCTTTTGCTGGAAAGCCACGGGGGAAACGAGGAGGACGAAGGCAGAAAAATAAATGCTTAATGTAACAATTATCTTCCATCAACTTCTGTATTAATCATTTTCGCTCGAATTGAAAATGAAGGGGTAATGCAATCGGAAAAGGCGGGCATTTTGCAATTTACAGAAGCGTAATGGGTTAAGGCGCTGCTTTGTTTAATCTGAAAGAAATTAAATATTCCCGGTCCCATTCCTGCATGCCGTAATAATTTACTTCCAAAGGCAAAATTCTACTTCGTTTCCTAAGACAAAAAGTGCGAAGAAAAATCAATACATCCCTTTGTGTTCTCGTTGTATGCTGAGGCTATGTTCTGAATGCTAGTGTATTGCACGAACAAAGCACAAAGGCTCTTAATTTGTTTCAACAGCGGGTTATAAATTATTTTCTTTTGATGATTGTTTCAAGTGTGGAGGGTGAAAAAAATAAAGGGGAATTATATGGAAGTGGCTGCGCTTTATTATTCTTATTTAAAGAAATGTGGCGAGCAACGGGAATTTCTCATATGCGGAGTAATTTATTTAGGGAAAGATTCATTGTTGAAAATTCTGCAAATGCTCTCCATGTACGGTAGCATAGCAAACATCTGACAACAGATCTGAAATTTATGATTTTTTTAATTAATTTTACGGGAGTCGTATTTAAAAAAAACATCCAACCCTCCCCGCTTTTTAACTGGTCATTCTCTGATCAATTTCAATGCATGTTGATCCATTTTAGTTCACGCCGATCAATTTCAACGCATGCTGATCCATTGCAGTGCCCGCCGATCCATTGCGGTGCCCGTTGATCAAATTCTAAGCGCTTCTCAATCGCATTTCGGACGCTTTTTCTTTTATGGCATTAGTTTCCACGGCGTTGGCGTTTTAAGGCGTTTCCCTAGTACGCCGTAAACTTGGGTTTGATTGACAGCGGTGCTCCACCCCCCAAATGAGTGATTAACTGCCCACTGAATTTCGGGGGTTGGTTCGCTAGATCTTAAGAGGTCATGAGCCATTGGAAAAATGTAGGTCCATTGCGCCAGCATGGTACTAACGCTATTTTAAGGGCATTCTTTTGTAACAATGTAAGTAACAATGTAAGTAACAATGTAAGCCAGTATGAATATAATTGGCTGTGTGTCACCTGGTGACACGCGCACTTGAAGAGTTAAGCAAATCAATTACGCGTCGATTTCCCGAAATGTCGTACATTCAAAATTGTAAATCTTACTGCGCCTTGATCTTAGGTGTCGCTGAGTCATAAAGCACAGACAATTTTTTTTTCCTTTATTGAAATATTGCGGTATGCGTTGAAATTTGAAACATCTTATATATTTTACGTGTGGTTTTATGAAAAAGATTTAAATAAAAAATGCATTGCGGGAGCTTGTGAATGTTTCCTTCGAAACTAATCAAAATTCTTCGAACCCTGGTTGAGGTAAAACTTTTAAATTTTACGTAAAACTTTGGCGAATATCCAGTCTTGTGCAAGATCGTTTTTCTCGCCGCAATAAAACGAATTCTTTTAGGAATTTTCTGTGAAAAAACGGGAAAAAAACGGGAAAAACTGGGGCATTGAGATAGTGACAGTGACCGATCTCCTATTTTGCGACTTCGAGTCTCGGAATCAAATAAGGGAGATTATTTGTGATGCGTGAGCATTCGTTTGTGGTTCTAAATAGTTAAAAAAAAAAAATTCCAAAAAGTGGTCCTGGAAATTTTTTTTATTTGAATAAATAGATGAATCGTTGAAACCAGCAGATTCATTAAAAATGCTTGACTTGGAATTACCAACTTTTCCTGGAATTTTCGGGAAAATCGATATTTTAAATTAATTTTTTGCATTTGCTCATGGAAACGCTAATGGTTCAAATCAAAATGGAAATATAATTTTTCATTCATAAAAACGTGATAAAATTTTATTTTTAAAAGACTTCTTTGTAATTTGAAATACCTTTTTTTAATTTCTTAATTTAAAAAAATAATTTTTTAAATTTTGTTTTGAATACAGTTGGCGTTAAAATTATTTATTCCACAGTGGACAGAGACCTCTCCTAAAGGCGGTTTATGAAGGATTCAATCCTTTAAGATTAAAAAAAGCTCTGGTCCTCCACGTTTTAAGATTTAAACTAGAACAGTGATTTTTAATAGGCGGCCGCAGGCCAGTTTTGGTCAGCGAACAGTAGTATCTGGCCCGGCTACAAAAGGTAAGAAACAGAAGACTTTTTTCAATGGGAAGAAGGGATCTAATATTTTTTTTTAGAAGGGGCTAAAGCTCTTACCTCAATGCTATTTCATTGAATCAGAAAATTTGTAGGGGCCCCTTTAGCTCCCATTATTTTATAGCGTGTAAAATAATTTTGTTTTCATACCTACTGGCCCTCCGACCGAATAAAATAATATCAAAAGTGTCCCACGATGAAAACGTAATTGAGAACAACTGAACTACAGAATGTTGTTTATCTGAAAGGCAGGGGTGGGTCAGTTGGATCACGATTAATAGCTCTACTTGACCTTTGTACAGTCTTTAACTTTTGTGTATTACATAATATACTTACTGGTTAATTCAACTTACAGTAATTAGCTCACAACCTCTGGCCATAATCACTGAGGTGTAGCAATTACAGAGTTTGTTATGGCCGACGTAATCAGACTAATACCTATCGAACAAGGATAGTACCAAAGATATGACATTTTTCCTTCCAAACCTGATGCTTAGTACAATAAAAATATTTGAAATTTGATGGCATGGACTTCTAAGATAGGAAATGAGCGCATTGGCCGAAAATACCGTTAAATGACGACTTTACGTGAACGTGCATCTATGAATGCCGTGTTGATCGGCAATCCATCTCCCCCTCAGCCGCCTCTGCGGCTGATTACGCTGTTCAAGCGTCCTGTCTGGGATTACAGCGCCGCCCCCGGCGGCCACCCTTCCCAATGAAACCCTTGCACAATCCTTCTCCTCCTCCTCATGGCCGAAAATATTATGTTGGCCAAAATTAAACGCAATTAATATATAGTTAGATTTAATCAATTTTAATTTTAAAAAATAGGTAAAATGGCTTTATTTAGCTATATAAAACCATAACCATCATGCAACGTGAAATCCTGGCCAAAAGGTGTCTAGCCCTTGCAGATGAGGCCATACAGGGTGGTTCAGATTATATGTTACGGCCGCTATCTTTTCAACCGTTCGTCGTAGAAGCATACTTCCAATTAGAGAAATATTCTTCGACATCTAGTTAGTCAAATCTTAAATCCTGGCTCTTTTTTGGCGAAAAAACTCTCTTTTAGCGATAAATAATCCTTTTTTTAGTAGTATTAGTAATATGTATGTTACGGGTATTTCCCGAAATTCGGGTAATCCTAGCATCATCCACGCGTTTTGGATGAAACAAGAAAATAAAGTAACTTCGGGCTTTATCCAGATAATTCTGGGGCCAATTTCGAACTTCACCTATAACAAATATATATATTGTACAGTATGCTATTGTAAAGTAATCTAATACTGTATACGTTTCACTTTTTATAAAGGCCTTTTACCAAGAAACATCCCGTTAGAAAATTGTTCTTCTATATCCCGTTAGTCAAATAAAAAAAATGTTTTTAACATAATTGAAATATTTGCGGAGTTATTATACTTTAAAATAGTAATACTATTCTCCAAAAAAAGGAATATTTATCGCTGAAAGAGTTTTTCACCAAAAAGAAACTAGGTTTTAATAACTCCTCAAATATTTTACTTGCGGACAAGCGTTTTTTATTTGACTAAGTAGATGTCGAAAAGTATTTCTCTACTAGGAAGTATACTTCTACGACTGACGGTTGAAAAAGTAACCGCCGTAACATACATTTTGAATCACCCTGTACAACCTGATATGCAAGAGCTCCACATCTTCAGGTTTGGATTTAACGTTGCATGATGGTTACGGTTTTATATAGCTAAATAAACCCATTTTGCGTATTTTTTAAAATTAAAATTGATTAAATCAACTATGGTGCGTTGAATTTTGGCAGCCAGCATGGTATTTTCGGCCAATGCAGTATTTTCTCTCTTAGTGACCCATATCATGTAAATATAAAAAATTATTGGCGCTATATTAGGTTTGGGAGAAAAAAGTTTTGTCATATCTTTAGTACTCCTTGTTAGTTGAGTGCTAATAGTTTTCACAACCTGAAGGTTTCTTGTTCCATTCCAGATACCCACCTCTTTCTCTTTTTTTTTTTTTTTACCTTTTTGTCTAACCGCGAATAAATTAAGCACAGCATGTGCGTATATGTGGTATTGTTTGTTTGTGCACTGAAACAGTCATGATTGAAAATGTGTATTTGTACTCCATAAACCTTTTTTTAAATGCGCTGTCCGCTCTTAATTCTGAGTTCATTTTAAAAATGAAATTGAAGTTAAAAGATTTGATCTTTAGCAAAAGCATCATTCCTTCGTTTAGAAGGAAAGCAAAGGGATGTGTAATTCCTGAAAATGCTTTCTGTATTTGATCACTGTGTGGAGAGAGCGCCATTAATGACTCCGTATACGCGAAACATAATGAGAAACAAATTATGTAATTGCATTTCTATGGCAAAATAGAAATTGGGAACAAGGGAGCAACAGACATTATATTATGGATATTGACGTGTCAAAGGAATTTTGTGACATTTCTAAACTACTAAATATCATTTGGACCGTTGTTTGATCATTTGTTTCAAAGAGTCGTTAAAATTTCAGTGCAATTTTAGTCCATAATTCAGTGCTATATTTCGACAGAACTCATTAACAACCAGCACATTTTCCCCAACTTTGTTAAAATGCGTTTATCGAAAGAATTGCGCAATTTCGCATAAGCCTTATGTTTTCGAAAGAGCAATCCGATTATGAATGCAACTTCAACGTGGAATTTTTCAACAGAGGATATTAATATTGTTTGTAGTTAGTCATTGTTCTTTCATAATCTAAATATCGATAGAAGTCCTTAGATCTCGAATTAATTTTTTGTTATTACCAGTGAGTAGATTTTTCCAGAAAACAAGTTGATAGATATAGAGAGATGGATGGATGGGTGGATGGATGGAGAGGTGGGTAGAGGGAGGGAGGGATGGATGGATGGAGGGAGGGATGGATGGATAGATGGAGAGGTGGATGGATGGAGAGAGGGATGGGTATATGGAGGGATAGATAGATTGATTTATCTTTTCAGATATTTTTAGCTAATAAACTTCATTGGCCTTTAATTTGATAAACCGTACCATGAAATACTGATGTCCTAAAACATGTTTAAAAAAATATCGCAATTTCACCATGTTTTTTTAAAGGTAGTTTTCATATATAGATATGTGGATGGATAAATAGAGAGAGGGATGGATTGATCGATTGTTTGTTTGTACATTTCCACTACGAATGTTGGAACGTTTCGAGGAGACAAAACTTAAAATATTTCGGCTGTAAATTTCGGAACATTGCGAGGACGTTTTTCTAATTATTGAGCAGGTAGTACTGTTTGTATGTTAAACATCTTGATTCCTTCTCGATGATTATATTTCAAGTCCAAAAATCCATTATTTCGAACGCATCAGAATTACATTCGAAGATTGAAAATAAATTTACATAAAGGGCAAATTTTCTTCCCTACGTCCACTTATTTCGGTCATCTACCATTTGTCTGTCAATTTCGACTGTCAGATTAAAGCGGATATTTTTATCAGCTATTCGGTGTAGGGGACCTATGGTAGGTGATAGATATCACCCCATAATGCATTTACAGCCAATCCAGCTTAATTGGGTGTCGAACCCAACTCCACCGGGTCAGAAGTTGGTGGACGTAGCGACTGGGCCACCGAAGGGCAAGTCAAAGAAAATGAAATCATGTTTTGGAAATATTGGCCCTACGTTAGTAGTTCTCTCAACTAGCATACGGTTATGAATGCTTGGACTCACTATCCTTTCTTCGTAAAATTCAAATAAACCTTTCCTGAAATATTTAAAAAAAAAAAAAAATGAGAATCACAACTTTTGCATGCACTGCACTAGCTGCGATTCGAAGTCAGCTTGGCTTAACGCAAACGTATTACTTCCTGGTGGATACGTTAAGCCGACGATCGGGTTCCAAATGATCCGTTGTTCAGCCTTGAAAAGAAAGAACGTACACGAACATATTAGACCCTTCATGAGATGAATAATTTGTCGTAGAATAGTTTTTTTATGCGTGAAATTTCATTTTGCCTTTAAGCAAATTTAAGGACCTTTTAAGCGTAATTATATTGTCATTCCTTACATAGAGAAATGAGGGTTGTTATCATTTGAACGCTTATGATTGTCAATTTCAACATTAAATTTCCCTCTCCTTCGTTTGAAAATGACATTTGTTTGATCATCTATTTGCCAATTTCTGTCCAGTTCCAGAAGGAATTTCGAATATACCTTAAAATGAGTTTTTTCCGAAATTGGAGGGGCATTTCGGTTCAGAACTTGCGTTTTTTGGAGCGTATATATCTCCGACGACCATAAGTCAGAAAAATTGAATTTCCGTGACTGGTTTCCCGCTTTGGGACATGGGGAAAAAAAAAAAGATAAATATCCCCTTCCCCCCCAGTTCTCTGCTGGTCACGTGATGCACTGTGGATTAATCTTCGACCTGGCATTCTCCGGAGTTTCTACGACAGTATATCAATGTGGGAAGGGCCGCAATCCCTATGTTGTTAATTCTTTCAAAAATATCGCTGGTTGAAAATACGATTTCCGTGAGAAACTCCGAAGCATCAATTCGCACAGAAAGAAGTATGTGTTGAAAAAACTATGAATGGGGTGCTAGCTATGTTCCTGAATGGTCAACAGAACGATGGTTAATTTGGGAGTTCATTTCATGTTTAGAAATGTTTTGGTATTTCATCTTTCTACATGTCGAGGAACTTTTGTATCCTCTCCCTCTCTGCATCGTCGTAGCTGTATCCTTGCGCCGGAAAATACAAGCACAAGGGGTTTTCCACACATTTTCCAAAGAGCCTAAAAACAGGTCTACTGTGCATTTCAAGAAAAATTTTTGTGTTAAATCCGAATGTGGATTTGTTTTTATCCTAATCTCTGGAGAGCTCATAAAAGACAGTGAAAAATATGGGTTTTAATGGTTGGAACTAGGACAACGGAAAGTAGGGGAGGCGTCACGCTGTGCCGATGAAAATAATGGGAGCCACATTTACCTATTTTCCGTATTTTCTCGATTAATTAATCGTGAATTAATTTATATATTAATTAATCGCATTAGTAGATTAATTAATCGGTTAATTAATATTTTAATAGATTAATTAATCTATAGGTCAAGTAATATTAATCAATAGATTAATATTAATCAGTAAATTAATTAATCGGGTTAATTAATCCTTTAATAGATTAATTAATCTATAGATTAAATAATATTAATTAATAGATTAATTAACAGTAATCAACAGATTAATTAATATTAATCCAATTATGTTAATTAATCGTATTTTTTCGTAGTCCCTCAAAATCTCGATTGTTAGGTATCGCCTGTATCTTGTATCTTAACCCCCATGTATGATAAAATGATATTTTGTGTTACAACTGGACAACGACACACTGCATGTTTAGAGTATGATACTTTCGTTCAAACGCATAGCCGAAGGGGCCTTTACGACCCCCTCCCGCTAATAAAAAATTGTGGACTATTTTAAAAATTATTTAGCTCAAGATCTAGTAAAACTAAATCTGTGAACTAACCTTAGCGACCTTTCCTCTCCCAAACTGAGGGTTTTTGCTACCTCCTTTGTTCTACCCTTTAGAAGCAGTCTTACTAGTGGCGCAGTATAGCCTAGATGCTCTTGCACCATTAAAATCCAAACAAACAAGCGTTCTTACTAGACAAAGTTTCCTCTTGATTGAGCATTAGATGTCACTCATAGTCGCAGGATACGCACTCGCCTGGAAAACCCTGAATTGTCCCTAATGGACAAAGAAAACAATGAATTTTGATAGGACCTGGAAAAATCAGCAGAGACCTTCCTAACTTCTATTCTGAATAGCTTCACTTTATCCTGAAATTTAGCCATGTTCCCGGAGACCGAAGTTCGTTTGAAATTTTATTTACGATTGGTCGATAATTTTGTCGGAAAAACCTGGAAGAGTCGAAGTTTTTTTTTTTTTCCTTCAGGGTGAGCAGGATTCTCGTATATAGGCATATATTGACTTTCTACGCACATGCTTTCATGAAATACCTTCTCATACCTTGATAAAATCATCGTTCTTCCGCTCAGTTTTATCTGCCAAACCATGCGACCCAAAAATGTATGCATAGTTCATACAGCGCGAGCCTTTTCTATCTTGCGCTACAAGTACCGAAGTTTTCCAGTGTAGTGTCTCCCCATATTCTGCTAATGTAGATTTATGCATGAATAATACGCTGCACCACTTTGATTCATTTTTAAGTCTCGTATCCGCGTCTTCTCGGTGTCGCATTCGGAATTTTAAATCGATACGCTATGCTTCGGAAATTAAATAATGCCCAGGATGTCTGGAACTTGTTCTGTGATGTACACACTCGAGTAAAATACAAATGCACATACTCCCTTAATGTCGTTATTTCTTCATAAAATGGATTTCAATAACTTCTAAGTCACGTAATCTTAAACTTCATTAGCAAATTCTGCGAAAGTAAAACATGATTCTTCCGCTTAGATAAGGTGTCCGAACATTTGCATTTAATAGCTTGTTTAATGTAGTTGTTAAAAGTTTGTATCTGTGATCGCAGTATTTAACAACGATTAATCCATTGATGCGGGCTCATAAACTCTGTAGATCGTAACTTTACGATTTTTTCTTTATCGTATATCGCAACCCGTTATTCACGTTTTTCCACATCGCTTTCTTATTTCGCCTATTCGTTTTCTCCCAAGATAGATTTACTTTTAGTATGGGGAGTTTATTCCTTGGGCCCTAGGATGTTTGGATTTCTCGGAAACACACTGTATGTCCCATCGCAGCATCTTTTGTAGTCCTTGCTCCATAAACAAACATCAAAACCATGGTAATGTCTTCAATAGACTGAAGTAATATGGAAGCGAATTGCTTGAAGTATACTCATGTGAAGGTTATTTGGATAAACTTTCATCCAGCAATGGATCGCTATTCAACCATTATCTACCCGGTAGTGGATGGGGGTGATTTGAGCGTAATTTTAGATACAAACCCACGTATCACTTACAGGTTATGATACTATGGTTCATTAAGTTGGTATAAAGAGCCTAATTGAGAAATTTATGACCATTTGGCAATCAATGTTCCTTTAGGATTTGTTGGGATATCGCTCAATTTATGATATATATTCCACTTAACGATTTTCTCATCATACAATCGTAGACATACGATCTTCTTTCTGATTTCATCTTATCTTAATAGTAATCTTGGCCGACGTAATATCCCTGCTATCTTTTTCTCTTTGAATCCAGTGCCTATTTGATCCGATGTAATCAATGTCCGCAACCTCGCCTTTGGTTCTTGGAAATAGCCCTAATAAGAGGCGGAATGGTAATAGATACAAGAACGTACAAGTAATAATTCTCCAGTTAATAACCAGTTCATTGCATCGCTAAAAGTAATTGGTAGTATCTTGGGCAAGTCCCATGTTGCTATTTATTTCTACGGTGGTTCTTTCACAAGTGGAGAGAGAGAGAGGTACTTGTAGATTCTATATGGTGTCCATCTCTATATATTGCTCCAGCTTTAATAGCAGCCGTAAGTCAGCAACTCGAAAGCCGTTTTTTTTTAAACCTCGACCATACTCATTAAATTTTTAGTGAGTAGATAAATACAACTTCCAAGTGTTGTGTATGGTACAGATTGCACTCCTAAATCTCAGTTATTATTTAGAGATTTCTGACACGTTCTTTTTTCATCGCTCGCACATGTACGTGAGGACGTTTCCAAATGAGGAGGTCGTGGTTCCAATTTCTCTTCCACACATAGTTTTTCTTCCACAGCTCCATCGACAGTGCTGATTTATCATAAAAAACATTGGCTTTCTTTCTTTTGTTTTGTCCGCACCAGTTCCGCACCAAACTAACCATGTCCAGCTAATATGGAGCAAGATTGAGCAGCTTCAGCGGTTACTTGTCCTTCCCCCTGCCTCTGTCTGGCGCCACTGCTTATTTGGCAGTTAACTGCCACTCCCCTTTTTCTTCTCACTGCCAATATCGGAGGTACCAAACCAGAGAATTTGCTTTGTAAGGTGTACATTGTGGTATTGTTCTTTCGCTCGACATTTGCCAATTTCGATATTTCAAATGGTCTGACCGGACTGAAATGTCAGACGTGTCGGCTTCACTTTCAATTCACGTGTACGTTTGTTATAAATTCTAGGGTTTCTTTTTGTGTTTTTAACTCTAGTTATTTCGCATTCTCTTTGGACGCCCCTTCCGGACGAATCTTTGATACGTGATGAAATGAAAGAATCCAGTATTGATAAACCCTCTTAAATTGCTTCCTCACAATGTCATATTTCTAAAAAAAAAATTTAGCTTATTTCTTATTCTTCTTTGTCTAACGTAAGAAGATTAAATGGGATGGTCTCTGATTATTTTGAAGGAATTGATTTACAAATGCCCTTTTTTTCCGAGTATTTGATTTGTTTTCACTTTCTGAATAGTCTAGTCTGTATTAAATCGAAAGGAAGGGAAAAGATTTCATTTGGGCGTCCTGGAAAATCTTGTTTCAAAGGATATTTCTTCATCTTTTCAGAAAGAAGAAAACTCAAAGCCAGATATCCCTGAAAAGAGAATGTGTTTTTCGTTTTTCTTATTCTCTTTCTATCGCCATTTAGTTATTTTTCCGTGACGTTTCATTTTTATTAAAAGTTGTCTTTTTGTCATGCAGATGAAACGTTGATCTTTCAATTTAATGCACAGGCGTTTCGGCATATTTCGAGATTTAACCGATCTGTTTCGAATAAAGGCAGCGTGTCTATTGTCAAGACATTCTCTGGAAAACTGGCAAGAGTGTATGAAAGTTATTATTATTATTATATTTTGTTCATTTCAAACAACGTTAAAATATCATAAGGCTTTCTATTATCCCGCTACTTCCTGGTTCATGAATGTAACATTACAAAACGTGAATTTGACAGTATTGTTCAGAATTTTACTTAAAATATTTTTATCTTATTTTTATATTTATGTTAAAGACTGTTCAATGGAAATGGGTTTGTGTTTGTCTTTAATTTTTTTTATGGACTAAATTCAAAACATGTTCAGACATAATTAAATCTTTTTCTATGCATATTATGTGCCCCCTTGACTTTTCGCCATTTTCGGAATTCTTTTTCAGCGGCTTATCTAATATTGACTTCTCCTATCTTATCTGCTCTTTTATATCCTTGAATTTGTTAAATTTAATATATTACATCTAATTTATTTTGATCACTATAGTTTTAATTTATTCTTATTTTATACCCTATGTACGATGTCACCTTGATTGGCTCAGAAAGACCCTTGCTGTCCTTGCGCCGTTAAGCTACAACCAATCGACCTTTTCAGCGGCACTGACGTCAAGGGATCCTACACAAATACTCTCACGATATTGTACTTGTAACTTAACAATATTTTAGTATTATAAAATATTCAATGATAGGTTCTTTAACATCATATACGACATCTGTAAGGTACATGCAACAAAATGTGACGTAAAGCAATTAAATTTCCTGCAGTAATTTAAGAATTATATTAAACACAAAAATATTGAGTGTTTTTATTTGTATTTCACTGTATTCTAGTTTTCTATTTAAATCATTGCTGGTAATAATTTTTAATGATTAGTTTTTGAAATGCGTTTGTTTTTATGTTTAGACGGATGCCATGACGATAGAACCGTCGAATGTTCCAAACTGCGTTTCTAAGGGCAAATCTGAGGTAAGAGTCATGTAATATGTACTTATGTATATTACGCATACATGTACCTTAAATGTATATTACATGTATATTATTATCTTTTATGTATCTTATTAATTTAATTACATTATCTTGCATGTATATAATCATCTTACACGTATATTATCACTGTCTTTACATGTATATAACTATCTTATTAATTTATATTATCGTCTTACACGTATATTATCGTCTTACATGTATATAATCATCTTTATTATCGTATATCAGCCCATGTATATAATCATTCCTACACGCATCGTCTTATATATTATTACTTTACATTATATATATATATTATTCATATGGTACTCGGACTCATGTGACTGCATGTTTTTGCATATTTCGCATATTTCAACTGTAAAGCGAATATTTTTCATATTTGGAATATTTCTTCATATTTTGGCATATTTCATGAAATTTGTATACTTTTTTTTTAAATTTGTATTTTTCAATTCGCTTGTACCAATCAGTTAGATTAATTTGATATTCTTTTATGTGCTGCCTTTTTTATTTACCTCAAATAAAATTGAAAAATGCTAAAGAATATCTTTCCATTGTAAATGATATAATTAAATAATATTTAAGTTAGAAAGAAAAATAATTTTATGGGTTTTCACATTTGTGTAGTGATATTTTTTAATATGCATAATACTTCCAAAGTCAAAAAATTAAGTGTAATATTTTTCAACCCAAGCCACGGACATTGGCAGCATCCCCGTACCAAGGGGTGGGTGGATCTTAGAGACCGGTGGTAAGACCCCCCCCCCCGTAAACTTCATTTCGGGATTTCGTTCACCCTAGCTCACCTGCGCTAATGTTGAGCTCGTGGATCTCAAAAGTTCACAAGTTGCAGATAGGGGAACTTCTGAGATTCACGAGCTGAGAAATTCACAAGTTGCGAAGAGGGGAATATTAGTCCGTTGCGTACAAACTATCCGGCCCATCCTGACCTTTATCAAGCATGTTAGCGCATGCGCGTCTTTAATTAGTTGTAATCAGCAGCTAATTTTTCTCCAGCATCTTATTAGCTACAATAAACCCTTGTTTTCAGTTATGGCCAGGCTGGATATGATAATTTAACCTTTCAATTTATAAGAACGTTTGAAGCAAGTAAAGAGAATTTCATTCCTCGATGGTTTTAGAAACGAACTTAGTATCAGCTGAAATGCTAAAATTGATTAACGAAGTCTAAATATAAATAGAAGTCGATAAGTATACCTTAAAGTTGGTGCAATATTGAAAGAAATATTGCGATACTTTACAACTCTACTATCCACTAACTGGCTACACCCTCTCTTTAAATATTGCTGATAGCATTATTGATAAGGTAGGCTAAATTAATGGAATTTGCTTATCAATCTTTGAGTGTATTAATACAATATCTTCCCCGCGCGAACGTTAGAGAACCACATCACCAGCCCCACTAATGTTCATTCGCCTTTCACGGACTCTTTCATGATATCCCCCCATTGGCGTACTTGGATACGTTTAACCAAACCGTACGATGAAGACCGGAATGTGATCTTGTTATTTCAATATTTATGGTTCTGTGACGATTTATAAATTTTTTATATTTTATACAACAACACATTATGTGATTTCATACTATGATGTACGTACAGTTAATCATATTCTAAAACCCAGGGTGGTTTTCTAATGTCAGGTCCGTTCCTTCAATAATTATTATTGTAAATATACTAATACTGCCGGTAGTATTGATCATGCGGCAGAAAACTGAGCATTCGGTGAGAAAAAGTGTGGTATATATACATTGAGAGGAGAAGTCGTTATAGACACCAGTTTGGTAGAGTGTGGGTCTACTCTTAGCTCGAATAACAACAGCAATTACATGCCGTAGTAAGGATTTAATCGGATGTTGAAATTGAGATGATGACCTTGCCGCCCAGCATTGCAGAAGTATCTCTCGCAATGCATCCAGAGAGCTTGGTGATGGGACACGAGCTCGAAGCGGGTGTTCCAGTTTATCCTGTAAGTTATTCATTGGATTTTGATCGGGCGATCTAGGATGCCAATCTACCATTGTGGACCAGAATGCTATTGAAGTCGGTTTCATGCTACTCGTAAGCGATGGAAGTGAGGTATTTTTTTGTTTAAAAATGACTTCACTATTCGGAAAGAAAGTTTTGATAAGGGGGTTTAAATGATCGTTTAAGGCATTGGCATAGTTTGATCTGGAGACCTCTGTAGGGATAAATTACACTAATAATCCGTAGAGATATAACACACTAATAATCCCCAAATTGCTACACATGTTGCATATTTCTATCCACGTGTGTATAATAATTTGCTCTCCTAGTGTGAAGGAGAGAAATACGGAGTAGAGAGGACAGAGTTTACAGGAAAAAGACGTAATAACACTCATGTATCCTAATTTCAAGAGTATAAAACGAATATTTTTTAAACAAACCCATAACACTTGGTGAACACCTGGCTTCTCAATACCTGGTTGAATATTGAGTAATACCTGGTTGAATATTGAGTAATACCTGGTTGAATATTGAGTAATACCTGGTTGAATATTGAGTAACACCTGGTTGAATATTGAGTAACACCTGGTTGAATATTAAGTGACACCTGGTTGAATATTAAGTGACACCTGGTTGAATATTGAGTGACACCTGGTTGAATATTAAGTGACACCTGGTTGAATATTAAGTGACACCTGGTTGAATGTGGGAGTGACACCTGGTTGAATGTTGAGTGACACCTGGTTGAATGTTGAGCACCTGGTTGAATATTGGAGTGACACCTGGTTGAATATTGAGTGACACCTAGTTGGGCCGTGAGTGACACCTGTGGAATGTTAGTGGCCGCGGTTTAGATATTAGGTAGCCTGGATTTAGATATTGAGTGACACCTGGTTGAATATTAAGTGACACCTGGTTGAATATTGAGTGACACCTGGTTGAATATTAAGTGACACCTGGTTGAATATTAAGTGACACCTGGTTGAATATTAAGTGACACCTGGTTGAATATTAAGTGACACCTGGTTGAATATTAAGTGACATCTGGTTGAATATTGAGTAACGCCTGGTTGAATATCGAGTAACGCCTGGTTGAGTATTGAGTAACACCTTATTGAGTACCTGACAACGTATTGAGTACCATCTTCAGATGTTGAGCTTGACTAAAAGAGATGGAAAGTCTGAATATGATTTGCGTATCACGTTAAGCTATCGGCATCGTCTTATGTAGTGTAGAAATCCGAAGAAAATGCACAACAAGCTAAATAACTAAAACTGAACTAATAATTTAAACAAAATACATTGTGCGCTATTTATTCAAAAGGGAAACTCACAAGTAATTACATTATAAACTAAAGTAGGTTGTTTATAATTGTTTTGACGGAAAACTGTCCACTGCCATCAGGACAGAACTCTGTGCAGCTTTGTCTGTTGTCACCTAACATTCCTCTTATTGGTTACAGCTGCTTGCTTGTGAATTTCTCTAAATAATTAAACTCAGTGATCTATATCACGCCCTGACTCACTTGGGCGGCCAAGTCCGAACTTCCCATTGAATTTGAATTTTACCATATCTTTACTAGGAGGATATGTGAAGTGAGTTGTCCCATCCCCGATTTCGCGCAAAAGTGACCAGAGCTTGATCAGTTTCCTAGCCAACTGCGAGTTTTCAAGTAAAACACAACACGTTCATTTTGGAATTCGGCTCTATTGTGATAGTTCATCGCCTTCACATTATGTACCCATAGCACTGGCATACACAGTTCCGTGGGCATTTAATTCAGGGATTAATACTGACATTACTTTTCTTTTCAGCATTACGATTGTCGGAATCACATCCGGGTTATTCAACCATTGGGTGACAAGAATCATTTGTATATTTGTGGGACGAACGCCCATAATCCTTTGGACTATATAATCCATGTAAGTGGTATTTGCGATCATGCAATTTATCATTTTGTGATCATGTAATTTATCATTTTGTGATCATGTAATTTATCATTTTGTGTGTGTCAGATAGAAAGGGAGAGAGCATGAGACGATTTCTGTCATTTTTAAATGAATTTTGCAATTATGTAAATGATGGCCCTTTGTAAAGGTATATGTTTTTGGCACTGCGGGGCACAGCGGAACTGAACCTGAACTCCGCCTATGCCATAATTTTCGTTAACTACCAAAAACTTCTCTGGTAATGGTAGAAGTACCACCTTCAATTTTATTTACATATTTAAAAGTAAGTACACCTGTTTGCAGTACACCTTTATACTAGGGTCTGAAGGTTCTTGATGAAAAATAAAAATCCCCACCACTCTCAGAATTACTTTCATTAACATATTCGGCATATATGTATATTGATGGAAATAAGATGGATGGCTCGACAAAAAAATAAAGCACTTCAAATAGAAAGTACTTTTTGGGCGAAGAAATGAATGGATATGAGACGCGATATCAATAGCTCGTTGAGGTCTTGATTTGTTGCCGTTCTGGAATATTTCTGGTATTGAAAAACATGCAAAAATATTATGGTCTTGTTCTTTGTTTCAAGGGCTTCTTTTGAAACAAGACCAATTAGTCTAAAGATTATTCAATTTCTTATTTCAGTAGCGTACAATGAAAACGTATTTGTATGCGCTTGATAGTCTGTAATACTGGAGATGGTCTTGCGCAAGCAATTCAGCTGTTTCATTGGCGCAAACCTTTATTTTTGTTCGATTGCAGGATTTAAAATTAATCTCACTAATGTCTTTCAAGGCCAAAAAAAAGTCGTAAAGCGAATTATAGGAAACGGCATATAAGGAAAGAGTAAGTTCAAAAAATCTAATAGAAGCGTCATTGATGTACTTGTTGTTGTACGTTTGTTCCAGCATTTCAAACCCATGTGTGTATCTCGCTATCTGACTATTACAGCGGATAGGTATCTTCAAATCGATTCTGGCTTTTTTCGATACAAGGAAATGTCAGCGATTAATCGATAGATTTAGGGAACCGCGTATCTTGATTAGGGAAGAACTGTTGTTTCGCCAACACTCGGAGGATTTTCTGACCTCCATGTTCCTAGAAATGACTCACACATCGATGATCTGTATTCTTTCATCGATGATTTTCTCTGCGCGAAATGACGTCGTTAGCAGCAATTCAGTGAGGCATTTCCTGCAAATTAATTATCATTATTTTTTCCCTCCAGCGTAGCCTGCAACCATTGATCAAAAGTGAAGCATTGAAACAGATCAACGACGACATTATTTTCCGTTAAGGATTACGCAAATTAATTTCACCATGATGATGTCATTACTTACGGTAGACATTTTTTTACTTCCTTGGCCCGGTTTATAGTTAAGCTTTTAATTCCTGCTGTAGCGTGCTGGCAAAACTTTTGGTAACCTTGTTAATAGTCCTGTTTCGATTGCAAGTAATACGCAACGTTTGCCGCTTTATTTTTTTTTAATGTTGAAAACGTTTTTACTAAGCTTTTAGCTATGCATATACATTATAGAGCTGTGCGGTATATTCCGCCGCGTCTGCTTTTTAAAAGCACTTAACGCAGTGCAGAGCGTCCTCAAAAGAAACAGCCGACCAAGTTTCCCTCTGCAAGAATGCAAGACTTCCGCTTGGTTGCTCTGCAGGAAATAAGCGATTGGAAATGTAAGATGTATTATCAGTACCCTTTTTCTGGCTACTCCCTGATTGGGTGATTTCCGGATTATGCGCTCTCATTGGTTGTTGGATGAAGGTTGTCTCTCATTGACCCAGAGGGTGGCGAGTTTAGATTGGCTGAATGAGGCCCGACGTTTTTGTGAAATTTTAGCCAATGATTCCAAATTAATGGAACAATGGATGGCCGTAAAAGTCTTTATGAATCTATTTTAACTGTACAAATTATCACTCTTTTTTACAACATTTTTCAGTACCATTTTATTCAAACTTTGCCGCAAATTCTCTCCAAGTTTTAAATAATACCTTTCACGCTACTTTTTTTTTAATTTGATGAAATATTTTTTTTAATTTTTTTATATATCCGCAGTTCGGAGGTTGGATCCCTAGGCTAAAGTGATTCAAATCACTCAAAAATATGCGGGTCCTACCTGATCCAGTATAGTCTTAGTTGTCCTTGAGTCATAAAACTTAAGCGGTAACCTGTTGTCACTTTCTGAATGCAGTTCATGCCAATGTCTCAAGAATTACTTATACTTTCGGCATGTTCCCTTTATTTTGGTGTTCCACAAGCAATTTGGTGCATAAAACAGATTCGACATTATTTCTTGAAGATGAGGTTTTACGTTAACGGAATAAAGAGCCTGAATTTCGGGGAGGTTAAGGGCAACGTAAGCGCCATTCCCTCCGTAGCGTCTTCGTTAAGCTCGATTGCTGGTAGTTTCCGTTGAGGGTGAACGCATTAATGTAGCGTGAAACAATCTTTGAATCCTTGGTTATTCGTCAGGCAGTCTTGAGACATATAAAAAAAATGTCTACTTTAGGTACACCTTGTATATAAAGCAATGGTCATTACTTTAAGGAGTGATAGTACCCATCAAGACGAACAATATTTGATATGGAACCTAGGGTAGCAAATCAATCGCTAGTCTAGTTCGAAAACCGTTCAGAATTTGTATAAGTATTGACATGTGCATCAGAAGTACAAGCTACAGCTTGGGTCAGCTGATACGGTGAAAAGACGATTGGGTCATCGAAATCATGTGCCTCTCATTCACTGGTTGTAAATACTGCATGCTGGACGGTCTTCGAACTGGCGCTGTGAGTTATTTGCGACCCTAGGTTCCATATCAAACATTTTTCGCCTTGATAGATACTACCACCCCTTAAAGTTCTGACTAATTAGTTTAGGTACATCCTACATATGGTAGAAATACAGACAATTTATTCAGTATGCGAAAACAATGATTTGATTTACACCACTTTGCACACATGACTCTTTAAAACAAGATTATTGACTTGCAAGTGAAATGCCGTAGTTACTACTTACTGTTTACTGTAATTACAGTAACCAAGAAATCTCATGTATCCAGTAAACACTTGCACGTAAAGCGCTTAGTTTTAATGCTACTACCACTCTGGGATATATTTCAGCAACGTTTCAGCAACGTTCAACAGGGTTTCAGCAACGTTCGACAATATTTCAGCAACGTTCAATATTGTTTCAGCAACATTCAACAATGTTTCAGCCACTTCTCTCATAATTTTGAAAGGATTAAAATCGTTCTACAGAATTCCTATGCAGAAGCAAGCTGCTCTATGTAGGCAGGAAGGAGTAAACATACATTGTAAAAGGAGTGGATCGAAGAAAAATTGAATTGTAAGTCTCGATATGATGCATTTTGTGTTGGTGGGTTCATTCTTCTGCTCATGGTGTTAGCTGCATCTTCATCAATTGCTTCGAATTCTCGGTAACTGAAATATCCGGAAAGGACCCGGACCATCATTAGTGTGGGGCGACAAGAACAAAACTTGCCGTTCGGCTAATTTGCGACTAAGAAAGAAAAAAGCAGTATTAACGATTTGTCGTTGGCTAGTTTCTGCAAAAAATAGACAGGTCAGTTTCCAGTGATGGATAATGACGAAGCAACTATTAACGTCGGTTTCTTCTCCATTCGACACCTCCAAAAAGATATTAATGATTTCATCGGAGTATTTTCAGAGCTTTTTCCAACTTTCCAAGAGACGCGACCAAGTTGTTTGGTTCCTATTTCTCTTCTAGGCGCAGATGTCCTTCGTTTTTAATTTGGTTGAAAGTGGACACCCTTTCATCATTTTCCAGGATGATTAGATTTTCCTAATCGGATTATGTCCTTTCTTTGATGGAGAATGTATTACTTTTTTGTTGTTTTTACGGCGAATGTACTTTTAGTTATTTACAAAAGACATTTTGTTAGAAACCGAGTTGCGATACCGAATTTTGTGTTTGAATAACTGTTTTTGCGTTCGTCAATATCTCTGTATGCCAGTTTCTGTTAGATCTCAGATTTAGGGGAATACTGATGAAGCGTAGATTTCAAAACTTGATAAGCCGTTCATGTGTGATCCTAAAAGTGGACCTTCTGTTAGTTATTAGAAGCAAAATATGCATTCCGGTTATGAACGTGTATTTAGATTTTAGATCTTAGGGATATATTAGCATCTAAATTTTGGATCCTGCATTGCTCTCAAATGACGAATAGGGATCTGAGTTTTAGATCCTAATGATACATATGTAAATGACTCTTTCTTTTAAACTTGAAATAGATTAGATGCTTATATATATAATGTATATAAGCATCGAACGAACTATAGGTATAGTTCGTTCACGGACAGTTGACCGATGATACCGTTAGAATTCATGGGAACTGACGTTACAAACGGGCTAGTTCATTACTAGAGGGAGAGTACGTCATTTCAGAACTGGTTTTTAGCGAACGTTTGTCTGCGTCAAAAACAAGTTCTGAAATGAAGTCCTCCCTTCTAACGCAATGAACTAGCCCGTTTGTGACGTCAGCTCCCGTGAATTCTAACGGTACCATCGGTCAACTTTCGAAAACATACTATGTGTTCATTTCGATTTAATTATGTGAAACCAAAATGAACACAAATGCAGTTCTGTCAGTTGGCACGTCGTGGCATTACGTAACTGTATTTGTTTACAAGTTCTGCGACGCAAGGATATCTGTGGTTATGATACCCTGGAACCCACAGTTTCACAATTTTCCGAGGAAGCAGAACCTTTTTAAGATCTATTGAACCAACCCCCGTACAACCGTTAGTAGTTAGTTGGCAAGTGTTCTTTTTCTTTCCTTTCCTTTTTACGTTGTTGGGTCTTGGGAGTCAAACCAGGAATAACGGAATTCTAGTTAAATGCGTTATAACTACACAGGGGCGGACTGTGTCGTCTCAAAGGGAGCATACCTTGGACTTTCGAAGAACGCGAGTCCTATCGCCCGTGAGGCGAGCAATGGAGCGGCGGCCCAGTTAGCCCGTGCAACTACATCAATGGAGGACCAACTGCATTTGTGTCAATTTCGATTTAAATTTATCGTTGCGCATGTGCACGGATTATTTATTTATATAATTGGATAGGGTTGACTTATGTATTCAGTGCGATTAAATTTTATGGCTCTATTTTTATGTAGTCCATATCAGAACCCGTGTTTTAGTAGAGAAATTAAAATGTGACACGCTCTCGGGTTGGTATCGAACCAGCAATCTTTGGGTTGTCGTCCCATTGTCTTGACTTCCGAGCCAGCGCGATTTTTGCTGCATCTGGCACACAGATTCTATTAGGCTGAACTGCATAGCAATGAAGTTAGTTGAACTGTATAGTAATAAAGTTAGTTGAACCGTCTAGTAAATCTTACTTATATTGAGTAATCCCTCGCCGCCCTCCTTTAACAGGATCCCCACGCACATGGAAAATTTGGAATTGTCAAGGAATTCGAAATCGTTCCTGAGAATCAGCGACTTCGAAATCGTCCCCGAAGGTCAGGGAAAAGTTAAGAAAAAACGAGATTTTTCGGTCAAACCCGGAAAAAATCTTAACCTCTGTTTTGAATAGCCAAATCTTCCATAAATGTGAAGCCATTTTCCCTGCAACCAAAGTTTCGTTAAAAGTCGCTTGTGATTGGTTGGGGAATTTTGTCCGAAAAGTCAGGGAAAAACCTGGAAAAGTCGAGGATTTTTTTTGGCCTTCTATGTAAATGGGAACCCTATTTAATGCTTAAAAAAATTCCCTATTAGTTAAGAAATTAGTATCTTTAACCAAACAGACTTCAAATTTCTCGCGGTGTATATGGTGTACTTTTCTTAAATTATTTATTAACCAATGTGGCTGTAGTAACAGGGTTTCTGCGTAACCTGAAATTATCAGAGAATTTGAAATCGCCCTAAAAGTTAGGGAAAACCTTTATTATCCTGACTGGGTAGCTACGTTTCACGCGAATATAAAGCTATTTTCCCAGAAACCGAAGTTCAAATCAAAGTTTTGTTTGCGATTAGTCAGGGGAAAACCTGGAAAAGTCAGGGAAACCTTATTAACCTGTTTTGAGTGGCTAAATTTCACAGGAACTTAAGGTAAATTTCCCCGAAACCGAAGTTCAATTCAAAGTTTTGTTTGCGATAAGTTAGGAAATGTTGTCTCAAGAGTAAGGGAAAAACCTGGGAAAACCTTATTAACCTGTCCTGAGTAGCTGAATTTCACGAAAACGTGAAGTTATTTTCCCCAAAACCAAAGTTCAATTCAAAGTTTTGTTTGCGATCAGTTAGGGAATTTTGTCGCAAAAGTCAGGAGAAAACCTGGGAAAATCATGGAAAAAATTCGGAAAACTAAGGGAATTTTTTCCTCCATGGTGAGTGGGAAATCTATTGTAATACCCACATAGTACCGTGATACCGTTTAAAATGTTGCGCAAACGAAAAGCGATACGCAAAATGCAAAATACATGTATTTTTATGTATATATTTTTATACGTATATTTTTATGTATTTTTATACATGTATTTTCATGTATTAATCGTAAGAAATGTTTGCTTATGTACATAAAGTATAAAAGAGCTTAGGTACCTTCCTCTTCTCAGGAGTAAAGGTTCAATAAAAAAAAATGTTTTTATATGTTTTAAGAGTTTGAGATCGAATACCTCATTAAGCTTATAATCATGTTGTAGTATTCGGAGGGTATGTTAATTGGTACGTCCGGTATGTTAATTGGTACGTCCGGTCTCAATCCTCTTTATCAGTCGCTTAGAGACCTGAAAATGAAAGCCCATTAATAAAAAGGTAATTTCTTATTAACCTCTTCATGTTTTATTTCCCACTTTTATCGCAAAATCTGTGTCTAGTTTCTCTAACCATTACGCCCCTCCCTTTATACCCCGTAACGACTCCTCCCACCACCTTCTGTCCAATTACCTATCGACGATGTTGCCATAAATATGCAAATCACACGCCAGTGATTTTGTTGTTACCAATTCCTCTAACTAATCACTAAATTTAACTCTAAGATCTCCTTCTCATTATTATGGTTTCTAAGGCTCATTAGTGCATTATCTCCAGATTCTCCCCTAATATTGGCGATAAATATTTCGGTGCGGAGAGAAATATAAAATCTCGAAATGAATATTGATTTTTGCTTCATGAACTGGGAAGGCCGTTTTTCGAAACGGAATTATTTGACGATTTGTAATCCCTCCTAATTACATTGGCGCTCTGGCATGAAGTTTAAAACAAAAGAAGGGAAGAGGTTTTTTATTTCGTGATCAAAGTACCATAATGGTAGGAATGCACTTGATGCTTTTAAAAAAAAAAATTTTAAATTTAGTTCAAAGTTTTTTTTTTTTTCCTTTGTACTAATTTTTCTTCGTGAAAAGCGCCTTTTATTCTCTGTGCGTTGTTTTGTATTGTTGAAAACACGAATAACAAAGAGCTGCTTGTACGTGTTTTTTTTTTAAATAGCGCTTGGCTTTCGATCACAAATGTTTTAACCGCAGCAGTTTTTTGCAATTCCTTTATTACTTGTTAATAATAAATTAACAAGATGGGGAGCGTACAGTGCAAACAGCGAAATGTAGGAAGCGCATTTTTATTTTAATAATGTAGTGAGAAAGGGGGAGCAATGCATTTTTTTTTTTTTTGGAAACGGAACTGGATTAAAATTTGCATAAATGAGCATTTAACAAATATGAAAATGGACTCATTTTTTGCATCTGTGGCTGATTTAAGATAAAAGAAAAAAAAAGGAAAGAATCTCACCATGTTTGTCTGCTTTTGTTTGTCCTTTGGCAAGCACAGGGAACACAGCATTGAGATGTGGTGATATTTTATCCTTTCCAATGTGCTGTGTACTTGGGCTTTTTTTGTTTGAATATGAAGAAAGGAAATGAAGACAGCCCATTAAATTTTGTCATAAAATTTGGTTTTATTTTTCGTAAATTCGGTTAGATTTAAATTCGAGAATATTGGACATTTTTGTAAAGCGGACTTGTTTAAACCTAGATGATAAATTGTTTTTTATATATAAGATATTATTACCCTTCGCAGGGATAACGCAACTGCCAAATGGTCTGCACACAAAGCCACCGGGGAGTTTTTTTTTTTGTAAATTGCTTACAGAGAAAAGAATGATTTCACAGGGCCTGGTGGGAACCGAACCAACGAATTTTTGATAGCCGGCCAAGAGCTCTTCCAAGCAGGGGCGGGTTAAGGGATGGCGACCCGGGCCTCGTTTAGATGAAGGCGCCAATTTTCACTTTGACAAAGGAAGCAAACAGTTCGCTGTTGAAGCGCCGTGATTTTAAACCTTACGCCGGTATCGAAATAATTGCTGGTATGGAATCTCCTGGTGAAAATTTGTATTGCTTTGTTGAAATAACTTAATATCCGTGTTTTATGATTGTTACTTTGCTTTAATTTTATTAATGGACATTTTTCTTCCTCTAGGCCAATTTTAGTCGTAGTGGACCGAATGGGTTATTTCCGGGTATTGGTGATGGTATTGCAAAGTGTCCTTTCGACCCGGAAGATAATGCCACTGCTGTTTGGGTTGGTAAGTGCGTGTTACGGATATAAAAGAAACACACACACACACACACACGTGTGTGTGTGTGTGTGCTCCAAAATAAAGTGCAGGTCTGCAAAAACGAACATAATTCAACCCTATAGTGGAAGACTGGTAACGCGTTCGATTCCAATGACGTCGAAGAACTTGCTCTGTTTTTTCTTCTCATTGTAACCCATGGGTTTGGTTCTCGCTGCAAGAGTAGTTTGGATTCCTCTGAAGACTGCCCGTTATGATGCAGCATGACCACAACCTGTCTTCGAGCCTTAAAATATAAGCAAAATTTAAGCCAAATAAAAACCGCGATTCATCGATTGAAGACGATTCAGCCCCGAGTCGATACATATTACAATTCGCTGACGCGATGCCAAGGAGTTGTTAGCAGATGTCCCAGCAGACGCTGTCATGGGAATCCGGACTTTGCCAATCTTTTTGTAATAATACGGCGTGCTGCGGTGCGTTCGAAAGGTGAGAGTCCATGGCTTTGCATGGCAAACAGCTACGTCGTCCGTATTCTTCAGACAGCTCTCACTATTAAATGATCTGAACAATCACCGTTCTTATAACTATGGAACAAACTATCAAACTATCTAAACCATGGTACAAACTATCAGCGGTTGCTAGCGCCCGGGGCAAATTAATTATTGCGACCCTAAAACCCTTTAGCACTTCCTTCCACCAGTCAAATATTCGCCCCGATGGCACCCCCCACCCCCGTGCTACGCAACTAGAAGCTATTAACGTTAATGTACTAATTTAGCACTTAAACAATTTTTACTGATTTATAGTCCTTTATTTATGAGTGTTCTTTAATTCATATAGGAACACCGTCCGTTTACGAATTCCTGTAATTTGTGTATATGTTTTGCGTTCATTGTATCTAATGGATGGTGAACTCACTGATTCTAAAGATTGAAAGAAAATTAAAGTGAAGCCTTATGAATTAAATAATGAGCTTAGCGGAAGCTCATAGACGAGGACTGTTTTTATTAAGACCACACATGAAACATTTTTTTTTTACTTATTCCTGAAATATGCAAATTCTGTAATTGATGAATGCAAATAGATTCTTTAATTTTTTTTATATTTTGCTCTTCTACATCCATACTTTGCCATACTTCTCCTAAAATGATGCATGTTAATATGGTAAAATGTTTATGTCGAATTACATCGTAAAATGTTAATGTCAAATTACATCGTAAAATGTTAATGTCAAATTACATGGTAGAATGTTAATGTCAAATTACATCGTAAAATGTTAATGTCAAATTCTCCCATAACGTTTTATGTTCAACCCCTTTAATGCCAAGTTAATGTAACAACTGACGAAACGTTATAGTTATCAAATTTTTTCTTTTTTCGTTTTGCGTGCTGGATTGGTAAGTTTTTGTTCTGTTTATATACGTTTGACTGTAGAGATTTTTTTTTTTATTGCAGAGCGTGGAAACCCATCCGGACTTCCAGGATTATATAGTGGAACCGTCGCAGAATTCACGAAAGCGGATACAGTTATTTTTCGCACGAATTTGTACAATTGGACAACAGGGAAGGAAGTTCATCCGTTTAAGCGCACCATCAAATACGACTCCAAATGGCTTGACAGTACGTTACCGAAATAAATTTTATTTAAACAGCTTTTAAAGTACAGCCATTCAGGGTGACTTTGATCCATGTAGATAGCTGTGCGCTACTCTGTAGTTTTCAAAATGTTTGGTTTATACTAAACTGCAAAAAAAAAATCTACAGAATGTTCAAAAAATCTACAACATGTTCAAAAATCTATAAAATCTACAGAATGTTTGGTTTGTAATAAACTACTTACATTAAGCTACACACTGTGCAGGAATATACCCTACTGACAAGGTTTGGTACCAATTTTGTTTCTCTCTGCAATTTAGAAAATAATTTGGCAATATAGTGTTGCCAAATTTTTGTTGTTGTATACTATGCATTGCTAATGCAGTCATTCAGTTGTTTCTCTGAATTATTGCAAATGACGAGTCCAGAAACCTAGTTTTTATGGCTCCAAAGTTGCCCTGATTCCTAGTTTAAATAAAACGAAACCTTTCATGTGGAATTTCTGATACAGATTCGAAATTTACCCAAATATAAGGGTAACTTTGCAATACACGATTTTTTTTTTCCATCAGTATTTGCCAATTTCTTTTGCATTAAGCAATAATTTTGGGCTTATTCTTCCAATTATGCCCTTAACTGTGAAACTGTTATTAAAACTGAGTTGACTATCGGGATTTGACTTCATTTATAATGAAAACATCACTGTTTAGGGAAAATTGGTACATGAGGCAGAGTATAGGGGCCGAGAGGCGTGAAGGAAGACAGAGGGGGACCGAGACCCATCAAGCCTTTTCTATGTCTGCTTTTTTCTTGGGTCTTCAGCCAAGCCACAATTCATGGTGTTGGTCAACTACACTGTATTCAATTGTATATAATTGTGCGTCTTGTAGAATATTGACTGATTGAAAGCGTATGTGAAATAGACGAAAGTAGATCAAATTGTGGATCAAATTTACCTTCAGTGACTGTACATACGTTAAAAATTTAAATTTCAACAGAAATTAACGTTAATATTGAATCAAAGCTCAAAAATAGAGATTAAGTAAAATGTCTAAACATTTTCTAAGTTTGAAATGATACAAGTTAATTGACGTATGCTAATGTTTATATTTCTTTTTTTGTGTATAATGAAATATTATACTGAAGGTATTACAGTATATTCAAATTATACGTGAGTGTTGAAAGTTATAGTATAATAAATTCCCCCACGAAAACTCACAAAAATCTCGCCCCGGTGGCTTTGTGTGTTGACCATATTTGGCAATTGTGTTATCCCTGCGGAGGGTAATAATACCTTAACATCTTTACATACGGAGAAAGAGAGCGTTGTTTCCTGTCCTCATTCGTCTAGCGGTCCAAGACACTCCGGGCTAAACGGAGGGACCCTGGTTCGAATCCAGGATGGGGAAAGCGTCTCTTTTTCTCCAAAAACGAATAAAGCTCTAGTTTGAGCTAATTAATACGTGGGTGTCGAAAATTTTTGCATAGTATTATATGGAATGCATACTTATTACTGCAAATTTCTCTTTATTTTCAGAACCTAATTTTGTGGGTTCCTATGACATTGGGGAACACGTGTACTTTTTCTTCAGAGAAAGCGCGGTAGAATACATTAATTGCGGGAAAAGTATATATTCAAGAGTCGCCAGGGTCTGCAAGGTAAGGTTTAAGTTTTTCTGGCTATTTTTCTCTGGATATATTGGCCTTTACGTCTAAATTAATCATTAGTAAATAATAAATGAAAAACAACCGTAAATGTGATGATGAACATGTTTTATTAACTTCTGGGAATGCTTGAATTAGAAAAGCTTTTTATTTATTTTTTTTAAACATTTCCATATCCTATTATTAAAAGCATTTGCACACATAGAGCTTAAATTAAACGTGATTTGTAAACTCAAACGCTCAGTTTAAAATCAGAGTAAAGGAAATTTCTGCTATCTTGTCCCACCCATTCTAACTCGATAATAATTATCAATTTAGAGACGATTGATTAATGTCATAATATGATTAAGAAATTGATGTCAATAAGATTGTTGTCGTATGATACTAATATCATAATGTAATTCGTATTTTTTCGGTTATTGTTAATCCCATCGGTTTCTGCGATCACCATTTCGATCACTAATAGTTGTTTCAGTTATTGCGATCTTCCAGCTCGACCACTAACTATTATTAATTATTTGTAATCGAGTAAAAATTAAAATTTTTGTATGTAATTATGATTTGCTCATATAAAGGACTTGCAGATGAAGATATCGATTCACATACTTTCATCTCTATTAATCATTTATCGGTTAACTAGTTTTTATAGTAAAGGTTTATGCGTTTATATATATATATATGATATACTTAAATAAGTCATTTTACTAAATCCCATTCATCTATTTTAATGTAGAAAGATACGGGCGGAAAAAACATACTTAGCAAAAACTGGGCGTCCTATTTAAAAGCACGTCTGAACTGTTCCATTCCGGGAGAATTTCCTTTCTATTTCAATGAAATACGTAAGTTCTAATCATTTTCTAATCTTCAATTTCCATATTTGCTTTGATATTTTTAGTAATCGTATTCCGTCATTAAAATTGCGCAAAGCTTCTTAGTAATGCAGTCTTGTTTTCCGTGCTGTTTCATTACTTCGAATCGTTATCGCATTAAGAGCGCTCCCGCCTTCGGAAAAGTAATTAAATTTTCAGTTCCCATTTACTTACTTCGTATGAAAAAGGTTTTTAATTTGGCTCGTACGTCTCGTCTTTTTCAGAGGATATATACAAGCACCCAGAGGACGACCAACGGTTTTACGCAGTATTTACGACCTCAATGTAAGTAGGAAACATGATTGCAAGTGTTTGTTGTTTTCAATAACTTTTATTCCACTCCATTATGTCCGTAAGCTTAATGCAATCTTACATTTAAGGGAAATGTCATCCTAAATGTCACGTCGGTAGGGGATACTACTTAAGACCTGGAAAACCTGGAATTGTCCCTGAAATCAGGGACAAACGAAATTTTTTGGTAAAACCTGGAAAATTCGGGGAAAATCTTCCTATCCTCTTCTGAATAACTAAATTGCACGTGAACATGAGAATATCTTCCCCCGAAACTGAGGTTCATTTCAAAGCTTTGTTTGCGATCAGTCAGGGAATTTTGTCTGAAAAGTCAGGGAAAACCTAGAAAAGTCGGGGGAAAGCCTGGAAAATTCGGAGAAAATCTTCCTATCCTGTTCTGAATAACTAAATTGCACGTGAACATGAGAATATCTTCCCCCGAAACTGAGGTTCATTTCAAAGTTTTGTTTGTGATCAGTTAGGGAATTTTGTCTGAAAAGTCATGGAAAACCTAAAAAAATCGGGGAATTTTGTCTGAAAAGTCAGGGAAAACCTAGAAAAGTCGGGGAAGCTCGTCTGAAAAGTGAAGAAAAACCTGGAAAAGTCAAGAAAGAACCTGGAAAAGTCGGGGAATTTTTTACTCTACAGCGAGGGGAACCCTGCATTAGTTTTGAGTGCTGTTTCTTTCGAAGCCTACTGAAAATGTGTTCGATCGACTGGACATGCTTTTGCTATCGCCCTAAAGGGCCCTGTTACATGATCATTTTTGCTTCAGTTCAAGTTCCCGTTCACATTGCACTTTACGTCAGCACGCAGACGCATTTAGACGGTGAAGCGTCCCATCAGTTGCTCTTCTTTGCTATTTCCTTCTTGCGACATGATGCCCCGATTAATGTGTAACAGACTGATCTACATCTTCCATTTCTACGATCAGTTGGCATGAAGCACGATGTAAACGGGAGCTTGACCGAAGCAAAAGAATCATCGTGCAAAACGAGCCTTAACGACCATCGTTGAAGTAGAATGTATGGTCAAGTGGTCAACACTGCTGAGCAGCATGTTAATATGGTGGTGATCAAAGTCAAACATTATATATATATGCCATCAGAGACATATTGGCACCTTTTAGGACATCAGTGGCTTTTGACCGTTTTCCACTACAACGGCTGAGATGTTGTTATGGGCATATATTGAATTATGAACACAACATACAAATATTATGTAGACAATACCTATTTACAATTTTGCTTACATGGGAAGTAGGTAAACGCACTCTGTGTTCTTGGAAAATCGAGATAAATCTGTCCCGTTAAGAGGTGAAGAATTCAGTTTATACTAAGCCATCTTAATATTTGTATCAATGGTTTATGATATAAAATTTCAGTGTAATAACTAAAACTGAATAGGTCATTGTAAATATCGTTTATTTTCCCAATTAGTAGAATATTGATTATCTAGTTGTAACCACATGTTCATCTTTACTTCGTTCGACACAGAATGAGCTCCCTTATCCTTGCGCCATAAAAAAATCAATCAACTATCTATCTATCTTTTCTAGTTTGGTGTTATATTTATAGTATTATCACAATGCCAGCCCAAGAGGTTCAGTTGCTCCAGACAAGACAAAAATTTACGCACCAATTAGTATATTCCCCATTTAGCTACTAAAAATAATGTTTCTTTGGGATGAGCTTCTAGAATGTTTATTCCTAAGACGATCGCATAACCTTACCTTATAAACGAGCTATCTTGTATGTCTACGATATCATGTCCATATTATCTATGTCTATATTATCAAGCCTATTGTTTCAGGAATGGCTTGACGGGCTCGGCTGTATGTACCTTCAGTCTAGAATCCATCCAAGAAGTTTTCAATGGTAAATTCAAAGAGCAGGCCACATCTTCCTCAGCCTGGCTCCCCGTTCTCAGCAGTAAAGTTCCTGAACCCCGTCCAGGACTGTGCGTCAACGATACCCAGACGCTCCCAGATTCTGTCCTCAACTTCATCCGTGGTCATCCTCTTATGGATTCGGCGGTTGCCCACGACAATGGCAAGCCCGTCTTCTACAAGAGGGATATCCAGCTGTCCAAGCTCGTCGTAGATCGATTAGAAGTCGATGGGCTTGTATATACTGTCTTCTACGTAGGAACAAGTAAGCGGCACAACTCAAGTTCATGTAACACGTTCGCTGCTGCACAATACACGGGTCGACTCGTATCAAAAATATCTTAGCTGGCGCTTTGGAAAGACACATCGTTCGCGTATAAGGCTTAAACCTGATCGAACATTTTTGGATGGATCATGGGTAGCTTGCCTCGCCTAATAGTCACTTTATTGTATCTCAGCGAACGTGTTAAATAATTTCTGTAATATGTGATCTTGAAGCTTTTTAATTATTTTTATTACATATCTATGTGCAACTTGGTTTGTAATATTACTTTCGGTTTTGACATCGGTTTGTGATATCACAATTGCAGAAATGATGACATAGGTTATAGGAATCTTTTTCAAAAACATTATAGTTCTATTTTCTTTTGAGTTCCAGTCCATGCTTTGTAGATCCTTCAATTTCTCATATATTTTCATCAGTGTTAATGATTTTAGCAGAAAAAGTGTTCCTTATATAAGAAGTATTTTTATTTTCACTAACGTTAAAAAATAAAGTTAATAAAAAGTATTCATTGTTCTAATACAATTTATGAATTTTGTATAATTTTTTCTATAATTTTACTTTACGTAATTTCTGAATTTCACATAATTACGCAAAGTAGTTCGTTCTTCAAGGTTTGATTAAATCTCTAGAAGGTAACCGAAAAATCATAAATCAATATCCACGAACTAGATTGTTGCTTAAAATTTTAATAATTCAAAGTCATGAATAAATATTCGTCACCTCTTCGGTTAAGGAGAGTTTTTCCTTTTTATTTTGCACCAAAGAGACTCTTCTAAAATTAATGGAATTGGAACTATAAAGAGAGAGGATCTTCTGTATTCGAAATTTTTTTATAGGGGTCACCAACGAAACCAATCACATTGAGTTTTCCATAGAGACATAAAAAACATTTTCTCCGAAAATACTTATTCGATGCATACAAAATTTTTTTTGTATAGTTAGTAAACATATTTACACTTTTTATGTGTGGCGTTTTACGATACACACGATATTTTTAAAATTAAAAATATTTATATCAAATGAAATTTTTATTTCCAGAAAGCATGATTTTTATTTTATTAAAAAACCGAATGAAAAAAAATTAAAAACGCTATACACAACGTATGTAAAATACTTATACGTACTTAACCAAGAAATTATAAGTCAATCGAAACTCAAGATTTTGAAAACATGTTCCTTTTGCGACAGGAAATATCATTTTGAGAAAATCGCATTTTTGTAAAAAGTTTGTAGTGCATTTAATTTCACTTATTACATTTGTAATTTTTTTTTTAAATTAATTCTAATGAACCTAGAGTCAAAAGTTTTGTGTGGTTTGAAAGGTAAGAATTCGTATTCTTTTTAAATAAGCAAAAAAAATACCCTGTTTTTAGAGCATTTTCGTGAGTGACCGCCCCCCCACCTGGAATTTCAAATCCCATTATGCTGAAATAGTTGTAACTTAAACGAGAAAATATTCCAAGCTTTCATAGATTTTGAATTTATAAAAAACATATTTTACACGCGTTTTCGATATTCATATTTATAGACTGTGGTTCCATTTTATGGCAGAATTTCTTGCCATAATTGAATCGATGGCGATTGCAGAGCTTCGTGTTATCAATTTCTGTTCAGCTGTTTCTCAATTTCTGTTCAGCTGTTTCTCAAAACAATACCTTATCGTTAGCACTCACGGAATATGCTATTCTTGTCGATTGGGAATAATTTCCCTCCGGACGTAACAAAACGATTCCATCGCTCGAATGTTCATGGAACGATTGAAAAGCCCGTTGTTGTCGTCCAATCTTCCATCGAATTCCACAAATCTGTTGCTCTGAAAATCATTCTCGAAAAGCTAACAGTTTGTTTCATTTTAAACACAGACGACGGAGTAGATATATATTATTCTGCTCCACCTTTCCCATGTTTCCCATTTCCCTTTTAAGTTTATTTTCATCATACTAAGTTTTTCGTGACTAAAAAATTGAGGTAAACGGTAGCTTTCGTGCTCTATAACTGATTATTTTGATGGTAGCCCATGTACATTTCATTGCGGATTTTGCCTTCTCATGTTTGGTCTTAGCTATTGGAGTGGGGGGCTCATGGTCTCTCTTTTTTCCCTCTCTGTCTTTAAAGGTTCTGGTAGATTTAAGACGTTGCAACTTAGGTAAGAACTCAAGTAGTCTGGACTTTGCGCTTCGTCTCCAGTGTGAAATAGTCAGAGCCGCCGAGAGGGGCGAGTAGCAAGGGCGGCAGCTCGTGGGCCCGGGTGAAATCTATGAGCCCGCGCTGGCAACGACCTATGCTTCGAGGAGGCGGCCCAGAGAAGGGCTCATGGGGCAGTCGACGTGAGCCTGGGGGCCCCGCCTTGGCTCTCGACCCCCCCTCCCCGAAAATAGTTGGTATGTTCTTTAGGCGATTTGATAATTGAACCCCAATATCTGCTAATTTCCACAAAATTGTCTGTGGTTTCTGTTACATAAGTGAAAAATATTAAAAGCAAATTTCTATAAATACTGTGGGAGTTGATAAATTTAATAATTGAATTCTCTTTGATTTTCAACATGATCATAAAATTATTAATCTTCAAATACTCTCGTTGGATAGAAGTTTTTCAAGATATGTAAATGTACTCAGTCAAAAATGTGAGGTACCAGAAAAGCACAACGACTATGACCACCACTGGTATATCTCTCTCTTCGATGGTCACGCTTAGTCAACCTTATACTAGGTAACGTGACGTAAAATGAAAAACCGAAGAAACCTTGCAACCACACTTTATTTGGCGCTTAATGACCTTTACTGTCCTTGCGTCTTAATAATTCAGCCAACCAAAATTGCACCAGCTGTCGAATTTTTTTTTAATGAAAAATCTTGGATCGTTAAGTCAATATTTTGACCTGTGGCTTTCCCATCTTAATATGCGCAAAATCGGCGCAGCGTTACGTAAAATACATTAAATTTTCGAAAGAGCGTCATGGGAAGGTAGGTTTTTGTATACAGCGTACGGACGCATCTCAAACATGCGTAGCTGTCCTTCAGCAGGAGTGAACTCCAAATAAACTGTCTCGTAGTAACGCGTTCATGAAACATGCCGTTAATCCGGGTCCGACTCTTAAAGGTTCCAAAAAAATGTTTACTTAATGACTACTCACTGTAGTCCTGTAATAGGTTCCCTAGTCCTTATGAGGTTTGGAGTCCAGGGGAAAGGAGGGTCCGCTAGGTGGCGTAGCGGTAACGCATTCGCACCCTAAACCCGGATTCGTCCTCCAGTAGCACCATAGAAAGGTGGCGTTTTCCTGCTCATCGTAACTCGGGGTTTAAATCCATCGGTTTCCTCGGAAAACTGTAGCACCCGTCGCATTACAACCTGTGATATCCATGCACCATAAAACAGAAACAATTCGTGACCAACGACAAAGACGTTTGTCTACACGCTGTAGCCAACACACGAATCTACGCGCTGCAACGCTGCTGTTAGTGTTTAATCCATCTTCGTGGCAGACGAATTTTGTCTACACTTACAGGATTCCCACGCAACCTGGAGAACCTAGAATTGTCAGGGGATTTGAAACAGTCCTAAAAGTCGGGGAATTTGAAATGGTCCCTAAAAGTCAGGGGAAACAACATTTTTTAGTCAAACCTGGAAAGTCAGGGAAAACCTTCCTAACCTGTTTTGGGTAGCTAAATTTCAAGCGATCATGCGTCTATTTTTCCTGAAACCGAAGTTCAATTCAAAGTTTTGGTTGCAATCAGTCGAGGAATTTTATCCAAAAAGTCAGGAGAAAAAAATGGAAAATTCAGGGAAAACCTTCCTAACCTGTTCTGTATAGCTAAATTTCAAGCGAATGTGCGGCTATTTTTGCCAGAAACTGAAGTTCAATTCCGAGTTTTGGTTGCGATCAATCGGGGAATTTTGTCCTAAAAGTCAGAATTTTTTTTTTTCTCCCGGGCAAGTGGTAACCCTAAACTTGATGAGGGGCGAAAGATGTGACATGTAGAAAATACGTGGAATTTTGTCTCATTTCTTCACTCTGATGAAGATGGCTGGGTTTGCTAGACTTCTGATATTTGGCGCGAATTTGCATGCCAAATTCGTCATCATTATAGAATGGCAAACTGTGATTAGCAAGTACCGTCTACGTTTTCGTTGCATACATAATTCATCATCGCCAGAGGCAGCTCTTCATTTTCCGTCCGAGAACGTCTTCGTTTCAACAATTCTGTTGCTGAACCAACTGAGTTAAAAGCGAGACGTACGAATCTCCTTGAATTAATTTAGTGAATCGAATACCTCCAGTTTTAATACAAAGTTGGCATTCAAGAAATAACAGCAATTTTCTAGTAAATTAATGATTTCATCTGGAAGTTTTAACTCGCTTTTTGCGCTTTCTCTTTTTCTTCAAAGCAAGGAAATTGACGAGGAGTTATTCTGTCGATTTCTGAATACGATTTAAATATTTGTATTCATCGATTATAACAGTGGTATATAACAGACCTGGGGGTCGCCGCAATTATTTTTATAAGGAATTTCATACCAAATATTTCCAACCCTTTATATTTCAACATGGCTACAACTGCAATATTCTACTAACGGTTGTTAACTTTATATCTATAATATATATAATATAAAATATTTAGTAATATATTTTTATATTTAATGTGTTTTCCTTACTTCGTTAAAAATGCTTTTATTATGCAAATGTATCGGCGGGAGACAGTAGGGGGTCAGGGATTTTTTGATTGCTATGAAAGAGGTCGTGGATTATTTGGCTACTATGAAAGTGGGTCGCAGCTTGAAAAAGTTTGAGGAACCACTGGCTTATAATGTATTCTGTAGTTGATGAGTGTTTGATTTTTTTTTTTTTTTAAATGTCGGATCCCAACGCTGTCTCTCCCCCAAAAAAAAATCACGGACTAACGGTAATTCAGGGGTTTGATTAACTAGGCATTAAGAAGTTCGGATTCCTCGGAAAATTATAGTTCTTGGTGCAGCATGACCTTTGCTGTCTTTACGGCCGTGAAACACGACATTTTGTTTTAAATTTTAAATCGAGATAAAACTTTTTTATATGGCTTAACGCGATGCTATGGTGAAAATTTATATTAAACCTCTTGTGATGTAGTGGATTTCGAAATGTCAAATTTCGGAGCACCTCGTTTTTTCTGAACGATGTGGTGGGAAGCTTATAGACTGTAAAAAATGTTAAAATTCATCGGCGTGTTTTTGATGGTGAACAATCATGATGTATCATGAAGGCAGTAAGGGAAAAAATTGCGTGTTTTGTAAGTTTATACATCAAATGCCATCAACTGCAAATTGATTTTAAAAGAAACGTGTAAACAGATTATATTAAAGTGAAAAATAATCCGTAAATTTGGAGCTTTCGTCAGGGGCCTTGCGCTACACTATATTCATGTTTACTTTTGAAGACATCCGTTATTATATTAGTATAAATATTAATAAACATTGATATGCCGGCCATAATGACTTTTAATAACCCAAATCTATAAAATATATGAATATAATATCATGAAACCAACATATACAACAAGAGCAATGTATCTCTTACCTCGCTGTTCCCATTAATATTCTGTTATATCAATTAGTCCGAACGAAAGTTAGGTATTGATGAGTCGTGGTAGGATACTCCAATTTTAGCTCTAATATAGAAGATATAAACAAATTTCTAATGGTTTTTTTGTTTTTGTTTTTTTTTTGTTTTTAATAGATGAAGGTCTAATTTATAAATTGGTGGAATGGTATAACCGAGACGGATTTGAAGACTCGAACCTGGTGGACATATTTGAGGCCACATCTCCTGAACCCATTCGAGCAATGGAGTTCTCCAGCAAGGTAAACGAATTTTTGCAATTGCGTTTTGTTCCTAGTTGATTTTTTCCTACAAGTTTTTTTTTTGTGTGTGTATTCTTTCGTCTACTGTTCTGCCGTGTTCTAGTGGTACCGCGTTTGATTACCATTAGGATAGTCCGCGTCTGAACCCAAGATATACAAAACTTGCTTTGTCTTTGCCTCAAGAGACGTTGAGAGCCAATCAAGCAACAAAACTTGCTGGCTTTTCAACTAAAAGCAACTCAGTTTCTCAACTGTCCCAGCTAAATATGTTCGGATTCCTCGGAAATTGTAGTTCCTGGTCCAGCAAGATCTATGTGGCCCTTGCGCCATAAGACAACCCAGGATTCCTACGCAACCTGGATAACTTGGAATTGTCAGGGAATTTGAAATCATCCCTACAGGTCAGGAAAAACAAGATTTTTTGGTAAAACCGGAAAAACCATCTTAACTTCTGACTTGACTAGCTAAATCTCTTACAAACTTGGAATCACTTTCTCCGCAACCGAAGTTTAATTGGAATTGGTGGTTGGTCAGGGAATTTTGCCGGAAAAACGTAGAAGAGTCAGGGCATTTTACCGTAAAAACGTAGAAAAGTCAGGGAACTTTTCTCTTCTATGTGTGTGGGAACCCTTGAAACAACTTTGTGTACTTTGTTGATATATATGTACCTTCTATTCAGAACAGAATAAGTTACCAAGCGTATTTCTTTCAGCATAAATCCTTGTACGTTTCTTCGGATGGTTTCATCAGACAGTTCGATGTGGTAATGTGTAAAGGCCGGTATGATAATTGTCTGCAGTGTATCCAAGACCCGTATTGTGGATGGGACAAAGATCACAACGAGTGCAAACCATATGTTATTGGGTGAGTGTTATTATTAATTTCCTTTTCCATTAATTGCTTCCATTGGTTACTTCCAGAGCAAGCTTACTAAATCTGTGCTCAATGTAGCCGGGGATTTTGATCACTAGGCCCTAAGAAGCCTTGCGCCGTAAAACTCAAAACATATTTACTAAATATGTGTTGAACGAGACTTGTTCAAGCAACCCCATTTGTTTCTATACAATAACCTTTATGAGGTGTCTCTCCATTTGAATAATATTAATGCTGTGATTCAAATAAATTACAATAAAACGTTGATTATCCGAATTCCGTTTATCCGAAATCCGGACTAACCGTAATAACCTGTTTCATTTATTATGTTTCTCATTTTTAGTAAACACTTGCTTTCGACAAAAACCCAAACATTTATTTCTGTACGTGCTACAGCCTGGAGTCAGTAATCAATTCAAATGGAAGATATCATATATACATTACTTATATGTTTTGCTTTGGATTTTGCAAAGATATCGATCTATTTCCAAAGCAGCAACTATTTTAATTAACAGATACATATATTTGCCGAATTTTCACTATTAATGCCGTAGTGTAGTAATATGTAATTGAAGGTGTTTTTGGATAAACGTTGTGCAACAAAACCTGATTAACGGACACTCCCAAATAGCAACACCTTCATCTACTCACTTCGGATGTTTGCAATGCTCTAACACTCCCGAAAAGCGGGAAAACACTCAAGTCCTGTGGTGTCTCTGCTAATCAAAGGCTCTAGTGTAGTTTCTTTACATCTCTGCACTGAAAATTATATTTCTGTGTTAACCGAAGTTCTTTTTATCTGAAATCGGACCCGTCCGCTTTGTTTCGGATGATCGAGGTTCTATGGTACAGTGAATCTTGAATATAAAGTTAGTGGGTAGCATGGGGGTCAGAGGAGGCTCGAGCCCTCCCCTAGCCATTTAAAAATTTGATTCGCCCGAACCTGCTATGCATTTACTTTCAAAAGTTTTACAGTCACATTTTAAAATAAGGTACTTTTTAGCTCATTACTAATTGTCAAGCAGTATCAATTATTTTTGTAGCGTTTTGGTATCTTGTACATTCACTAAAATTCTTGACAGCTATGAGAAGGAGGTAATCATTTTTTCATCCCCCCCTCCTCCCCGAAGTACCCGTATGAGCGCCTATGGTTGGTAGAGTTGCCGCAAACAAGGCCTCAGCAGGAAACTTCAACTAGGTTTGGAGGCTAAAATTCACCGATGAACCAAATCTATCACTGAACGAACGAATGAATGATCTTGCCCATCTATGATCAACGAGAAGACCCATTCAATGATTCTGTCTTTGAACGGTATGACACAATGTTACTAGGATTCGTTCATCGGTTTAATTTCACAAGAGAGATCTGGGTCTAAAGACTTTCGAAAATCGTCTATGAATATTTTCCTAGTAAGGCTAGAGTCTACTTACTCATCACTTTCCACACCCTTCGGACCACGTGCTTAGCCACAATAAGGAGTTGCAATCGGTGTCGATACAGAATGAAAGCCTTAATTTTGGAATTTATTATCAAAATTAATTATGGAAGTGATCTTTTATTATTCTTATACATAGAAAACAAACAATTTTATGTTTGTGGAGAGTGGAGAATATTCACTCACCATATACGAATATTTCGTTATTGGGAAATGAAATCATGCCAGTTGAGAATGTCTTGCTGTTTGAAAATTCCCGTAAAAAGAAAAATTCTGGAATTAATGCTTTGTTTATTCCTGTTACAGGTTATTGCAAGACGTCACCAATGCTACGCCTGGACTTTGTGATAGCAGTAAGTGTGAATTCGTTATCCTAAATATGCATTTTAGTATATTCTCATATATAATGCTCATATATGAGACTGTTTAGTATCCGCGAAGGGAGCGGATAGCCAACTGAAACGGGACAGAAGAGTATCAAACTTCATAAATTAATTTATTATGTTGAACTGCTGTTTTGTTGAACCTATATATATACCTTGGGCATTACTTAAATAGCGATCATATAATTTTCCTTTCAAACGAACGGAATATAAGCACTACCAGAGTCAAAAAGCAGTTTTTAGGAAATTATATTAATCGGATTGCAAGGAGAAACAATCGGTAAATGATTAGATGCTCACACCATCATTGCCAGAGACATGGAGTTTTGGAACCGTGTACTTGTTTCATCATTTGTAGCGGTAATGCTAATAAATAGAAAACAAATTACGACTTGTACAAATTGAACTAGGTGTAAATGGAAAAGATTCTCAGGACAATTGTGAGCTCTGTAAAATGTGTTTCAATGGCTTGCTATTCGTGAGGGAATCTCACCCTGATTAGAGCAGAATGACCATTGTCCTTGCGCCATAAAAACACAACCAACCTGTGCATAAGCAACAAAATACAATTATCAAAACCCGTTTTTAATGTTCGACGGCCCGTCTTGGATCTACTATATTGGACAATCAGAAACTATTTACCACAAACGTTCATTTCTTTCTAATTAAAATTGTATGTACCCTCTCACCTTGCTTGACGCAAAATGACCGTTATTGACATTGCGCCATAAAAATACAACCAACCATTTCTCCCTAATAGATCCAACTGGCTATTTACCCAAAAGTTGCCATTTATATCAGCTAAATGTAAATAGACCTTACGTTGTGGGCAATTAATAACAAATTATAAAAAAATTATTCAAATATCTTCAGTTTCCCATCCAATATTCATTGAGTAAATTCAAGTATATAATATATTATAATTATATATACAATGCGAATATATTATAATTGAATGTAACTGTACATTAATTTTAGGTGTAAAAAATCGGCCCCTTCACGTATACTGGGGTCAAAGCGTCCATCTGGCCTGTAATGTCCATTTGCCAGAAGCTGAAGCAGCCCAACCTGGTGTTTCGAAATGGTTTCGCTACAGTAGGGAGAAAGGCAAACAAGAGGTGACTCAGCGAAGGGACAAATACATTTACACACAAGATCAAGGACTAGTCATTCTGTCAGTTACAGAAAGAGATGGGGGAAGGTACGACTGCAAACTGGGGCCAAATACGTTATGTAGTTACAACATAACCGTAGATACAAGTAAGTTCTTTACGCACATTATATACAATATAATTTAACGTTATATAATGTAACTCGTTTATCACTATTCAATATACATATTTTATCGCTATATAAGTATTTTAGCGTTTTATATATAACACTCTCATCGCTATATAACATTGATTAGTGTATTGCCAAATTACACAGTCAGAAGGTTTTCACACGCTTGGTGGATCTGATATTTTCAGAAAATTTAGAAACGTCCCTAAACACCAGGGAAAACGATATTTTTGTTCCTGGTCAAACTTCCTTTGTTTTGGTCGAACCTGGAAGAGTCAGGGAGGGAGGGACAGAGGGAAATAGTTTCTAATTTCTGTATCGAATAGCTGTCTTTCGCGTAATTAAAACCATTTTTCCCGAAGTTTAGTTGAATTCTTGGACTTTTTCCGGAAAAGTTCGGGAATTTTTTTGCCAACTTAACTGGGAAACCTGCAATCACTCTTTGCCTAGTCAAATGAGGATTTAACCCAAACAAAAAATTATACCAAGCTAAATATTTGTTTACACATTTGTCTCTACGTTATAATTAAGGCATGAAAAGTCTGTTTTGAAATTGGGGTTGCGTGTCGAAATATTGAAGGTGAAAGGTCACCCAAATCGGTTTTCCGCGAATAACTCACCTCCTATGCATCGTACATCTATGAAGCCAATATGAAAGTTATAGAAAACATAGTGATCTACAAGATTGGTTATATTAATTTCTTTCGTCAGCTTAACCCTTTTCGAGATATAACGCGGAGAAGAGGGGGAAGTGATTTGTTTTGGGATAAAGCTGTGTAAACCGCGGAGCAAGATGTCTATTACACTTTATGACACCGATTACATAGTAAAATCACTAATATTGAATTGTAAATAAAAAATTCCCAAAGTATTATTTGTAAACATTTACTTAAAGACATTATTATTTATGTAAAGATAATACATAATATTTATATCATTCTCTTTTAAATAATGAAAAGTTAACGATTAATAAAACGGGATATAAATAATAGCGCGGTGTTTCCAAGTATAAAAATTGTCGGAGATAACAAAACAAACTGCTACAAAGCAAATGAACTAATTTGAACCCATCAGTACTGAAATAGATAATAACCTTACATGCATCGTGGATTGTGGATTTCTTTAACATCATGTCGTACGGAAAAAGTATGATACTTTCTCTAACGTTTGCGAAAAATATCTTTAATATTTGCAGAAACATTTCGGCTCAAATGGTGTTAGACGGCTATTCCGACAATAACAAAAATATAAAAGCAATGGAGCAGCAAAGGCGAAACGCTGCCATTTCTGCTTCTTACGAGATTCGTTTCCATGAATGTATAAAAGTAGTCAGTCAGTGGGGCCGAGAGCAACGTGGGTCCCCCGGCTTACTTCGACCTGCTCTCACGACCGCTTCTCTGGGCAGCGGCGTAGATTTTTTTCAGCGCCGGGCCCCCACAACATAGGTCCTTGCCAGCATGGGCCTCTAGACTTCATTTGAGCCCTCGGGCTGTAGCCCCTCCCTCACCTCGTTGACTGTGCAATCAGCAAACAGAAGTTTTTGTCCAGACGATCCAATGAGAGCAAACTTATTGAAATGCTGATTCCACAATTACATAATACCAACATCGCAACAAAACAAGCCCTGGATGATACTGATGTTTTCATCATAGACAACTATGGAAGAATCGATACGGAAGATAATCGTCGTAGTTGGAGAAGATGTCGATTTCTTGGTACTCCTAATAGGGCTAACTGAATCGAGCCGAAATTTTTTAAAAAAAAGTTGGCACGGAGAATGTTGAAACGCGAATGTATTCATCTTACAGTTTTTAGAAGTATCCCAATTGCAGAAGGCACATTTTATTTTTACGTTCTATGACAGGCTTTGACAGAACTTCTGCCCTCTTTCATAAAGGAAAACTACAAGTTTTGAAAATGCTCGAGAAACGCCATGATTTGCACCAATTAGCCCAAGTCTTTGAACAGGAGAATTGCTTTCCCAATACAGTGATTGACAACGGGATGCGTTTTCTTCTGGCCATGTATACACACATGCTCCACAATCAGAAATATATATTAATAATGATAGGTACTTAAGCTTTGATAAATCAATAAGGCTTCACAGACCAGTGAAATTTTCATACCTTCCACATAAGAAGTGCAGCATCTCTACAGTGTCTATTACCAGGTTCAAACTTGGTTAGGAAAGAATCTACAATCTGAAGAATGGGGATGGATTTTAAAGAACAATACTTTGAGGCTTATTACAACGTTATTGCAACCAATGCTAGAAGAACTCCTAAATACAATATTCTGCAATTGCCGAAAAGGTTGCAGCGCAAACTGTGGGTTTGCAATGCTCCACAGATTGTAGTTATTGCCGTGGACAATCATGTCTCAATGCTCCTGAGACAATTATAGAATCAAATGATTTTGATTCCGAAGGTGAATTTGGTCCTATCGACATTTTAACATCAAACGAAACTGATATTGACAATGACGATAATGACTTGGAGGGTGGTCTTGGACAACTGGAAATTGACGACAACGAAGACGCCATTCCCTAATTTTTTGTTTTAATTGTATAATGATTAGTAATTTGTATAATTATTTTATTAATAATGCACATTTTTATAACCTATCTGATTTATTCCGTTTACTTTGCATCATTTAAAAGAGAAGGATAATAAGTATACGTATTATTTTTACATAAATAGTATTACATATTATCCATAAGTAAATGTCTACAAATAATATTTTGGGGGTTTTATTTTTATTTACAATTCAATATTACTCATTTTATTATGTAATCAGTGTCATAAAGTGCAATACATGTCTTGCTCCGTGGTTTACACAGCGTTATCCCGTAAACAAATGTGCTCCCCCCACCCTATATCTCGAAAAGAGTTAACCAGACGAAAAAAATACATGCAACCAATCTTGTAGATCATTTTGTTTTCCATAACTTTCATATTGGCTTCATCGACGTACGATGCATAGGAGGCGAGTTATTCGAGAAAAACTGATTTTAGTGACCTTTGACCCGTAATATTTCGACACGCAACGATTTCAAAACGGACTTTTCATGCATTAATTATAACGTCGAGACAAATGTGTAAACAAATATTTAGCTTGGTATGCATTTTTATTAGGGTTCAGGCTTTTTTTGGTCTAAATTGACTGGGCTATTTAGTATCATCAACGTTATTGTACCTATAGCTTTGTGTTATTACTTTTTTAATTCTTAGGTGTTTTGCATTAATTATTGAATATTCAAATTTTATAGTAATTTCCTTTATATAAAATTAATCCTAATAAGATGTATCTATATGATGTATCTGTAAGATGTATCAATGCTTGAGTATTGTATGTATCTTTACTATTATAATGTTTTCGCTATTATTATTTTTTTTTATATAACGTTCAGAAAGCTTCCAAACACCATGTTATAAGCGCATTATAATTTATTTATTTAAGCTACCGGTTTTTTCCTTTGTTATTTTTTAAAGGTTTTGGCATCTGCGTGTTTTGTAGATACATTTTAATGATTTTCAAATGACCAAATCATATTTAATAGCGTTTAAGAGTTACTTCGATTCTTGATTTAAAAATAATGTGTTTAATAATAAAAATAATGGGATTTAAAAATAATTTCGAAAAAAATTAGTTATCACCTAT
>QLNU02014802.1:149710137-149734377 GCA_006491805.2 Dysdera silvatica
AAGTTCTCAACCTGGTGTGCCAGATGGAATTTCAAGGATGCTACAAAGAGTGACTTGTGGCCTTGAATGATGTCATCGCTTATAGCTAGCTGCCAGTGTGTCTTGATAAATCATAGCAAAATAAATTAGAATTATGTATATAATTGCTCAAATTATATTTGCATTTTATGAATAGAGTTGAAAGCTTATTTTTTCTAAGTTGCAGTTGCAAAATAATAATAATAATATATACTTCACTGTAAAACCGCTGAATAATGAATACCTCAGAACTTGAGTATTTGTCCCCTATTCGGGAATGTTAGGAGATAACAGACATTCGAATTGAGAATTGGAAAGGTGTCCGTAAAATAGAAGTGTACGCTATTCGGAAGTGTTCGATAAGGATATGATACTGTATTCAGGGTTACCAAAATGCGACTATTTGCTACTATTTTTGACTTAGGCGACTATGGCGACTTTTTTCGTTGAAAACAACTCAAAAGCTGCTATTTTCGGCGAAGTGGCAACTTTTTACGAGTTCTGGCAACTATTTCTTCCCTTTTCTTTCATTCTCATTTTTTTTCACTGAAGTTTGCAGAGAGTTAATGGCTTTGATGAAATTTGATTATTTGACGAAAAAAGTTATCGTCAAATATTCCGTTTGACGTACGGCATGTTTAGACAGTAGAAAAGGAAAGAAGACGCCGAGAATCTACGCGAATGACATCTCTGGGGATCTTTTTCTCCATCTGGCGTATGCGCAGTGCAAACTAAATAAAATTTGTTACGTAACTAAATAAAATGTTAACATAACTAAATAAAATATGTTACATAACTAAATAAAATATGTTACATAACTAAATAGGAAATATATTTACATAACTAAATAAAATATGCGCAATACAAGTAAAAAAGTTTGTCTTTCGAATTTGGATATGTCTCGCTTTCTATGAAGTAATTTTGTTCGGGGAGGGAGGAGGATAATTAGACCGGGGCCTGTTGCTAGCGTAAAACCCGTAGTCACGCTCCCTTCGCTATTACTCACCCACAAAGATAGTAGAACTTATCACTAACTTTACCTATTTCATACCTGCCAACTTGTAAAGGTTTTAACTAAAATGATCGCAAACTATGATTCATTTATATTTTCAGACCTAAAAAGAAAGCTTAAGAACGATCTAATGGAACTCATTTTTCCCCGATATATAGCATGTTTTTGTTTCATTTTTATTGCTATTATTCTTTTTACAGCACAAGCATAGCGAACAAATTTGGATTTAAACCATGCGGCTCATAATGTGACTTTCGCGAACAACGAGAACTTCGTAAGAGCATTGATCAAAGGCAGGGGTGGGGGTGGAGGGAAGGGACTCTTTAAGAAATAATTGCTAGAGTATTCTTTTGAAGCAGAAATGATTAGTACAACACTTTACTCCCAAACCCAAATTTGGGGTACGAAATACTTTGAATACAGCAGTGTTTGTCCCCTTTTATCATAGTATATACAGTGGAACGCTTCTAAGGCGGCCACCATCGGTTCTTCTAGAAAACTAGCCATTTTGAGGGGTAGCGGCAGAACAGGGGTACTGATCATTTTTTTTTCAAAGCTGTTAAATTTAAAAATTTGCAACAATACCCACAATGCATTGAAAATGAATGTACTTTCGTTTTGCTATTGTGTTACTAGATTACAGACATAATATAGTGATAAGGGGGAGTTTTTTTTTTTTTTTAAGGATCAGAAACAATTCCCATAAAAGCATCCCTATCGCCATTGTTAATTGAAGGGGAAATTTCGCATGAGATGGCAAAGCTTTCTTTATTGATAGGCACAATGGTAATAATAATGAGTCATTTCCTTTACTTGTCTAGTTACTAGGCACGAGAAATTGGCCGTATTGAGAAGTTACACTATATTTTTCATAATTATATATTTGTTAAAAGATATTTTCTCTGTGTGCGTATGTGTGTACGTGCACACTGGAAAATCATTTGAAAGGGCAAGGCATCCTATCAGGATTTCTAGAATTAAACTAGACTCCTCCCAGAAAAAAGTCTTACGATGGAAAATTGCTGAATAGGAAATTTGTGACTATAAAAATTGTTCTGTTGTACAGGTTTTTAAAGCATTGTATATTTCTTTCTTTGGAGGAGAATGGACTAAGCCTGCAGACCAGGCGAGTGCTTTTGTGTCAACAGCTGCTGCAACTATATAGAATTTGATCTCCTCATTTGGTATTTCTGATATAATGAACTATAACTCAACTTGACCAAATCACAATTCATGGTTCAATTTCCAAAATGAAAAGGTCTTAAATGGTACTATTACCAATTTCATAGACTGGGTGCAAGTTTCTCAATCATTTTTCATAAATCTAAGGTAAAGTTAAAAGCATTATGACCGAATAAAAAATATTACCAAAAATCTTGCCAACAGCTTACTTGACTGCAGGGCAATCAAAAATTGAAGGTCACGTCCAGATGGTTACGGATATGGCATGTCTATTTACCACATTTCAAGTTAAAGTTTTAGTAACTAAATATCTGATTCCATATTAATTGCGAGTGCAATAGATAACGAGCACAATAATTAGAACACCTTTTGATATCACAAACTATTAAAATTATCAGAAATTGTTACACCATTGAAAAGTCAAAACCAGAATACTGTGTTGCAATAATGAATACAGTGATAAATAAGGCTGGCTGTTTTAATGCAGAAGTCATACACGGTGCTGCCATTGGAATCCCCCACCATTACGAGCAGATTATGAAATTAATATTGTCAATACTTCTTTCTTGATAAAATGTTCTTGTTTAATGCTGAGGAATGTAATTGAAAATCATGTCCAGGTCGTTATCGATATTATGATTTTGTAACTTTCCTGCAGTCATAATAACTCATAATAGCAACAAAAATAACTCAATGGTACACAGATAGACAAGAACCCAGAACTGTTCCTGAATGATGCTGAGGGCACTGAAGTTCGCGTCTAGATGGTTACCATTGTGATAAATAGACTTGCTATAATTATTAAGAAGTGGAAATATGTATTTATACACATAGGACGTGATAATAAAAAAATTAGGGTTTTTTTCTGTTCTTATGCTTTGTTTCTGTTCTTGTATCTTGTGCCTAAGCTGTAAAGTATTCTGATTTAATTGTGAGAATAAAACCGTACGGTATATTGAATTAAGTGAGGTCTTTTTTTTAAAGCATGTAATTTCAATATTTTGTTAAATTTTTGCATAAGGCAACTTCTTTAACGACAAAGGAGACAACTATTCTTGCGACTATTTCTGACTGTTTAGGCTAGCTACTAAAGCAACTATTTTCAATATAAATTTTAGTGGCAGCCCTGGTAATGAGTTTACATTAATGTGATACGTAATATAGATTACATATTATAGATGCTAGTATTGTCCAATCCAAATTCATCTTGTCCCTTACCACACCCGTATGACGTCATTCATTGTTAATTTGGTGATTATAGGCAAGTAATGTATAATCAGCTTTATTTTATTTTTTACAGAAATGCCAGATGTCGCATCCAAACGAAGTAACGTATCAAGGTGGCCCACCAATGTAACTCCACACATTTAATAACAGGATGCTTTTTGATAGTGCTCAAATACCGGCTCTCTGGAGCACGGTGACAGACTGCTCAGACCGGCTTTCTCCTTTGTAAATATCATCAGAATCATCTGTGATGCAATTACAGGACATTGTTTTGAATGTGCAGAAGAATATGTGACTTTTGGTGGATGTTCCATTGTTAGACAGGAAGCGCGTGTTCGGTCCGCGGTAGTAGTATACGGTCGTCGCGTTGGTGGATTCTCCAGCACTTTTGCCAACGGGTGTCAACGAAAAGTTAGCTGTTGATGATGTGATTTGCTCAAGCATCAAACCTTCGTTGAGACGGCTTGGTTTGTCATATCCTTAAAACCGAACTTTGAGAAGTTCAGCCACGGAGCAGACACGCTGTCTGAAACGTGCATGATGTTAGTACCATTGACCAAGTACGCTCTTAGGAAGAAATACAAGTCCGTAAAGTATCCACGTAGATTACTGTGATGGTATGAATTTTTTGTGATACTTGATAGATCTAAGATACATTGATTCCAGAGTGATTGATTCATCCTGGAAGTGCCAATAACTTAGCTGGAATAGCTGCAGACGTCTCCTTGTTAAGCTGAAACCTTTACAACAAGCGGAGATCTATCGAGTTCGTTGCCAGCAAGTGAACTTCTGCTCCTTACTAACGAACAAATTGGACATGAGGTTCACTTCAGACGTTCCGTGTGGTGAACTTTGTGCCATTGAACTTTCTCGAATGGCCATTTCAGTTTTTGTGATAACTTCCGCGACATTTTGTTTGTGCCATTCCCACCGTTGAAATGGCACAATTTTTTTGTGATGCCGGTTATATGTCGGCAATGGACATTTGTTAAACTCTTCAAGAACTTCAGATACAGCATTCGCTATCGAATGCGCAAGCACCTGCATTCTGCTCATAAGATTTTGTACATTTTTTTTGTACGTCGAATTGTGTGTATTGTGTTGTGCGACGGGCAAAGAAGCCCCATGAATTTGTTATCATCGTCCCGAGCCTGAAATTGTAAAATCACCGATGCTAAAATTTGTGCGACGGATGTAATACTATGCGCTATAATCCCTGTGGTTCGCTCATCCTCTTTCTCGTCTATTTCTTTGTTAATTTTAATTTAGAATTTCAGTCGTTCACAAGCTGAGGTTGCCGCTTCCAATATTCGGCAGGTCGCGTTTCTGTGTGTTACTTTTCGTGTGGGCCATTTTTACGTCATTAATACCTGACGTCATTATTAAAGGCAGACGTAGTCCAATTAATTTCTGTGACCGCTTTTACTGAGGGCAGGATTGGATGGCCTTACCCCTAGTGATATCAGTTGGGAAAATCAAAGATCGGACCCATATATTTCGAATTAATTTGATTTGGAGGTTGTAACCTTATTTCACTTTCTCATGCCCAAAACTGTCAGTTTCTCTTGTCATCTATTTAATCACATATAACATTAAACGAAGTATATTTGACAAAAGCATGCTGAATTCATACGTTGAAGCAATAAAATTTAATAGGCCGTTGAAACATCATGCCATATTATGTTGTCGGTATCTTTAACCCTTCGAGTGAACTATTAGTATATGCAGAACCGAATTACTTTGTTTCTAACACACAATGCCTGAACAATCAGATGTTGCCGAAGTGAGCAAGTCGTTTGCCAAAGTCTTGAAAACAATTTTCCCCACATACGTGAAACTTCTCGTATTCTAGTTACTCATCACTATGCCTATTCTTAACAGAATTTGAACGCTTCACTTAAAATCGTATAATTGCTGTTCAACTACTCTGTAATCCGTGATCTCCACAAAACGGCCCATCTCTCGAAGCAGGCACAGGTGACCGGCTAAAAAAAGTTTCGCTTTTATTATTTCTTTATACAATTATATATGTTATAAACACCAACTTGTTTGCGATATCTGCATCTATGTGACGGTAATAAACTATACGTTTACGATCATTTCCGAATCCATTGTGAACAATTCTTTTCCATTGAACAAGCCGTCGCTGTATACGAAGGTATTCCGTTAATTTGTTATGTTGTACTACAAATGCACAAAATTTTGCTTTTATGATGATAGTTTAATTTTTTTTACCCGTGATCAGTTTTCATGTATAATTTTTATCTAAAATATTTTGGAAATGTGCATGTGAAATTTCACCATATGTCCTATTCATTTCTTCAGAATTTAAAACTCTTTCTTGCATTGAACAACCAAAATTGCTTAGAAGATGTTCGGTTTAACATTTGCTCATTTCAGGCTGTTTTGGTGGTAAATAAAGATTTTAACAAATTTTTGTATAAGCTTGTTGTCTTTTCTTTGCAGCTACGTATTTTTTTTAAAAAAATTTCCAAAATTTAAATAAATTCTACACAAATTCAATACAAACCAACGTTAATATAAACCAATATTAGCAACCCAACATTAACATTCTAGTTTTAGAGCCCATTTTTGCATTTAAAGAAAAAACGGCCATGACCTAGTCCTCAACCCAATGTATAAAAAAACGCTGATGAACAGCAAAATACTTACTAGATACCAAAGAAAAAAGGAAAAATTGTCAAACGAGAAGGGTATTAGATGAGGTAAGACATATGGGATAAATTGGGGGAAAATATATGTGTGTGTAAAAAGTTAATTTGGAGGATGCTATACACACACACACACACACACACACACACACACACAAATGTCATCTAATTAAAAATAATGTTTCATCCTTTTGATCTTTCCCAAATAATCATAGGCTTGGAGAAATGTGGTAATCTAAATTCCTTAAATTATGGAAATATTGGATATTTTGTTTCGATAAATAAAATGCCATTATATGTTTCTTGACATACACATATGTCATTGAAATGTTGTAGTATTCAAAATGATTTTACCTGTGCGGTGACGAAGTAGTGCTGGGCCTTTGTGATCGCAGTCAGTTTCTGCTTACGAAGAAGAAGAAGAAACTGACTGCATTCCCGAAGGCCCCGAGTAATGCCACATTTGACTCCTATGTGAACAATTTGGGCAGTTGATTCGCAGCAAATATCCCTCCCCACCAAGCGGAAGCGCGATATATATATGTATATCTTGAACATATAAAAAAATCAAATATTTACTCTATTTTGGATTTTTTAACGAATTTTCAATGGAGGGAAAAGTAATGTCGAAAAGGTTTTTGTCCCTCTTTAGGAATGTAGAAATAATTCTGTTGGAAGTGAAGAATCTACAAATTCGTTCTTAAGGTTACGCTGCATTATTCATGGCAACCGGGGACTGTAGCGCCACCTGGTGATTAGATAAATCCATTGAATGGTCACATATCACATTCTTATTCTAAAGATGCAGTGGCTGTTCAATCCCCCATGGCAACTGCAAAGTGCACCTGATAATGAAATAATTCAATGGATGGCAACATGGTACCTGATACAATAGTCAGTTACAGCATAGAATATGCAGCAGTCTCGTTAATCCGAACCAATTGGGGCCGAAACTTGTTCCGATGAACTGAAATATTTACTACAAAATCTAAAGTAAGCTATAATTATTTGGTGTGTATATGTTTTAGTGTGCACACGTAACAGTCGAAGGACGGGCGACGGAAAATTTGTCCGTCTTCTATGAGAAATTTCAGGAATTAAAGCTCGGAATGCGATGGGCTGAAAAATGCACACGGTCCGTTATATCATTGGAACCGAACCCGGATTATCATCACGCCGCTTCAGCAGTGCCAGCTCGTGGCGCTATTTTAGTGAGTCAGAACTAGGCTGATTCACCAAAGTAAGTTGCGTTACGGTTTATACTCGCCAAGAAACCAGTTTTGCTGACTGGGACACTGGCTGCTGTAATACGAGCTCACGCATCCGCTACGTTGTTTCCCCATTTGGCGTTGTTTGCAATCTGCTGACCATGGGACGTTGTGAGTTCGTTGCGGAAATAATATTTTAAACTATTCGAAATGGATAGATGTGCGGTAGCAAATTGCTCAAATCATTCAAGGAATAGATTTAGGGTGGTTAGATTTCTATCTGGGGAAAGAAAGACGAATTAAATAGACTACAAATCACGGAAAAAAGACTGGGAAACAACTGGGCTTCACCAAACGGCGCCAATCACCGACATGACATTGACAACGATTCTTGATTCTTTTGGCATAGCCAGTGTGGTTTTTATTCACATTTTATATATTTTTTTCTGGTTCAAAAAAGGGCCATCGTTATAAAAACAGTCGTGCATTAAATTTTATAAAACGTTATAATAATTTAAAAATAACGTTGCTAATAGAAATTTCGATAACGCAACGGCTATCTTCGTCAGAGCATAGCTGCTTCTGTTTATGTCCGTAATGTTGTTCAGCATTGCCGTTATGTTGGTTAGAAACGTGATTGGGTGGAGGAGTTAAGTATATTAGTGATGTGGTCCCTAGCCGTGAGACGCAAAAACGTTTTACAAGTGGGTGAGTTCCTAGTAACTCTGATCTCACCCACATAGAAAAACCTTTTTTGTCTCACGGCTAGAGACGACACCACCAATACGCTCAGCGTATCCAATCAAGTTTTTAACCGACGTAATGGCAACAACGACGGACATAAACAGAAGCCACTATGCTTTGACGAGGATAGCCGATGCGCTATCGAAATGGTTATTAGCAACGCTGTTTTTAAATTATTTTAACGTTTTATAAGCTAACTGCACCAATAAAATTTTTGTGATTTGTGCTTTTAATGTAATTAGTCTTTGCCAAATAAAGAAGAAAAAACCAGCTTTGATGGCCATTAACGATGAAACTGTTTTTTGATTACTATATAGTAGTGGTGGATAAAAAAAAAACGCGCAACTTTTCGAGAAAAGTGTTTTATAACAAATAACAAACGAGCTGTATTTCTTAACGGAACGTAACAGTTGTTGGATTATTAATAGCCAAACCGATCGCTTAACAAATAACGGTTTGAAACAACAGTTGTGTAAAACGTGTAAACTTTTCTGAAACTGTTGCATCGTGGAGAAATGTTCGTTTTTCGATCTTTCTCAACTTCACCGTTTTGCGTTTAGCTCCGAAATTGGTCTGTTCCCATTCAAGTTCGCTGTTTTTCATTTTGGCAAAATCGTTTCTTAACCAAAGCAAATGCATTTTTGTCATCGTTTCTTAACCAAAGCAAATGCATTTTTGTCATCGTTTCATCCTCTCAAGTGGCAATATATGTGATCAAATAATTATATTTTGATTTGTGGACTACGCAACGTTTTGTGGGTAGTAGCCTTTAAGTTATTTCTTTTACTTTCGTTTTCTTAAAATATTTTAATCGTGTTAAAATGAAGAGAATTTTTCAAATTGACTATAATTTTTGTTAACGATGTTCATAATTAGAGATATTTTTATTATTATTTAATCTAATTTCAAAATATATGGATAAATTAGGCATGTGATATAATAATAATATTGTGAAGATAAAAACGATTATAAAAAAATTAATTACTATATAATTATTTGTAGTAAAGCATTTTATGGGAAATTTAACTGTTTAATTTATTCAACCGTTTTTAAAAACAGTTTTTTACAACAAAAAGTTTATTTTATCGTTTTTTACAAACAGCAGAATTAACCATCACTACTGTATAGTAGTAAGTTTCAAACTTTGCTTTACGAGTTTTTGGAGATAACGTTAATCCTTTTTCGAGATAATTCGGAATGTTGACTTATCCCAGGTTCGGATTAGCGAGGCTTCACAATATAATCTAGAGTCTAATATATCTAGAATCTATATTTCCAAAACCAAGTGTGAATATGTACTCGATTAGATAAAAACGAATCCCCATCGCTGTAATAAAGTAGTTTTTGCTATGTGTTTCTCATGTAATCTAACCTCCTTTCTAAAAGCATTCCGGAGTTTGGAAGACGCAGCAAGAAAGAGTACATAACCCGAAACAAACTTCAGCGAAAAGCGCATTTTATTCTAGATGACGTTTGCAGAAAAAATAAATATTTAAAATCCAGCGAAAAACGCAAAGTTTATTTGCATTTTCTGTTCCGTTCTTTACAGAAGTGAGCAGACGCGGAATCGACATATCATTGCGCTTTTCCTACCAGAAGCAATATTTCAAGAACGTTCCAGTCTCGGAATTCCATTTGATGATATGCCAAACTCTTTCCTCAGTTTCTTTTGAAGTCAAGACGGATGCACTTACAAGAGAGGAATTTCACAGTGGACAGGGAAAAAAAAATCATCTATTGCTTGTCAATAAGTATAGTAAGTAACGAAAAGCATTTTTCATCGTTTCCGAAGATGATTCCTGTTTAGCGAATACTCTATTAAAAGGAAGAAAAGAAGCATCGAAAAGCTTCGATTATTTTTGAAACACCATGCTAACGACATCGTTTTCTTCGAAATGTACTCAAGAAAAAATCGACCTGAAAATGACGTTTTTTAAAAGTGCGATTGACAGCTTTTTATGTATGTCGTCATGGATATTCCAGCTTATTGCAAATATTCGAATTAAGTTATCAATAAATTACTGAGATTGCCAAAGTGACTTATTTGGTAAATGAATGTACCATTCGTCATAGCAGCTATAAGGGCATCCACTTGCAAAAAATTGAAAGTTGAAATTATATTTGAAAATATTAAATCAATTTCCTCTTTTCTGCTACACAGTTCTGTGCGGATTTCTCAGTCGTATTTCACTGCTATTGAAGCTACTTTTTTTATCGAGTGCCAATGAGTTGGTAAAAAAATAAATAAAAATAAAAAAAATAATTTTATCACAGCGATTTAATACCTGTTTATATGGCGCAGTCTTAAGTTTCTGCTGTCGTATTATAAACTGGTTGACTATTACTTCATTTGTGTAGGGTTCATGTAAACGTAGCTATAGTACCAAGAATAGGGGTAAATTATTTTATTTATTTTAATAATTTGTAATTCATTCAATAATCCATTTGTGTAAATTACGGCCATGCTATACCGGGTCCAGCCTTATTATGAAAATCAATATAATTTCTGGTCCGGTCTATATTGACAAAGAGACTACAATATGCGTTTAGTATTGGAATGCTGGCAGCCATAGCGTCCTTATTGTCACTGAAGTGCACAGCTATTATATATGACCAGCGTTTCCGTCACGTTTGGTGTATTCTGTAATTCGACATCCTCAAGCTAGTAGACACAACGCAGCAGAAGTTAATAGCATATTGTGCACTGCGCACAAGGGGGAAAATGCATGTGACAGTGCTGTGCATAAATAGTGTTGGAAGTCTTAAAAAGGGCAGAATGATTTCCACAATGATCATCGGACGATGGCGTTGAACAAGTCGGCTAAGTGAATCTAGATCTCTGTCTGTTCACAATTTCTGCGTTATCTATTGATTCTCTCAATTTGCACAGTCAGCTTTGCATAACGTTGTAACAGAAAAACCAGACTATTTTACAAGTTTTGTTACACTGTAGGTTGAGGATATTCCTGGAGGTTGACTTGATTCCGAGCGGCATTTCCATGTGGAGAAGACATAGAAAAACTGATGCAACACTTGTGTATCCATCGAAGCTGTTTTCATCACCCTTGTTCTTTTCGCAGCTTATTGAAACTTAATAAAATATAGTCCAAGTGTTATTCTTTTTTCTATTATTTTATACGATTAAACGTAGTTTCGCAATTTTTCACTTGGAAACAAAAGAATAACCGATCGAGAGGATGGTCCCGCGACTCACAAATATTAACCAGATAAATGAAATAAGAAATCGGGGTTTTTAAATTCAAATTATTTTTCTAAGCATCTAATATAAAAAGATATGAGTAAGTACAATGAATTAACAATAATACAAGACAATATATAAGATACACAAATAAGAGATGTTAGAAGTAATAAACCTTAAAATATTAACTGTTAAAAGCATAAATATAGATGGCAATAATAGGGATGGGAAAAAGGCAACTAAAGGCCTTGCAAGTTCCCACCCACCCACCACCGTCGGAAACGGTAACGGAGGCAATAGGATGGACGCAATAGGAGAGAGTCTCGACAAAGACATACGGTGGTGGAAATTTGAAGACACTTTTATTACTAGCGATTATCACTGACAGATAAAACGATTTTTTTAGTAACGAAGGATGATTTACTGATACGATAATTCATCAAGTACGTGATTAAGCAAATTAAGGAGAAATTGATCCATGGAAAATATGAAAGAACGAGTAAAGACAACAAATTAACGCAGTTACAATTATTTAATAACGCTGTTGATAGCCATTCGGTAGCTAATCCTCCATCATCCTCAGAACAGTCATGACTGTTTACACACGTGGGCGTGAAGCGTTGCTAATACTGAATAAAATAGCAGACTGTGAGGTATTTACAATCTGTAAGTTAGGGGTGGCGTTTGTTGCTGTAGAAAGGAGAAAACATTTCCAAATTGGTGAAACCGTATTGAAAGGTAGATAGTCATTCACGGAATTGGCTGCATTGGTAAAGACGCGATAAGCTTTGGATAAGTTGAGGTCAAAAGTTAAAGAGACTTCTTCAATTAACTCTACTTTGGAAAAGAGAAATTTGTGGCCAGCTTCCCATGAATATTTTGTCAGCGCAGATTTGGAAAATTCTTGTTCACGAACGTACAGCTCCTACTCTTTTAATCGAAAACGTAAGACCCGACATGTTTGGCCGATGTATATCATGTCACATTGGCATGGGGAAGAGTAAATTCCCTAATTGTCGCTGTTAGGAATGTTGTCTTTGAATTTTGAAACACTTAACTTATTGATCCAAGCATGACATCACCCAAACCTGCTTATTTTTTCAAGGACTTTTTTCAAACAACTGAAAGGTCTCGAAATGGCAACTCTACTCTGGAAAAGAGAAAAAATAGTGGCCAGCTTCCCATAAATGTTTTTCCGACCCCAGATTTGTGGAATTTTTGTTTACAAACATACGTCTCACGCTCTTTTAATCAGATACGCAAGGCCCGGCGGGTTTGGCCAATGTATATCCTGTCACATTGGCACGGGAAAGAGTAAATTCCCCAATTGTCATTGTCCAGAATCTTGTGTTTGAATTTTGAAAACCTAACTTATTGATTGTGGTCAAAATTACACGAAAATTGATTTCATCTAGGATAGAAAAGATTTTCGATGCGATTTTCGAAACGAAAGGGATGCTCACAGTAATGATAATAGGGGAACAGCTATTGTGGAGAATAGTGGCCAATTTGGGTCTGGTTTAGAAAAGATCTTGTTGACAATGGACGGGTCGTAACCACGATTCGACGGGATTTTTTTCGCATGATATTGAGTTCAATATCCAAGGCTTGCCTAGTAGAATTAAATTTTGTCTCACGGGAGATAAGCCAATAAAATGAACTCATTTTTTGTCATTGTGGATGCGCAGATAGTGAGTGCGGTGGGAGAGCCACAGCTCTCTAGGGAGAGCCACAGCTCTCTATGGAGAGCCACGGTTTTCTGTACACACTGGTTTATAAAGCAGACGGGGTTCTTTTGATGTAGACATCCGAAAACGGCAATGAGCTATTGACTTCTTCGAAGATAAACAAAATATGTGGATCGACCGAAGTGAGTGCATCTATGATATGCGAAAGATCAGGGACATGGTTAGGAAGGAAGCAAAAGTGTCGTCCACATATCTTGTCCAAAACTTGAATGGAACAGGTTTTAGGATCTGGACTTCAACGTAATGTATGTACACGTCGCACAAGATGGGAGAGAGGGAAGTTGCCCATTGCGAGACCCTTCAGTTGTTTGAAAAAAGTCCTTGAAAAGATAAGCAGGTTTGCGTGATGTCATGTTTGGATCGATAAGTTAGGTATTTCAAAATTCAAAGACAGCAATTAGGGAATTTACTCTGCCCCATGCCAATGTGACATGATATACATTGGTCAAATACGTCGGGTCTTACGTATCCGATTAAAAGAGTAGGAGGTGTACGTTCGTGAACAAGAACTTCACAAATCTGCGCTGGCAAAACATTCATGGGAAGCTGGCCACAAATTTCTCTTTTCCAAAGCACAGTTAATTGAAAAAGTCGCTTCAACTTTTGACCTCAACTTTTTTAAGCTTATCACATCCTTACAAATACAGCTAATTCCGTGAATGATCAGCTCCCTTTCAATACGTTTTTACCGATTTGGAATTTTTTTTCTCCTTTTTACAGCAAGAGAGGCCACCCCTAACGTAGAAATTATAAATTCCTCTTAGTCTGCTAATTTGTGATCATGGTGTTGGCAACGCTTCACGCCCACGTATGTAAATAGGGTCATAACTGTTCTGATGATGGTGGCGGATCAGCCACCGAAATAGCTAGTAACAGCCTTATTAAATAATTTTAACTGCTTTAATTTGTTGTTTTTACTCGTTCTTCTATAACTTTACGCAGTGTGTCGCAACAAGTCAAGTGTGGTAAAAATAGCTGGAAACATTATCGAAATTGTAAGACATGGGCTTTGAAATTTTTACTGCGAAACCTTTGCATTATAAAATTGAAGCTTAGAATATTATTTGCCAGATACTTGAGGTATTCTTTACATATATAGTTATAAACTCAATAATTATTAGCAAAAGATAAGAAAACAGTGACTTGAATAGCTATTGACATTGTTATAACCCAACCATATTAACGTAAACATGCACTAAGACTTTTTTTTTAAATAATAAAAGCAGCAAATTTCTCCGGAAACAATATAGAATTGTATTACATGTATTACACATTACTACATAGTTTGACTGGGATTCAGACAACCGTTCATTTGTAGTTTAATTTTTAGTTTGTAGTCAAAAGTAGTTTAAGTTAAGCCTGTTCATGTTAAAGAGGTTCTACTGCATGAAGAAATGCTATATGCTTTTTTCTGTAATCAAATTCTACTTTAGTTTAAAAGTAAAGGAAGTGGTGGTTTTTTTGTTTTTGTTTTTTTTTTGGAAATTTATAGTTAAAGTTGTCCTTAATCATAAACAGCTGGAGCAAAAGTGTGTACGAAGTAGTTAATTTATTGTAATAGATTGGTTTTTCAACGAAAATTAAAAACTATTTTTTGTATTATTAGGAAAAAATACATGAATATTCATACCGTTCTTCGATAAAATTTTTTCACTTTTTTAGTTAGTAAAAATTGCGTAAGTGCAGAACGTGAGAAAATTTGGGATTTTAAAATCCAAACAACGTTCAAAAATCTAATCCGCTTACCTCTTTTGATAAAAAAATAAAACGTAAGATATTTATAATGAAGCTTTCAAATTTAAACAACTAAAAATGAGATTAGCACAAAGGACTAGGTATTTAAAAGAAAAAAAAAGGATTAAATGCATTTGGCAAGTGAAAATTTTCCATAAAATTTGGAGCCAAGAAAAAAACTGTTTCGGAGAAAACGGATTCTCCAAATTCATTAGAACTGTTATTATCATCCTATACTTTTAATAGCCATTTCTTTTATCTAATTCGTCGTTTTCATTTAAATATCATCTTTTCTTTGGAGGTCATTTCCTTTTATCACGATTAATGCGTTGGCGCAAATATTATCCAAAAAAATCAATAGAGAGCCATCGCCCCATGCAAGTCTTTAAATCATTAAATGAAGAACCCAATTTTTATTATCCTTTATTTACTTCTTCCCTGTAGCTATTTAAAAAGCAATAGAAGCTAATTTTCAGTTAGAGATCAATATTTGAATTACATCGTCAATTTTTAACTTTTAATGTTTGATTTTTCTTTACTAAAATAATAAACAACGCGTTAAACAGGATCACAGGGTTTAATAGGGTTGCCTAGGAAACAATATTGAATAATAATATCTTAGCTGCAGCACTTTGGATCGATTTCTGAAATGTTAGGTCAATGCCTGTGCAAATCGAAGATAAAATTATATTCATTTTTAACTTAATTTAAAACAGAATTTTAAAATGTCGAAACGCCTGGTTAGCACTTAGGATTTGAATAACGGAGAAAAACCGTTCCCAATGTACAAGATGTATTCAAATTTTTTTTGCGGCCCGCATAATTAAAATTTATAAATGGCTAGCAACATAATCGTTATCACATTTTTACAAAATAAAAAAAGTCTTCCCTTCCTCTGCAATTTACTAATTTTGTATCTACTTATTTTAGCATCGAAGGTACACTGTTCTTCGCTTTTTACAAAATTCGTTTTTTGAAAGTTCGCTTTTTACAAAGTTCGCTTTTTACAAAATTCACATTTTACAAACGCTTTTTACAAAGTTCGCTTGATAAAGGGAACAGTAGCTCTCTAAACGTTGTGGAATATACGATTTTCAGAGAGATCTAAACCTCCATGGTCTGGAAAATCAAACCTTGGAACACGGATCGTTTAAAAAAAAAGGAAAAACGCTTGATACCAGCCAGCTCAAACCCTAGGTTTCCGCACAGTAATTTAACAGAATTTAAAAGCTGATTTAGTTTAATTTCGTCTTAGTTGAAAGTAAGGTATTCGAGTCTGATTGAGCACAATTGAATTAGAAATTCACAAAAATGGTGCAATTTATTAAAAAAAAGGCATTACACATCATCATAGTCACCTTATGTATCGGAGATGCTATCAGCTAAAATAATAGATTATTAAAGATTAGATTATTAATAGATTAATTAAAGGAAATGAATTTGTGTTAGAAAAAATGGAGTGAAACCTGGACAATTCGAAACTCGAGAAGGAAGGTTTATTTCGAATTACCGGGGCTTAAGGGAAATTCAAGTGGAATGCGAATTACTTCGGATTACCAAGAACTTCCAGTTATGATGGTTCGAGCCATCGAGGTTTCACTGTAACAAATTCCAGTATAGTCAATTCGACAGCAAAATTTTAATCCACTACTTCGTTGTTAATTGACATTTTCTTCCATATTATAACTACATGTCAATTTCAATGCCATCTTTTCTTTTTAATTTTTACGACTTTTACAAAAACCGAGGAAAAAAATGACAAGTGGATGCGCTATGTGCTTTTAGTAATTAAAAACTGATTTTGCCCCGGTTGTGTCACTTATCGTTTCATAGACGTTCATAAAGGACGAGCAAAAAATGGGCCCTCATTTATAGCTCGTTACCACGGCTTTGGCAACGTATGAGTGAGGGCCAACCCTCCTTAATTGGAATAAAAATAAGTGATGCAAAAGTAATTAGGGATTTTTGAGAGCCAAAAAAGGGAAAAAATGATGAATCACGAGGCCAAATAACGGGACGTTGTTGTTGAAGTGAAAGAATGCTGCGATAAGGGCAAATTATTTTATTTACATTAATAATTATTATTTCATTTAATAATCTGTTTGTGAAGATCTCGGCCATGCTACACTGGTCCCGGCCTTATTATGAAAATTAATATAATGTTGGGCCCGGTCTGTACTAGCAAAAGATGCAACCGTGCGTGGTTAGTTTTGGGTTGTCGTCAGTCGCCTATCATTGTCGCACCAGCAACTTGACCGCTTGCCACCTCATGGGCGTGGAAGAAAAACACCTTATTCTTTATTCTAATTAATTTATGAGGGATATTAGTAATTGGATATGAGACATAAAAATAATAGAGTATTTATACAGGGTGCTTCAGAATCTCTCTGATTTGGGAAATTAATAATAATTTATTCAACTCGATGTGCATTTTGTGATACATAGCTTGAGAAGTATAAAAATTATAGAAATGTAAGAGAAGATCTATATTAAATTATTTAGTTTTTAGGTTAGAAATGGAAGAGAATATAAAGCCGAAGCTTGTTACAAGATTCTCCTTCAGAAATGCGGTGATGTTGACAAAAAAAAAAGAAAAAAAAAAAAGAAAAGAAAAATGTAGGATTTTATGGTTCTGAATTCTGCTTGTTTTACAAAGTTCAGTTGTTGTATATCTTTAGCAGAGGGACGTGGAAAACTTGTAATAACTTAAGAACAGGCTAAGCGTCGTTTTTACAAATTAATGAGCAAGAAGTATTAGTGTTATTTAGAGCTTTTCATGGGCCTCATTTGAGAAAATTGCGATACACACCTGGATAAAACTTGTGAAATTATCTGTTTATCAAAATGCTAGCCAGAAGGATATCTGAGAGCCAGCATGTGTAATCTGGATTTTTGATTGTTAATTAAATAAATGTTAAAAGTTAGTTGTATTATGTATGAAATTAAACCATTATAGGAGATTATAGATTAAAAACATAATAGGACTTAGATTCAAAATACAGAATAGCTTAAGGAGGAATAGGAGACGTAGAGATTCCATCCAGCAGCTATCACAAGTTTTCTTTAGGGAAAAAACGCAAATGCCATCGATTCTTTATGACGCACGTTTTGGAATATGTTTAATTGATAAGTGTTTCAGAAATAAAAGCAATTATTTTGAGAATAAAAAACCTAAAGAGCCCAAATACCCTTTTGTGAGTTCAGCTAGTGTTTGAAAGTTTGTGTTCACTATTTTTGTCTTCGCTTTTGTCTGTTTCTAACCTTTCTATCGCGCAGATATTGGAGAACGCTGCTTACATACATTGAAGTGACAATGACTTGATAAAAGGAAAAGATATTCAATGTTTGTAGGGGTTACGAAGGTTGAAAGACGACATACAATATAAGCAATTTATCTGTGTAAGGGGACGTATTGTATTCGTAGAGAAATACGGAGGAATTCTTGGTAGCTCTGCTGGGTTTTTTTGTGTTAAATGTTTGCTTCTAGGAAATTCGTTTTTTTTGTGTCCTCTTCAGACATCGCTGAATGTCATTATGGCAACTCACAAGGGATAGACCCGAGCTGGACGACGCCAATTTTAATGGGAGTGGTCTCATTTGAAAGCTGTCAAAAAATTGTTAGACACGTATTGGAGCGTTTTTCAGCATACGCCTTAATATAGATGTCAGGGGCCAAAGAAGGGCAAAATTAGGGGCATTTTCGAAGATTTCAAACGGCTTTATCTCGGTTAAAATTTAGAGCTAAAAATTAAGTTTTGACGCATTATATGTATCTTTCCAATATGTCGAATACTTGTTTCAGGATTTTTCAGATAAAACATTATTAAATGTTATTTTGTAATTTTGGATATCGCCTCTATTACTGCTATTTATCGAAAGACTTCTTGGCAGTTTGGTGAAATCAATGGCGATCTTTCTAGAAAGCTGGCTGTTTGCGTTTGTATTATTGAATATGCATGAAACATATAAAAGGAGGTTGAAATATAAATTTATGCATTAAGGATACAAATTAATAATGGAAGATCTTACTGCTCATGGGAAATATCGTGAATTTATTGTTTGTAATCATTTAATATCTTTTCTTGCGAAGATTAAAATCTTCGTTCAATAACTTGCATTCGTAATACCCCAAAAACTACCTTGCGTAAGAACAGTGGGTCACCCAGAATTTTCCGAATGGGGGGGTCAGTGGCACACAGAATTTGTTCAAAGATGTGTAGGTGTGGGGGGAAGGGGGTTAACATCAATAACCTTTTTGAACTGTTATATTAATTAGTAAGGCAGTTGTATTCTGTGCATTTTTTTTTCAAGAGCAATATCAAAATAATTTTTCCGTTTGGTCAACCCAAGCCCTGGCCCTTAGATTCTGGGCACCATCGCTCCTCCCCCCCCCGTGGGTGCGTCACTGCGTTAGAGTGTACTACTTTCTTCATCATGTATCGCTCGGGGTTTTTTTGGAATAGTAAAAGGATTGCATTGTTCTCCAAAAATAATTTTCATTTTTTTTATGTTGTTATATTATAGGATGAGCATGTTGTATATGAGTAATGTATATGTGTGTTTGAACGATATGAACTACGTTTATACGTTTTATTCAGATTGATATTAAGTTACAGAAAACTTGTGTAGGAAATTATAACGTCTTGACAATTATTATGACTTTAGTTGCAAAGAACGTTAGCGAAAGTGAATATTTGTTACTTACAAAAACAAAAACAGATTTCTCAAAAATATAAAAAAAAATCGGATAATTTTTTACCTTGATCGAGTAATACACGTTAAATTTAACTACAATAGTATGCAGAAAAATGCAATCATTAGTTACTGCGTTTGCCGCAAAATATAACTCTCTCTACTCTTACAGGTTCAGATGAGATAATGATAAGAGCAAGCCGGTTTTCAATATTTTTCTGGAAATATCGCTAGTGATCGGCAAATTGCTAAGAAGTCTTCCGATAGATCTCAATAATAGAGGCGATGTTCAGAATTGAAAAATTAGATTCAATAATGTGTTACCCGAAAAATCCTGAAGCACGTTTTCGATATATTTGAAAGAATCATACAATGTATCAAAACTTAATCTTTAGCTTTAAATTTTAACCGAGATACAGCAGTTTGAAATCTTCAAAAATACCCCTAATTTTGCCTTTCTTTGACCCCTGGCATCTATATTAAGGTGCACGCTGAAAAAAGCCCGAATATGTATCTAACAATATTTTGAGAGCTTTCAAATGAGACCATTCTCATTAAAATCGGCGTCGTCTAGCTCGGACCCTTCCCTTGTCAGTCCAAGCTATATGCTCCTCCCTCTGTGTAATTTTCTCTGAAAAGATAAAAACATAAAACGAGAGCGAAACTAGTAGTTAAACAGAAAATACACAGACAGTGAAAATGGATTCTGGAGGATATTATTAAACATAGGTCCTTCTTTTATAGTTGGAAAATAGGGGGCCCGAGGACAGAGATGTTTATGTTTCGCCGCAATCTTTAAGGCTGGGTTTCATAAATAATAGTCACATAGCTCTCTGTTGATGAAAAACGTGTTTAACCCCCTGGTTACTAAGGGATAGGGTTTATCCCATGAAACCATCGCCTGAAGTTCACAGCTTGTGGCAGATGCATGCACCACACAATGACGAACACTGCTTTCCCACAGTCCCCACAATTTATAATGACCCATCCCTCCGAGATCTGCGCCTTATGTGTGTGTGTATGTGTGTGGGAGGGTGGGGGATTCCGAAACAGCAAAAAGAATAAAGAGAATTTCAAGAAATGAAAGAGCCATTGATAGTCAGATCTATCAGCAACCATTTTGCCAAAATTTGCAAATGAATCCGTGACGCGACGCTGACTCGAGAAAAAGCACAAAAGGGGAAAAGCACTCAAAGAATTTTAGCCCTTGAAAGCGAATTCACTCCTGGCACTTGCTGTCACCCAAAAGGTTTACTTAATTTGTGCAAGTAAAATATGGTAATAGTGTGTGTGTGTGTGTGTGTGTGTGAGGGGGATGGGGACTTTGCAAACCGTGAAACAAGCTCATTCAATAAAAACGTAATACAAGTATTTTAACGTGTAAATAACTCTGTTGGAGAGAAATTGAAAAAAGCTTGTATTTACATTAAGTATATAAATTTTCATTCTTTAACTACCCCATTCACCAACAAAAATTAAATACCAGTAAAATACTTAAATGAACAAATAAACAATAGTGAATTGGTATGTAAATTTAGTCCCTGAAATCAATTATCTACAAAAGAAAACATTCATTATCTAAGTAAAAAATAACTATTAGATAAATTAAAAAAGAAGAAAAGAAAGAAGAATAATAAGACTAATTTAATTGAAAGGTTAAACATCAAAAATTATATTCAAACAAATTCTATTATAAAATTACTAAAGATTATATTTATATTAGCAAAATATACTACATAAAATTAATATTAAAAATTTAAACCTAAAAATCATACATTGTAATAAAATATAATTCAAATTATTTTTAAAGTGTAAAATGTACTGAGGAGAGGGTGGAAGGGAAAGTAAATTACACAACACCAATGAACAATGACAAGAAAGGGGATGGGTGGTGTATGCGACGATTGATTATTCCTGATTACATAGGGCACATGTCACACAGATTTCTTCAAGAAGCTGCGTGAACATATTTTGTTTGAAAAGTTGATAGGATAAATGTCTAATTTGAGGACTTGGAGAATTCCAAATTTTTGTAAAAAAAAAAAAGTATAAGTTAGATTTCATGAAATTTGTGCAGGCTGGCGGAATGGTTAATGACGAATTAAGCCGAAACCTAGTGGAATAGGTGTGGTCGGGGGCTAGAAAAGTTCCTGAAACGTTAAAATTGTTATGAACTATTTTGTGCATAAGTAGAGCTGTCTTTAATGTAATAATTTGTTGAATTGGAAGAAGGTTACAGAGCTTGAAGAGTGGTCCGCAAACGATTAATGAAAACGATTTAAGATAGAAAAAAAATTCTTTCTTCCTGAACACTACAGGTAATGCAGATTAATATCAATTAATTCTATAAATGGCATTATTCAAATGGAGTCCTTCATTGGCAATGCACTGTTTGAGCCTTTTCCGGTAGTCATTCATGGCCCTAAGGGTGCCTTTCAAGCAGAATAGCAGCAAGTTCGTGGGTTGTCACCTTCAGTGTTTGGGGGATGATATTGGTATACCCCTGCTTTGAGGTGGCTCCATAGAGAAAAAAATCATATGTCGACCAAGAGGAACTAGAGTAGAGTAGAGTAGAGTGGAATATGCATGATCGTAATGGGAAGGGCGGCTGCCGAAGGGGAGATTGTCGATCCGTATTGGCGTACAGGGACCCCCCTACTCGCAATTAATATGTGTTATCACTAATTATAGACTTATTTGGAAAACTATTTTTTAGGCAGACCAGTGGGGTCAGTGGTATTCATTTTTAATACAATCTGATATATTATTTTGAAAATGGTCTTTTTAGCCTTTAGCTTACGGGTGGGACGACGTATATCCCAGCAGATTTACCTTCAAAACGAACAGGGCTTGGATAAGCCCTATCTCAGAGATTCCCTCCTCTCCTCTCCCTTTCGTATTTTTCCCAAATCAATGGTCTATTTAGGACTCGATCACGGGTGGTAACGAAAAGAGGGACGAAACAAAGACCTATTATACAAACAGGACCTCCCTCGCCTTCCTCCTGTTCATTACTTCGTACAAAAGTTAACTATCTGCTATTAGATTATGAGTAGGTTCTTATCTTTCACTAACGTACAATACATGCCCACTAAAGCTATTTGACGTTGTTTATTTGTACTTAAGCACAGCTACACCTCCGTCCTGACCCCATATAGCGACGATTTCACGTGCCACTTAGGATAATTTGTATGGGGAGAAGGGAAAAAACGACATTTCTCCGTATAGAACGACAAATTTCTGTTTTCCGGCCCCGTAAGCTAAAGGTTATGTAAGTTCATATATTTATATTCCCATAATAAAACCTTAAAAATGCAACCGATTTAATCAGACTAAATCGCATAGTATCGTTAATAGTACTTATTTTAAACACATCAAAAGAAAGACTTTTGATGATCAAAAGCTCATAAGTTTCATTCTAAAATATGAATTTTTATACGTCCTAACCAATTTTTCTCTTTAATAAAAAAAAGAAAGAAAAATTCGTCATAAAAAGAAGTTTCATTTGATTTTGACTTCCAAAGGCCAGAGTGCCATCATCAACAAAAAACGTGACGTCCTGCGCAATCTGACGTGCGGGAATTTTTGTCGTTTTTTAATGCTAAAAAACTGAGATAGAACAGAGATTTATTTTCCAACTTCCATTACTAGGACTTTTTGTGGGTCTTTCGAATGCGGTCATAAAACTGGTTGGCATCGTTTAAGATAGCGTCTGAATATGGGCGAAAATCAAACTGGGAAACATTTTCAGATATAGCAATCTAGCAGACGTAGGTTGACATCTATTAGATAGATCTGGCAACGCGGAGAAGCAGAAGCCCCTTTATTTATCTTCCAAACCGTCTCCAACAGTATCCTCAGTGGCGAGTAATGGGGCAGAATGGCCTAGCGATGAGACAATAGACTGAATGAGCGGAAAAAGAACTGCATCCAGTCAAGATAGAGGATAAAATAAGTTCCTAAAAGATTGTCTAGTTAATAGGAAGGGATTCTGTTGTTCGTTTATTTTTTAACCAATGGTAGAAGTTGAGTTAATTTGATCTTATATTCTCCTTTACTTCTGGTTATTCCAGGTCAAGACGTACAGGAGAAAGAAAACTTCATTCCATATTTGTTCCAGAGGATTTAGCTTGTAGACAAAATATATACTATGAAAAGAATTGGACTATGGAAATATACCTAAATATTAATTCGTTGTTACAAATTTTAATAGCTGTCCCTTAAATAAATCATATCTTGAATATGAGACGTGTTCTCCTTACCTTTTATTAAAATTATTTTTTCTTTTCTTGTTATTATTTATTATGAGTAATTATTATGAGCTTTATTATGATATTATGAGCTTAATATGGTGTATGAGTTTATTGATAAGGAAGTAATTATTATGAGCTTGTATGAGTAATTATTATGAGTTTTATTATGAGTAATTATTGAGCTGTGTAGTAATTATTATGAGTTTATTATGGTAATTATTATGAGTTTTTATTATATGAGTAATTATTTATTCTTTTCTTGTTATTATTTATTATGATGATGAGTTTTATTATGAGTAATTATTTTATTCTTCTTGAATTATAGATAACATTTAATATATATTTGCGACATAATAGACAAAAATACAAGAATATTAGCTGCATATTCCTGATTGGCTTTTATTACATACTTATATGTTTATTATAAATTTGACAAAAATATCTGTAATTTAATTAACTTTTTAGCAAATCAATAAATTTTTCTATTAAATATAACTTTTATTTAATTTGAGTTCATTAAAAGTTATATTCAATCACTAAATTGGGCCTTT
>QLNU02014802.1:149739655-149759072 GCA_006491805.2 Dysdera silvatica
TGAACCTAGTCTGGAAACTGCTCTCGACTCTGAAACCTTCTCCCGTGTTTTGGTTGAAGCTGAAAGAGAAGAAGCAACTACTTGTTCTAGAGTTCGTGGTGTTCAAAAGGAAAAGCTTGAGAGATTGAGAACGGAGTACAAACGAAACTACTGCAGGAACAGTGGTCGAATGGACTCCCGTTGGGTTCTTAATCTTTCTAAGCGACGCCTAAGTGATTGTGAAACTTCTGTGCTATCACGTGGTTTGAATTTTGCACCTACACCCTCGTCCATTCCGGTTTCAAAAATCCTTTCGGCTATTGAACCTGCCTTGTGGAACATGACGGAGGATAGGTGTGCTGAAGTGCGCATGGAGGTTTCGAGAGTGTTATTTGAACGTAAGGCACTTGTGGATAATCTTTCTGTTCCTGAACGGAAAGCCCTCAGAGACAGTGAAGAGGTTGTGGTCTTACCGGCAGATAAGGGTCGTACTACTGTTGTGATGGATAGGTCGGTTTACGATGATAAAGTAATGTCACTTTTAAATGATGGCGATACCTATTCCGTTGTAGATAAAGACCCTACTGGTTGTATTGAGAGGCAGATGAATGGTTGCCTGCTAAAACTTCACAAAGAGTCGAAACTGGATGAGAAACTTTACTCGCGACTCCGTTGTTCGTCTGGAAGAATACCATTGTTCTATGGACTCCCAAAAGTCCATAAACACGATATTCCTCTTAGACCTATTGTGAGTTTTTGTAGTTCGCCAACATATGCACTTTCTAAATATCTTGCAGGTATACTATCTCCTCTTGTTGGGTGCTCTGAACGGTCGGTGTCTACCTCTGAGGAGTTTATTTCTTCTATCAGAAACGTAAAAATCGCTCCCGATGATGCTATGGTGCCTTTTAGTGTTGTTTCACTTTTCACCTGTATTCCAACAAATTTGGCGGTATCAGCAGCGTTGGAGCGACTGAGGCATGATGGAAGCCTGGAAGAAAGAACTAGCCTTAGTCCGGAAGAGATATATTGCCTGTTCGAGTTCTGCTTGAATTCCACGGTTTTCGGCTTCAAGGGTAGATTTTACCGACAGAAGAGGTGTACGGCGATGGGGTCACCTGCTTCGAGTGTGGTGGCAAATTTGTGTATGGAGGCATTTGAAAACAGTGCTTTAGATGAGTGAATTTACTGTGTCCAGGTGTGGAAGCAATACGTCGATGATACTTTCGTTATCCTACCAAGGTCTTCAGTTACTGATTTTCATCTCTATTTGAACAGCTTGAACCCTCATATTCAATTTACATTAGAAGAAGAAGATAGCGGTTCATTACCCTTCTTAGATGTTCGGATAAATAGAGATGTGGATGGGCGACTGTTGACTACGGTGTTTAGGAAACCAACACATACTGATAGGTATCTTGACTTTCGTTCTCATCACCCGGCATCACACAAAGCATCTGTCATTAGAGCCTTGCACCGACGAGCCTTTACACATTGTTGTAATGATGACCTTCGCAATGTTGAATTACGACGCAACAAAAGCGTGTTGAAAAAGAACGGTTACCCGACTAAATTTATCGCTCGTAACCAATGTGGTGTTAGTGGTGGAAACAGGAATGTAGAGGATGAGACTAGGAAGACATCAGTGGTTTTGCCATATGTGGCGGGTGTCTCAGAAAAGCTGTCTCGAATTCTCAGTTGTGTGAATGTTAAGACCTACTACAAACCTGTCTACACCCTGCGTGATCTATTACTTAAAGTTAAGGATCGCGTCCCTGAGGAGGAAAAATCTGGTGCTATTTACCAAATACCGTGTGGAGACTGTGACAAGGTGTATGTTGGACAGACGGGAAGATCGATACGTCTACGAGGGAAGGAGCATATGCGTGCGGTAGCTAGGGGAGACGATTCAAACCAGTTGGCTGAACATGTCTTCAGGGAGGGTCACGAACCAGATTGGCATTCGATGAAAATATTACATCAGAATGTGACGAATCTGGGGAGTAGACTTTTTCTGGAATCATGGGAAACCTACGGTTTGAGGAGTCGTGCAATAAACATCGCAAAACCTCTACCAGAACCTTACAGGATTTTTGCAAAACCTCGAGTTGGGGGTGTTCATCTGACATCGTCGGGTGCGGGGGCTTTCCCGGCGAGGGTTTCCCCGATTGGGGTTTCCCCAGCTGGAAATGCTCCGCACCAAATGGCGTCAGATGGGGATTCCCAACATGCGGGTATATAAGCTTAGGACTTTCACGAACTCTTCATTCTGCCTTCACTTGACAAAGGGAGCAGTTGGCTCCCGAAACGTCGTGTTTTTAAACCTTACGCCAGTGTCGAAATAACTGTTTGTTATGGAATCTCCTGGTGAAACTCTGTATTGTTTCGTTAAAAACTAGTTCTATAATGACGTCCTCCCCTCTGCTGTAATGAACTAGCCCGTTTGTGACGTCAGCTTCCGGGAATTCTAACAGTACCATCGGTGAACTTCACGCGAACGAACTATATATTAATTTGCAAAGATTTTGAGTATCGGGATCAAAGAAAGTGATGTCGATGAAAGCACATCCATTTGTTCGTAAGTATTAAATTTGTTTCTAATAATTAAATATATTAACTATTTATACCTAAGTACTATTTAATGAAGTCATATTTAATTGAATGTAAAAATTGCGAGCATTAAATACTATTAAAGATGTTGCGAGTATTATAATTTATGATATGGAAATTTAAACCGCTATGTGGCTCATAGTTTCTGTGTCAAAATTTGCAACGCACTTAGTACGAAAACTTGGACCACCCTTGTCCAAATAAAGGATCTAGATTCGGTTATTTGGATGGTCCAGTGCCGGATTTATAAATGGGCAAGTTGGGCACTTGCCCAGGGCGCAAGAGGCTGCGGATTTTTTTTTTAATTGCAAATTATTTACCGTAGAATTCTGTCGATCAGCTCTTTCCGAAAAGGCGTCAGTCACCCTTTTTTTTCCTAAATCTGAAATTATGAAAAACTGTGTGAAACAATCTGTACCTCCAATGTCGGATGCAGACAGGGGGACGTACGCCACCCTGAGAATAATAAATTTACATTAAAAATAATTATTTTCAAGTAAATAATACTTAAGAATAAACTTATAAATGAAATTTACAAGCTTTGCGCCCCCCAGGAAATATCCTGCATTCGCCCTTGCCTCCTTCCTCCCCCAATAAAGAAAAAAAAAATTAATAAAAATCGTCGTCAAATAAACTAAATTTGATTTATAAAAATATCGTTATTATATCTTATAATAATGCACATAAGGTAGGCTAATCATAAATGTCGCCCCATCCTCCCCGATTTTTCGTTGCATTTGAGGGGGCGGAACGACAAAATTTTACTTACTTCTGCTAATATGGCGGAGGGAGAAAAATGGGCGTAACTAGCTTCAAAATCTAAAGGGCTAACTTTTTCAAGGTGGGGCTAAACCGTATATCTCGGTGCTTAGAAGAAATTTTCTATAGGGCTTAGCCCCCCCCCCTCCCTAGTTACGGCAAGGGAAGGACGCCAGAAATCTTTGTGCCCAGGGCGCCTCTCTCCCTAAATCCGGCCCTGGGGTGATCTGGATTATCGAAATTCTGAATTCTACTGTATCCGCCGCCTTTCGCGTATTAAATTGTTTATTTCAGTAAATTTACGTTGTGGTCGATGCAGTATATTCTTGATACTGAGAGAACTGCAATATCATTTTGCCCGTTATTTAGCTTTGCCCCGTTGGCAACGCCCGTTCCAAAACAAGATATCAGAGCGCCCCCTGCTTTATTCGTTCTCTGTGTCCAAATTAGATTCCACGTGCTGTACACGTTGATATTTTATGCCAGAATGACGCCGGTTCGAAGAATACAAATTCTAAAACTGCAGAAGAAAGATCTTAGTAAGTATATTTCTAAATATAACTATCCTTAGTATTTTAAAAAATTAACGTCTTTAGTAAGCAACTGTTTTTGTCCAGAATGGCTGACTGAACCACTCTTGAAACAGCTTAGCCAAATCAGTAACTAAAGTGTTAGTTTTCAATGCATAGTATTTTTGTAAAGCACGTATAGTTTTATAATGGTTATCAATTAGTAATAAATTAATTGTTTGGATGTTTTATGGCGCAAGAGCAACTGGACTATACTGCGCCAAACATGGCAAAATCAAAGACTGTTGTAAAACCAGTTCTCTGTAAAATGTAAATTAATAATCGATTAGTACGTTAAGTTATCGAAACGTCGGCCGTTTATACAATCGTACCGTTTTGGATACAAATGAAGTAGGGTGATATGGGGTGGTAGGGCCAAAGAATATAGAGGGTATTCATATATATATATATGACGGGGCAAGTGCCCAGGGTTCCGGCACGAAATTCTAATTAAGTAAGAAATGTAATTTGCTGTTAATTATGATTAGTTGGGACCACGTAAATGCAGCCTCCAGCCCTACGGCTAAGGCTTTGTTTAAATAACAGATAGGTATACCTTATCAGCATTGACATCACCCACGGAAGTTACAGGTGTTTTAGCCCCCCCTAGATAAAACAAAAATTATAAATGGATGCTATGTGTGTGGGAGTAGGGCTATGACCCTTCTAGATACGAAAGCTAGCTACGCCACTGCCTGTAAGTAGAGTGTTCACAGAGTGATTTACGGTTCTGTCCTTGTAAGGTTGGCAGGATTGTGCAATGGTCTTACGGTGACGTAGTAGTCAGGGACGCCGAGAGCAACACTGGGGCCCCCAGGTTCACTTCTACAGCCCCCCTCCCCCCCATGACGCATAGACTTTTTTTTTGGAGGGGGAGGAGGTTAAGTCCCCAAATGAACAAAAGTATGAAATAAGAACACTTTCTTTTGTATATACTTGACTTATTAATTATTTTACAAGATCACTGCTGAAAAAAGAAACTAACGTAAGCTACTGGTTGTTATTATTATTTTTTTAATAATCGAGTCAGGCTAATGAAGAATAATTAAAAAACTGTACATTAAAAATGCACAAAATCTTATTAATCTGGATTTAGAGAACAATTTTTCTGGCCTTCGACTTGAGTGGAGTGGGGTGGGAACGGGCCCCCAATAGCATAGGTCCCTGCCAGCACGGGCCTCTAGACCGCATCGGGGAACACGGGCTGTAGCCATGCTGCCGCCCCCCTCTCGTCGGCCCTGGTAGAGGTATCTGTAAGTTTATCTAAGTTTATCTTAAGGGGGGGGGGGGGACATGGCCTTTACACACGTAAATTAAGATTTCGTACTTATTCGTTTAACCTTATAGGTTATAAAATACTAGCAAACACAATAATGATTTTTACGCACATATTCGTATGTCTCTTGCCTATGTAATTCAATGCAAAATTTTTTTAAAATATGTTCATTTTCAAAAAAATAAAATATAAAACATAATCTCGTCTTTGAAAACTAAAAAGTAGTTTTGTGCAAAGCTTAAAAGTATGAAATTACATAAAATAATTATTTTGTTATTAAAATGTTTGTAAGGTCTTATATATAATATTCCACTAAAAAAAGATAATATAATTCATAAAAATACTTATTTACGTAATTAATGTACAGAAAATTCACCGAATGTATGTATATAATTTAACCGAATTACTTATTTGTGCGAAAAGATTATACAAGTTTTTTTTATAATATCAGGTGTAGGTCATAGCACCTAACATTTTGCATGAGTATATCAAATTTCAAGTATAAAGCTATAACCATTCTAGAGTTATAGTATGCGCAACATGCAAAGCCGTGATTTTGAGAAAAACGCGTTTTAAAGTTTTAACAAAAAAAAACAAAAAAACAATGAACAGAGCTCTCAGGGAAACAACAAATAAAAGTGTTTCTTTGAGTTGTCCACTTCGTTTTAGCATGGAAATGTTTCTTCTTTTCGGAAGCATAGATTAAATAATACCAAATGTCAAAAATTAAAACAAAATGTCGATAATTCTATGGAAAAAAGAATCAATGAAAGGTGAAGGGGCATTTAAATGCCCTTTTATTTACAAATTTCTCGAACGTACACCTTCAAATTTTTGTCAATAACTTCTGAACTAAGCGGAATTTATTGACAGGGTAGATTTATAGAGATTTAGGCATTCAGAAAAGGTAATATCTTTTTCCATTTTTTTATGTCTAAAAGGTTGCTTCCCCCTAAGTATCTGTAAGTTATCTTGTGAAGTATCTATATCTTGTTATCTATAAGTTTATCTTGCTATTAGCTCGGCTTCGACTCCATTGTAGAACGCTTTTCGTTTATCTACCCATCGTAGTCTGGTGTTTGGTTCCTTGGATAACGGAGAGCTGGAGCACGCCGGGGAGGGGGGGTTGATGGGGTTTGTCCCCCCCATTGCGATGAAATTTTGTATACGAGGTGTCCCATTTAACTTTGTAAACCGAAATATCTCGAAAACTACTCACAGGATCCAAAAAAAGTTGATTCAAATTTGTTCGTCTCGAAGGAAGCTGTCCAATGATGCCAAAATTGACCCCTGTGTGGCTGGGGCGGAGCCAACATTGAAATTTTAAATGGGAACCCCTATTTTTTTACTGCAGATTAGGATTCCCCCCCAAGAGAAAATATTCCTTTTCCTGGGGAACCAGAATTCGAAATAAAAAAGATGAGGGTTCCCATTGTAACCTAACTTTCATTGGAATTTTTTTTTTCGAGTTGTGACAGATGGCGCTGTAATCAAGCACCCTAAAGAGAACAGTAAACTGCTAGGTCCACGTAGTTGTTCCTGGATAGCACTAAAGGTATATAGTTCGTTCACAAACCGTCCGATATAGTCCGATGGTACCGTTAGAAATAACGGGAGCTGACGTCACAAACGGCCTAGCCGATTACAGCAGAGGGGAGGACGTCATTTCAGAAGTGGTTTTTGGCGCAGACAAACGTTCACTAAAAAACAGTTCTGAAATGACACCCTTCCCTCTGCTGGAATCGGCTATGCCCTTTGTGACGTCAGCTCCCCTTATTTTCTAACGGTACCATCGGACAACTTTTCGTGAACGAACTATAGTTTAACTGTCTACTGAAAAGGAAGGGAAGGAGGGGGCAGTTGCAATTTAGTAGACAGAAAAGCTTTAAAAAAACTGTTACATCTTGCGAAATTTACAAGTTACCCCACTCCACCCACGGGGACAGAAGGAAGGTCAATTTTGGTATTATTAATTAACCTCCTTCAAGACGGACAAATTTGAATTTTACTTCTTTTTTTTCCATTTTTCTCCGATGCTTGGTTTTCGAGATGTTCCGGTTTGTTAAGTTAAATGGGACACCCTGTATATACATGTGAATAGAGGCGGCTTTAGGGTAAGACCAGTTAGGCGACCGCCTAGGGTACCGCGGCATTAGGGGTCTCGTGCAATACTTCATAATTTGCTTTGATATTTCTCAACCTCGAAAATCTTTATACGAAAATTCAAATATTTGTTATATTAAAAAATAAATAAAAAATAACTACCAGTAACAATTTTAAATAGTGTAAAATTTCGCTATTTAAAAGAAAGCAGAGAATTACTACAAATATTACGCCTCTGCAACAAAAGACGAAGCTTAATTTACAGCCTACAAATGGTTAGGGAGTCTGACAGTTTGCATGAGAAGGGAGAGAAAATGCTAAAATGATGGGCATTAGAGATGGGAGTTATTTAAGGTAACTGTTAAAAATCACCCGTTACCGACTGATCACTGTTCCAGGAACAGTATGTTCCTCTGAAACCCCTGTTCTCAAATAACAGCTGTTATTTCAGTCACCGGTGACTAGGAACAGGAGTTACTTGAAGTAACGTTTAAAAATCACCGGTGACCGAGAAATCACTGCTCTAGGAACATGTTCCTCCATTCTCATCACAAAGGAAACGCGCTGAGATAACGGGCTATCACATCCGGCATAGTTTGTCTGGCTGACGCCAGGGCCCAGGCGCCAATTCCCCGTTTAACGTCTGATATTACATTATTATTATAGTTAACCAAATATTGTTTTAATTAACCAATTATTGTTTTAGTCAATTAGTTTTTTAATTTTTGTGTTTTACTTGGTTTATCACTTTTTGTTTAATTCACTTAAAGTTTAAATTCAGTTAATATTTGATTATTTATGTACTCCTACATCAGTAGCAACTAGCGAAATCAGTCGCTATCTAGACGATAATTAAAAAATAAATAACTTGCCGCAGAATCAAGACCTTTTTCATGGTGGAGATCCCATTCTTTAATCTCCCCAAATCTATTCGAGTTAGTGAAAAGAAAATTCAACTTTGTCAGGATTGGTGTCTTGCAAAAGTTTTCTCTCAAAGGCGGTAACATTTTAACGGACGGAAGAAATCGGTTGGAGCCTCTTCACGTCGAAAGATTATTGTTCCTAAATTCCAATTCATATTTAATGAAATAATTTTTTTATACATGTATATTAATTAGTACAAGTATTAATATTTTTACATTACTGAGCTTTACACATAAAAATTCCGAATAAATACCTGTGTAACTACGTCAGCTAAGAATACACATTTTATATCATTATCCTGTTTAATTAGTTCCACATTGTAACCTTCCAGTATGTTTTACCAATTAATTTACAGCAGTGTCAATATTTTTTGCTGTATTTCATTACTTTGAATTTAGTTTTTTAAACTTTCTTTGATTTTTAAAATCGTGTATTTTTTAAAATATCTAAAATTCAGTATTTTAAAACCTTATTTTTTCTCTTTAGTTTTGTATTTCTGATGTGTATGCATTTTTTTTTATTCTAAAGAATTTATTATTTTTATGGAGTTGTCGCGACGTTCTGTTACGGATTGAGTGTTGAAATGTGTTATCGTTAAGTTCCTCAATTCCCAAAACCTGTGAAACAACGCAATCAGTCACCGGTGATTGGAACCTGTTATTTGGTTGGAACAGGTTATTCAAAAATAATATTTTTATCCATCACTACTGCTTAGAGGCGGAATATGAAATAACATCAGCTTCATTAAAAGGCACCTTTATGAAAACGTTCGGTTAGTGTTTATCTCCACATATTTTTTATTTAATTGCACCCAAGTGAAACTTTTTTGTAACTGAAGAAAAACTGTTAGCTGCAGTGCCGCATTTCCCAATGAGCTATACTAGGCTATAGACTAAGACGGCAAAATTTTGTGCATTGAGTCTGATATAACAAAATACCATACGATGATATAATCAGATGTTTTACCGAGAAGACAGCTAGACGTCATGCTTGCCATTTAAATTCCAGTGCTTGATAGGCCCTTTTATTTTTGTTAAAATTAAAATTTATTTCAATAAAATTGAATTTGATTTATTATATACCAAAAAGGAATAATACTTCAATATAAGTTAATATTATTTAATGTTTATGTTTTTATTTAAGTGTTTGTTTTTCAACATATTTATTGTCAACATAAAAGTTTTTGGCATATATTGAATGTAACAATTTTTATGTTTCTGCAACTGATTGGGATGGACGGACGGATAGGAAGAGGTGGCAAGAAAGTAGCATTGGGGCAGCAAAATAGCCTAGGGGCGGCAAAGTGGTAAATCCGCCCATGGTTGAGTGCCATTGATACCCAACGTTGTGCTCCTAATTTTTAACCGTGGGCATAGTGTGGTTTCAAAAATGGGCCATCTCCAATTTTTCACCATGCCCCCTCAAATAAAAAATTATATTTCTCGTGTATACCATCATGTTATATTCATGAATTTTCATGCGAGTCTGCTTGGCAGCGTTTCATGGCAGAATCTCTATCCTCTTCATCATTTTGTAATTTAAGCAAAGTATTGCATTTTATAATGATTCTTCCTTTAAGTACAGCAGAATGTGAAACTGATTTTAGTTATTTTGATTTAATAAAAAGACAAACAAGACTTTGTCTATTACTACCTACTGTGGATTGATTACCTGTTTATTAAGCTGAATGGACCAAGAATGTCTGAATGCGATCCACTGCCTGCAATTAATTTTTATTAGAGAGATGTAGCATATGGATGTATACGACAACCAGATTTTAATTTTTTTTAAATAAATATTTCTTTATAATTTGTAAAATGCCTGTTTTGTTTATCATCGTCATTGTAAGTAATTGTGCTATATGTATGAACACACAGCGTAATACTACAGGAACAAAATGAATAATCGTGAAATTGCACCTAAGAAAATCATTTTGGCAACTGAGGAAAACATGTTAGCTGCCAAAGACGCCTAACTTTCCATTCCTAATTTCTAGCCCTGCTCTTAGTTCTATGCAATTTCCGCTTACTATACATGCAGACGTATATTTTTTTTTGTTGAATTACAATGGAACTGTAATCACTAAAATAAGACAACATTCTGTAAATATTCATTGAACTTTATTCACAGAATATTTGCATACATATTTTCCGAACCTATCAAATCTAAAATTTCGGTTTTATAATTTAACACCCCCCCCTCCCAAAAAAATCTTTTGAGAAAATCGCATATTACTTACATACAATAAGTGGAAAATTGGCTGAACCCCCTCTCTCTATATATATATAGCCAAAGAACCCCTGGAATTTTTTTCTGGCTGCATCACTGTTTATGCTAATGCTGAGCCACATTATAATTCTTGATTGAAATGTGGGGTGGGGGCAAAACGCGATGAAAACCTACCTGGAAATTTTAATGAAATCTTTGAAAAGTCCTGCAAAAGTCCTGTAATTTTTTTTTTACACAGTGTGTATAAACCCTTGATAGAAGAAAGGCTAAATTCTCTTGCCAGTTCATCGACAGAGCAGAACATGATTCAAAAAATTTTCTATGACGAATGCAAGAAAAATTTCCCTTTAAAACATATATTATAAACATATGGGAGCCCTGCGGTGGTTCAGTGTTTTAACGCGTTCGCCTAGTGCGCCGTTAACTCGGGTTCGACTCCCAACGGTGCAAAGAACGCTTACTCAGAGATCTCATAAAGATCGCACTGCCCATTGTAGTCGGGGTTTGGTTCCCTGGGCCTTAAGAGGTTTGGATTCCTCAGAAATTTGTAGGTCCAGAGGTTCGGATTCCTCGGAAAACAATAAGTCCCGATGCAGCATGACCATTGTGGTCCTTGAGCCGTTACACCGCAAAACAAACAAACAAAAAGTACGGGAACGTTCAAGTATTACGTAAGCAATATTTTGGCCATTTCAACCCCCACCCACTAGCAAGCCAAAATGAACATAAGCTAATATAGTTCAATAAGACCAACGGGAACCCCCCACCACAAAGGTGCTTACGTAATACTCAAACACTCCCTACTTTATGAATCAGAAATTTTCAATTTGTACATCGCGGTCTCTTGGGGTATCGCGATGTTAACTATCGTTTTCTAGTATAACATTTTATACAAAAACATTTATAACATATGATTTTTGAACATTTTTGTACATTTGAGATCCGTCGATAATTTATGAGAGGTGAAAGGAGTTGTAGAACAACAGAAAATCGAAAGCCTCTGATATAATATGAAACAGATTGTTTAATTATTAAACAAATTAGAAAAAAGACGTCAAAATATGGTTTCGCAGAAATTATATTTAGCGTCATACTGGCTCTGCCAATACAATAAACATACCATATGTAGGACGGATATTGGTACGTAGAACGGATACTGCCGCATGTTCCGCACTTCAAGGTGCTAGCTTTGAACATATGATGATGTGATCTAACATGCAGCCATGTGTTTTCCTAATTATGTTGTGGTGCTACAAATCAATCTCATTTCTTCATATTAGTGTTATTTCCGATATTTTTATTCTTATCGTAGGTGACGTAATGAACCTTTTGGCGTGTGTATATCCGAGTAAGATGGCTAATTGACAAGCGAAAAATACTTTATCGAGTTAGTTTTACACGAGTAATTATCTGTGGTGTTTACTATACGACTGATTTTGAAAATCCGCTACTTCTTGTATACGTCTTACACTATGTGTGTGTCTGTGTGTGTGTTTACAAAAACCTCAGGTACTTTCCAAAAAAATAACAGATTTAAATTTTATTTTCTGCATTGTACAAACGTACACATACATAACGATGAATTTATACGAAGTATAAAAATAAGCTTATATTGAAACAAATCACTTCGCGATGTACTGCGTCAGGACCGGATTATTTCATAAACAAAAAAGCAAATATCTAGAACCTGCTTTTTGAGGGGCGCCGGCGTGATAATCTCGGAACGCCACTTCGAATTCGTCGAGAATAAGTAATGTGGAAACTGTGTTGAGTATTTATTTACAATTAGCTATTTCAGATGAAACTAAAAAAGATCAATTTCAGTATTTCGACAAGTAAAAAATCAATTACCAAATTCCGCAAGTCTGTCAAAATTAAGTTATCCAGCTGTATTGCGCACAGTAAGCAATGTGCATTTTATTAATTCTAAAGAAATAATTGATAATTTTGCTGAAGAAAGAGCAAAGAAAAAGAGAAATTTTTAATATATATTTTATAATACTTATATTACACATGAAATTTTCATATATTTTACTTTTTAAATTTTTGGAAGTTTATGAGTATTTTGGTTTAAGTTAATCTTAATTTTTACTAAAAAGGGGCCGGGGATGAAATTTTTTCAAGGGCCTCAAAAAGCCTTAACCAGCCCTGCGTCGTAGTTAAATTTTATTAAGGTCATTGATGTCTGTTAAGAAATTTCAACTGCGAGACTTTTGTGTTTAATTGTTTATTAGTAAGCTTGCTTTATTTAGAATATAAGATTTTAAAATGTCTTTTGAAATTAGCCAATCATTACAATATAACTTGGAAAAACTGCCAATTTTGTAAACTTTGTCCTTAATGCGACATAAAAACCGTAAATAAATTTGGGGTCTGATCAAAAAACTCAACTTGTTTGGCAAACAAACCGGAAACCTGAATTTCTTCTAAGCTTCAAAAAATTAGAGCAGCTTTACGCCGTCGAGGCATAAATGGCTAATTCCTAAAAGTGGGTGGTGCAGTTGTAACGCTATTGGCTCTTCTGTGGTCGTTAATAACTTTTTTAATATGCATTTTTGAGAATTTTCGCTCGCCAACTTTTTGCTTAGAATTTTGCAAGGAATACAGCTGTGAGGAGATTTGAACGGTAGACTTAGATGCACCTGTGTAAAGGTATATAGTAAATTAATAATAAGGAAAATATGAAATAACATAAAAATAAATTTATATATATACATACTTATATATTAAAGAATTAAAAAAATTAAATAAATTAAATGAAAAGAAATATAAGCAATTCATAAAAGGTGACTGCGCAAAAGCTGCAATTGCATTTTTTATGATGAAAATAGTATTTTTAGAAATGTAAGAAAGTTATGAAAAATTGAAATGACAGGAAATTGACAGAAATAGAGATAGCAGAAACACAGTAAAAACATTAAAAATAAAAAATAAAAACAGAATAACAATAAATTAGCAAAAATATTTTCACTGCCAATAAGTTTAATAACTTCATAGGAAACTCAAAAATAGAGTAAGTGATTAAAAACCAACAATTTGAGATAAGAAACGGGGAGAATTTGACGAAAATAGCATAATACATGGAAAATGAGAAAAGGGAAACCACGTGTAGGAACTTTTTCAAAGGAGGCTCCAAACACCTGGTCCCTAAGCAATGGAATGTTTCTGTATGGAAAGTAGCTTAAGCTAATAAAATTCTACGCCTCCCGACATTCTAAGAGCGAAAAACTAACCGAATTAAAACGAATAAAATTCATGAAAAGGATAAAAAATTGCGGGACTTGCATTGGGATGCAAACGGAATAACGATACAGCGAACAAGGTGTGAATAATGTTAGGCTTAAACGGAAAAGAGCGGGGGTATGGCAACAGGGCAGCAGAGTTGCCAGCCTAAAGCTAAGGGAGCCAAAAGCGTTAGGAAAGCCTCCAAAATGGAGAGATTTTAGAGCAATCTTTTTTTAACCTATTAAAAAAATAAGCAATAAAACGTTCCGGTATTAGATTGCCTTTCAGTCTGCATTCGAGCAATTTAATAGCTTCTAAAAGGCTTAAGTCTTCAAGGCAAATTCTGTGGGTTCTTTTTAATTGAGAAATAATAATATTGCGTTGAACTTTGATGCTTATATTAGATTCGAAACTTAACAACGTAATCACTTTGAACGGGAAATCCATTCTTTTGTCATAGATGCAAGTCCTTGCACCGGAATCTTTAACCAGTTCTATATGGAGATCTAAAAAATTAACGTAATTTCCATTGTTTGTCTTCTTCAGTTTGAGATCTTTAGGATAGATGACATTGGTCAATTCATGGAAATCTGGACGGTCGAAAAAAATAATGTCATCCATATACCTAAAGGCTGTAACATCCAAATGCCTCTGTTTTTGCTCATGAAAGTGCAAAAATAAATAAATAAATAAATAAATTAGCGAGGGAGCTGAGAAGGAGCAGCCCATAGGGATTCCTTTAATTTATTTAAAGAACTTAGCACCATTAAAAAGCACGTTCTTATGCAGGCAGTAGTTAAATAGATTAGTCCAGCGACCTTTGTCAAGATTTATTACATCATTATAATTCAAAAATAAAAAGTCCCGCAGTTCATCCATATTGTCTAGCAGCAAACTTGTAAACAGATGCTCAAAATCAAATGTATCTACAGGTATATCCCGTATGTTACAGGAGTTAATTCTAATTTAAAACTTCTCAGCGATTGTAGATATTGAAGGAATCCTTTTCCGATTTTCTCTTAGGTAGAATGCGCTTGAGGATACATTGAAATGCACCGACAGTAGATTTATTATAAGCCGAAGATCTGCAAGTAATAAATCTAAAACCAACGGGCTTTTATGGAATTTTACATTAATGAAAAGGTACGGAAAATTGAAATCTCTAATAGGTAAATTCAACATCTTGTGCTGGGCAATAACACGTTTTTTAAATATATTAATATCGCCGGACAGTTCTTTGAAAGTGGAGTTGGAATGGTATTCAGTAATAAGTGTTTCTTTGTAGAATTTTTTACACACGACACTAATGTTGTTGCTGGCTTTGTCAATGGTAGAGATGATAAACTTACTCCTGGCTTCTTTTATCTGTTTCTTCAATGAAAAGGAGAGGTTGTTCCTAACATTGGAATTTGTATTAAAACCCTTGATTTTTCCATCTACCATTGAGGCGACCCCGTGCAACTATTCACTGAAGCTTTCACCGGGCAACTATATCTAAGAGCAACTTTTAGGATAAATGTACGAATTTTTTCCCGGATTCTCTTAATTAAAAATTCGGTATTGAATTTTTAATTAAGGGGCGATAGTTGGCTCCTTTTTCTAAAAGATTACGGAAAGCGTCATTTCTGAAAATTCTAAGGTCACCTGTAATGATATGCCCGAATTCTTTATCGATGAAGTCTCTATATTTCTTTTTATTCTCCATATAGAACTGATTAAAGATTCCGGTGCAAGGACTTGCATCTATGACAAAAGAATGAATTTCCCGATCAAAGTGATTACGTTGTCTAGTTTCTTATCTAATGTAAGCATCAAAATTCAACGTAATATTATTATTTTTCAATTAAAAAGAATCCACAGAATTTGCCTTAAAGACTCAAGCCTTTTAGAAGATATTAAATTGCTCGAATGCAGACTAAAAGACAATCTAGTACCGGAACGTTTTATTTCTTATTTTTTAATAGGTTCAAAAAAACAAAAAGATTGCTCTGAAATCTGTCCATTTTGGAGGCTTTCCTAACGCTTTTGGCTTCCTTAGCTTTAGGCTGGAAACTCTGCTGCCCTGTTACCCTACCCTCCGCTCTCTTCCGTTTAAGCCTAACTTTGTTCACACCTTGTTCGCTGTATCGTTATTCCGTCTGCATCCCAATGTATATCCCCCAATTTTTTATCATTTTCATAAATTTTATTCGTTTTAATTCGGCTCGTTTTTTGCTCCTGAAATGTCGTGAGGCGTGGAATTTTTTTAGCTTAAGCTACTTTCCATACAGAAACATTCCATTGCTGAAGGACCACGTGCTTGGAGCCTCCCTTGAAAAAGTTCCTACACGTGGAATCCCGTTTTTCATTTTCCATTTATTATGCTATGTTTGTCGAATTCTCTCCGTTTCTTATCTCAAATTGCTTGTTTTTACTTACTGACTCTATTTTTGTGTTTCTCATGAAGTTGCTAAACTTATTGGTAGTGAAAAGTTTTACTAATTTACTGTTACTCTGTTGATTTTTAGTTTTAATGTTTTTACTGTGTTTCTGCTACCTTTATTTCTGTCGATATCCTGTCATTTCAATTTTACATAACTTTTCTTACATTTTAAACATATTATATATATATTAATATTACTTTCTCAATAAACGTAATAAATAAAAGCTCTTTGTTCATAATGGGTATTAAATCAAATAACTAATTATTACATTTTATAACCGTAAAAAATTACAGTGTAAAAATCTTGGAAAACGTCAAATTCTGAAATATATAAATGTTTATAGAACAAAGGAAACAAAGTAGCAAAAGTTAGATTGCATTGTCACTATTGTTAGCTGTCGATAATGCTAGTCAAAGTAAACATTCAAAGAAAGAATTTGGAAAAGCCAAACCAAACTCAAGGTTGCCCCAAAAGGGTGCAGCTATAAGCCGGCCAACATTGCGTTAATGCAACATTATTTTCTTTCTTCAATATTGCGTATTTATAATTATCATTTTTTGTAATTTCCATTTTTCACAAACTGTTGACATCTGAAAGATTATGTTTAAAAGAAAAGAACGTTGATATTCGTCAATCAGCAATTAATATACTTTTTCAAAAAATGGGTCTTTGAAAGTCCCTCAAAACACTTAAAAATAAAGAATTATAAAGCAGGAAATTTAACTTGTTTCCATTTGCAAAAATTCATATTTAGTAAGGTCAAATCTTTCTGAATATGATATGCCAAAATTTTAGGGGAAAAAAAATTAATTAGGAAATAGAAAAAAATTCCCGAAAATAATGTTGCATTAACGCAAAGTTGGCCGAAAAAGGGGTTAAAGTAAGCATATTCGATGGAATCGAAACCGAGTTATCAAAAGAAACTGAATTTTCTTTCAAAGCTTCGCAATTACGTAAAGAGAAACGATGCTAAATATAAGTTTATGATAGAAATTTTATTAAATAAATTTATCATAAAAATTTTTATAAATAAATTTATCATCGAAATTTTTATTTATAAATAAATTTATCATAGAAAGTTTTATTTATAAATAAATTTATCATAGAAAGTTTTATTTATAAATAAATTTATTATAGAAATTTTAAAACTGTGCCTTTTTCACTGAAGCAAAATGCTTTAAAATCCTCAATTCGTTAAGATCTATATATATATATGGCATTGCAGAATACTTAAAGGAAAAAGGGTCAAGCTTAAATAATGGATTTTATGGCATATATCCTATAACATAGTCCAATATAACGCCATGTAATTTTGGAACGTCCCCAACATGGAATTTTATCCTTTAATTCGTCCAATTTTCATTTCAAGCGTCGTGAAGCACGCATGCAGGTGCCTTTCCATGTCTATTCCAGACTCGATCGATGGTCACTAAAACTCTCTCCAAATTTTCTAGCTACCACAGAATGGTCTATTTTCTATATATAGTTAGAGAAGAGCATTGAGTGTGCGTGCCAAACCACGGTCATGGGCATATACGCATATCTACTGCGCCCCTCATTATTATCTCCAGCAGTCCAAAACCAAGAATCATAAGCTACCGTAAGCCAATTTTTTATCGGAAGGAAACGGCCTCACAGAGCGAAGAGAAAATTTATGATATGCCGTAGAAGTATAACTCTTATTCAATCTTCCGCTACGTGTTTGATTTGACGGATTTTGCTGGCCGAAAATAAGCAATATCGATATTCCTAAGGACATATAAAGCGGAGTGGCAATTTATTATAAAGCATGAAAATGTGCATATAATGGGAGCATATTTTACATCTTTTTTGAAAAATGAGTGTATGTGGAAAAGCTAATATTATTAAGGTGTATGAATACATTTTATGAGAATAAAATCTGCGACAAAGATATTGAAGCACCTCGAAACAATTAATAGGAATAAAATCGGATGATCGTCGATTTTTGTTTTACTCAATTAACAATGTGCCCCTTAGAATGACAGAGATAGCTTCTCTGCCTAGATCTTAAGCTTGTAGTGAAGTATGACATAAAGGGAATAACCGTTATGGCATGCTACTGTGAGCACGGATATTGGGAAAAATGGCTTCTAAAATATTTAAACGTAGGATGGGAAATTTAATAGCTTTAAAAAAATAGTGAAATGAGTATTGTATTAAAGTTTTGTTGGCGAATATAATTTTTTACATATGTAAATATATTTGAAATTGAGTAAATAAAATGATGATAAGAGAACAAGCGAAACCGACAATACAATTATAAACGCAAAAATTGACAGCAACTCAATTTCATAGAAATCCGTCATCAAAATATTTATTTCTTTTTATTTAAAAGTATTTCAACGATGTGTTACTTACTAAAATGTGTAATACGATGGGCAAAATGAAAAAAATAATTTAGATGACGCGCATGTACATATGCTATCATAGAAAATAGGTAATCCATAATTACTATTAATAACCTAACGCACGTATATTTCCAAATTAAACTATTAAATTTGAAAAATATACGTTTTAATTCGATTAAAAATATTTTTATAGTTACGACTAAAAACAGATTTTGACGATCGTTAATTATGTTTTTCAACAGTGTTTATAAGTAGGGCAGTGGAGTAAGTGGGCTAAGTCCACCTACTCTACTGCCCTTCGTTTCATCTACAGTTCCATCGTGGGAACGGTATTTAGCAAGGAATCGAATAAGCAGATATACTTCTTCTGGTTGGCTTCAGTTGATATCTTATACCAGCCATTGGAAAAAAGAAATAATTATAAGACCTATCTTATTTTGTTTTCTTAAGACTTATCTTATTATCGGAAAAGTAATGCAAAATAAATATTCATTTTATACTCATCATAAAATTATCAGTAGATTTGTACCGAAATGAAATGAGTGTTGAATTTAATATATTTGAAATCATTTAATAATATTTTAGGAAATTATAAACTAGAAAAAACAATTAGATATATAGAAATTATTTTTTTCGATAGACAGAAACAGCTTTTCTATATAATGATCACGGAGTATTTACCTAAACTTTGATAGATAAATAATTTCAATTTAGAAATATTCGATATGTGAAGGTCTGACTGTATATACAGTCGGACCCATTTATATTGCGCTCGAATATATCAAAGTTTCATATGTATCGAAGTTTCTCGTTGTCCCCTGAAAGTCCTAATATTCATCAGCCAGCATGGATATACAAAAGTTCATATATGCTTTCTGCTTCGTAATAAGCAACTCGACAGTGCATTATTCTGTATTTCGTCCATTAGAAATTAGGAAATATGATAAATTA
>QLNU02014802.1:149763663-149776638 GCA_006491805.2 Dysdera silvatica
GGACTACTTTTCGTAAACGGACAATATGCCTATGTTTTATGTATTTGAGCATTATTTTAATGTTTTATGTACGAAATGTATCTTCTATTAACTCTGTTAAAACGCAAGAGTGGGCGAACTCTATTTCACTGAAGGAATCATTTTGCTCTGCGCCTTGTTAGTGTACAAGGTTAGTTTTGTCGCGAGTATTGTATATTTGTAAGAATCGTTGATCCTATAACATCATAAACAAGATTCATAATGGAAAATAAATCCACAGCATCATAAACATGAGAATGCTTTTCATTGATTGACAAAGTCTACTGTGGAGTGCAAACATGGTGCGGTAATTTAACAAACTGGAAAGTTTTCGACAGTTAACGCCACGTAGAGTTAAATGACGACAATCATGTGAGCTGTGCGTCTCTGTACGCCTGTTTCGATCGACAATCCCCTGCAATGCTCCCTCCCCCCCAGTGTCCCTTCTCGGTCCACTGGTCGTCATATCATATGACAAAAGCCTGTCTGGGAATACAGCGCTGCCCCCTTCGGCGGCCACCCTTCCCAATAATCTCCTTGCACAAACCACCACCACCAACGCCACGTAGAAAGCAATTTATGGTTAGAAGCGTAGTTAGATGGTCTTTACGGCCCCGCCTATGGTACGTGTATGAATTTTTCGAATACGCGGATTCCAGCGAGTTCTTTTTAAAAATTTGAAGCCCTGCGGTGGCGCAGTGTGGTAACGCGTTCGCCTAGTACGCCGTTAATCCGGGTTCGACTCCCAACAGTGTACAAAGAACGCTTACTCAGAGATCTCATAAAAAGATCGCACTGCTCACTGTAGTCCGGGGTTTGGTTCCCTAGGCCATAAGAGGTTCGGATTCCTCGGAAAACAGTAGGTCCCGGCGCAGCATGACCATTGTAGTCTTTGAGCCGTAAAACCACAAAACAAAACCCAAAAAAAAAATCTTTAAAAATTTGAAAATTTCGAGACAACCCGCTCCAGATAACCATCTTTAATATAACCTACACAGGGTGTAACTGAATTAATGATCAGAATTTTAAGAGTTGATAGTACCCACCAAATAACAATATTAGATACGGAAACTAGGGTCATAAACCACCCACAGCACCAGTTCTAAAACCGTCCAGCATTCACAAATATTTACAATCAGTGTATGAGAGGCACAAAATACAACTCAGGTTAGCTGATCCGGTGCGTAGACGATTGGGACATTGCATCTTGTGCCTCTCTCTAACTGATTGTAAACATTTGTTCATGCTGGACGGTTTTCGAACTGACGTTGTAAGTGGTTTGAGACCTTGGGTTTCGTACCTAATACTGTTCATGTTGCTGGGTATTATCGCCCCTTGAATTTCTGACCATTAGTTCAGTTGCATCCTTTATATGTCAATGCGCGTCGTTCGTACATTGTGCCTAAACTTTGCCCGCACACATCTTTCTCAACAACCAATCAGTGACCTCCCACCGTCACGTGAGAGAGCAATTTTCGTTAAAAATATATTTAATTTTAGCACACGTCCTTAAAATGTCTACTCACCCCTTTCCCCTTAAACATTATACAACATGGAGACGGTATTTGGGTAGTTTGTTTGTTTGTTTGGCTTTTTTATGGCGCAAGAGCATCTGGGCTATACTGCGCCATATTTGGGTAGAAATCGCTATTTGAAAGCATTGGTACGGATTGCTTTCCTTTCCCCAGAGTTTTCATTGTTTTCTCACTCTTAAAGTAAAAGTTGCATCATTACTCTAAAATAGCACACTGTAGAATAATATTTAAATCGCTTCATATACCGAGATTTACCACGATAAGTGCAGTTCTTTATAATTTTAGTATCTCTCTCACCTTTTAGCTCAGAGGGTGCTTATTGCATCTGTTACGGCAGGGGCTCTTTTGTCAACCGATCAATATGTTGTTAACGCTGTCGAATGTTGAAAGTGATCAGTAATATGCAAACGGAACATGAACTGCCGAAAAAGAAAATAGACTCAAGGGAACTGCACTTGACTAACTTTCGGAGCTGAGACATGGTACACTATCAATGCCATCTGTAGCCGTATCTTGTCCCAATCCATCCTCTTCGTCATCAATAAAGTAAAGAGCGAGAGAAAGAGAGCTTTCCAAGATCTTAAACTGTTGTTTATGCTTCAGGGATTTTACATATATCGAGTAATTACATTCTAAATCCTTGCTTGGCAATTATTGAACAATTATCAGTTGCAACTTTTTCGTTTTGGGGGAAATGAAGTTCAAATTTAAGATTAAATTTGTTAATAAACTGTCTTTCTCTATTTGCTGTTTTTATTGGAATTTAGTAATTTCCCCATAATTGAATATTTTAAAGAAAAATTCAAAAGGAAATGTCCGGAAATTTTTAACAAGAAATTTAGATTTGATGAATTGTTCTGGCCATTCCCATTGTATCCAATCGACAAAGGATTTACGTTTATTTTAGATCATAGTACGGGACCCAAAAATCACATTCCTGCTTATTATTATTATTATTATTATTATTACTATGTCATTTTGGACGTAATTAGCATCTAAATGAAATTAATATCTAAGAATAATTATCGTTTTCTGTATTAATTAATATTTCTCAAGAGGAATCATCATATCACTTGTGCACCACTGGTATAGGAATGGGGTTTCAGGGGGCCCGGACCCTCATTATTGGATAACGAAGTATATTATTCACATCACTTGATCTCGTTTAAAGCTATTTGGACCCCATACATTTTGAAATGCTATACCCTTGTGGTGAATCTCTTTGCTGTTACTTTGTTTATGTTTCATGGTACAATGAACTGTGAGGATATGTTGTACCAAATACCATTTTTATTGACCTCCAGGTACTACTGGACAAGATTCATCTCTAGATATGGCTGCAGTGTTCATTTTTTTTAGTAGTAGTAGTACGCCGAAGGTCAAGGTAACTAACTTAAAAGGCTGGCAATCACTTAGTAATACCTACTGATCAAGAAATTTTAGAATCGTACAAAAAGGTTACCACTTAAAAGTTATGGTATCTCTGGTAGCTGTCAGTGGTTAAATATCAGAAAAACGCACGTATTCTGCATGGCAACTATTGCAACCAAACTCATTTCTTGTTCTCCAGGCCCTGATCAATCCTTGAACCACCATATTTAACAGGATAATTATTTTTTTTAAATAATACTAATAAAAATGCAAGATGTTTAATTAAATTAAAAATAAATAAACGTTGCAAATGTCCTTTCAATATTGGCAAAATTTGCATGAAAACCTAATGGGGAAAATGTATAAAAAATATAATGAAAACACGTGACAGTTTTTACGAGTTATAACTTTATTTGCTTATTTGGATTTTTATAGCGCAAGAGCATCTGAGCTATATGCGCCAAAAGTTAAAGCTTTGGAAAAACGTTTTTAACATTAAAAACCAAGTTTTAAAAAATAAATTTAATTTTCCCAGCACTTCAAAAGAATAGGACCTAAAAAGAAGTCTTGTTTCTGGTTCTCTAGTACAGGGGTGGTCGACTTTTTTGTTGTTGGGATCTTTTTTGTTGTTAAGAAATTTATTTCCATGAGGTTAGTCAGAAAATTTGTAATTATTACTTAGAAAATTTGTAATTATTACTTAGAAAATTTGTAAAATTCCATGCTTATAAGTCCCTTGGGCTAATCGACAATGGAAGGAAAGATTAGGAAGGAAGCACAAAACAACATTAAATCGCAATAGTAATTAAATTTTGCTTATGCCGTTGTGTTATATATATAATCACAAAATAAAATCTTTTAAAAACAACAGATATTTAAGTCTTAAAAATATCCTTTTAAATAAAGACCGTCTATGATGTGACCTTACGCACATGTTAAAGACATATATATATACATTTAATGTAGACATATTAGAAAAGGGAAAGGGATTTAAACTGATAGCTAAGAGATCATTAACATGCGCGAAATTTATTTCATTAAAAATTATCAAAAAAATTTTTATACGCACTCCAATTTTTCCGGTAGTATGTTTTAACATATATTAATATTTCTTGAGATATGAAGAATGATATCTTTGTGTAAAATAAATTGACGTAGCATTACGTAGATAAGATTCATAAGTAAATACAGCGTTATAAGCGCAAGTAATGATTACTTACGCTTATAACGCTGTCTTTACTTATAAATGATGTCTTTAGTTCTCCACTAATTATTGATAAATTCTTTTTAGACAGGATGTCTAAAAGAAATGACATATTACGTATATATATATGTAAATGTCAAATGAGAAAGAGATTATATTTCATTTTCATAACTACATATTTTATTTAATTCTGAGGTTTCTAGTTTTTATGACCAAACAGGGTGTAGGTTTAAACAAATTAGTGTTTAAAGAATTTTGTAAAAATCGCCATTCTTACAGGATATTCCATTTATGATTTGAATTCTTTAGAAGCCTCAATATACTTTGGCAAAGAAATTTGGAGGGTAGATTTCACCAGTAAATATCATATATCAATAAATGTGTTTTTATGTCAATTACATGTTAGCAAAGTATGTACTACGGAGATTTTGCTCAATGATATAAAACACGTCATTTCTTTACAGGGCCACTGGACAAGAAATAGACAAGACTTTTGCACGAAATGTACTGCCACGTTTACTGACTTAAAAAGTACAGAAATTTTATAGAACATTTATATGAAATATGTATTTTTTACATTTACAAGTTAGCTAATGAAATGGTTAAAACTGATAGGACGAAACTGTCAAAATTTGGGAAATCGAGAAATTCAAGTGCCGCTTCAATAATTGACTTGCTTAGGTTTTGGGAATCAGACCCAATTATTTAATATCCTTTTGTGAATGTAGATACAGACCAAAACAAGAAATCTCCCTCTATCTCTCCCTTTCATGACCCTTGTCATATTTACATTACATCCAACGTATCGATTTAATTGGATCTAATCTCCTTGACGTAGGTATGCAACTCGTTAATGATGGTGTCATTCGACCCAAAATCGTATAATAGAGGACATTTGGATACACAATATCATCCATTTCTATGTCTGGAGCAGGATTTACTTGTATATTTTTTCAGGATTTTCTACGTTATACTAACGCTTTACTATGTATTAATGATTTAACATGTAACTATTAATATTATTATATAACTTGCATATCATGGTGTATATAGTCTACATGCATGATTATCATTGCATAATGAAGAGAATAAATAAAGATTATTATCAGTAGAGTTCCGATTATATGAACTAACAAAACAGCAAAATAATCATGAAAATATGCACTTAAGAATCTTAAGAGATGAACTGAAGAACTTTAAAATATATATATATATATATATATGCATTTAAAATGAATAAATATGCCTTTAAAATGAATAAATACACATTTAAAATGAATAAATATGTACTTAAAATTTGTAACGTTTGAAAATCTTATGTGCTGCGTTTTAAAACAAATAGGTTTATTATTAAATGTCGAGTAGAAAAATTCGATATACATTAAATCATATGTTTTATATAGAACAGTTTCTATAACGGCACATCACAATGTACCTCTCGGTATTCCAAACAGTTAAACTTTATCTTCTATCATATAGTAGCATTTTGGTGGTCAAAAGGGTTCTTTTTAGAGCTAAAAGTGATATTAGACAGCATTTAGAAATGTCTGAAAGTTATCTATTACGGACAGTTTGCCTATGATAGACAAATGACTACCGCTGAGAGAAAACGGAATTTTAGAATGCAATTGATTCAATCTTACCTTCAATCAATTTCCAGCCAAGCACAGTAAAACTCATCTTTGGTTTTCCTAACAAGGATGGTGGCTATAATTCAGCTATGAAAACACTTTTGGTGCCTTATAGGAGATAATTAAACTGGTACGCATTTACAAATTCCATGACAATTTCACTTAGATAAGAAGTAAGAGGAACGTTTAACTTTAGCGTTGTAGTGAAATTTTTTGGATTAGGGAATAGTAAAATTCTTAAAATTAATAAAACACTTAAAATATGCAGTTATTCTGTAAATACATGGTTTTTATGCATTTATATTCAAAAACACTAAAAACAGCTAAAATATGCAGTTGCATATGCACATATATAATTGTATGTAATCCTGGCCCTAATTATCAGTATATAATGCCTACCACATTCAATAAAGGTTTTGCGCATACCGTCGAAATTTGTTATCATGAACATATTTAATATCAATTGCTTTTAGAATGAGATCTTTCCTTAATTTATGGAAAATTGTATAGTAATAATATTAAGATCCTATTATTTTTCCTTATAACTTGAATCATTTTTAAGCTGAACAAATTTGAATCACCATGAGGGCATGAGTGTTCATGTTCGTGAGGTTCAACACTGCCACTTATAACGCAAAAGATCCGTTTATTAATTTCCAGTGTATTCCACGACAAGTGAAAGAGATTGAAAATATTCTAATTCAATCACAATTCAATTGCAGTTTAAAGCACCTTAAAGTACTAACGAATTTCTTTACAGATTATTTCATAGTACTTTTTTTATAATTTTAAGTTCTGTTTTGGATAATATATTTTTCTTAAACTTCAAAATTTTCCCCTACTCACTATCGAAATATTTTAAAAGTCTTTAAACGTTTGTTTCGAGACTCCTGCTTGCACATTGCTTGCACATTGCTTGCACTGCTTTACACATTGGCGATACTCTTAATTGTTATTTTCCAAAAGTTTGGGGTCAGATTCCACTTGCTCTTAAACAACTAAGTTTCTTTTATGTATTCAAGTGCTTTTGTGTTAACTAATCGCATTTTTCTTTCTTCTTAATTGGTTACTTATATCCTTCAGTAAATGATTTTATTTAAAAGCACACTTGTTCAATTGTATTTTGGTAAATGCAGGACTATGTAAGACCTTTATTTAGGTCCTACATGGTCATTTTCATCCGAATGTTTGCAAGAACATGAAAATATGTGATAATTTGTTTTGATATTTCTTCGTGTTTATTAATGTACCGGATGCCAAAATGAAAAACATGACCCACTGATAGAATATATTGCATAAATGTATGTAAACAGTATGTCCGTACGAGTGTACGTGATATTTATATAAGATCTAAATCAAGAAAATTTCAACCATGCATAGTATAAATGAAATATGTGGTTGAATTTTCATACTCATGACGAGGGTCATAACGCTTATATTTATTTGCAGTACTTGCAATACAATGCAATATTTGCACTATTTTCCAGGTCTCGATTGACCCATGAAGCTCGTATAAATTAACTTAATTAATTAAACAAAACCAAATAAAATTCACAGGAAAACGAATTAGGTTCGTTAAAAAGCAGCTTAACAGTGATCAAAAAAAATATGCGAAAAGAAGTTATGAAAAATATGGAAAAATTATGTACGAGAAAAGGAAAAAATTCAAATGCAACAGCTTGAGACAAAGAAATAAAGAAAAAGAGGGAACATTGAATATTAAGTCCGTAAGTTTAAAGGACTAAACCGATAAGGACTAAAATTTTTTTTGGAATCTTAAATATTGAAAGCAATTAGAACTACCTCAAACATGGGTGATCGCGTATTCATTTTCCAAACTTAATCATTTAAAAAATTATATTTTAATAACAAAATATCTTTAATTACATTAACGAATCAACGTCATGCCTTTGGGCTAAAATGATCTCAAATATCCTAATGAAATTTGCATTATTAAAAAAAAAGTGTAATTAATTTTAATTATTAAAAGTGTAGACCCTAAAGACATCTAAACGCTCTGATAAATATTTTTTTCGCTAATGGCCGCAAGATATATTTTTTCGTACAATTGTAAGAAACCCAATTAAGGGTTCGTAAAAATAAGATTATTTCAGAAAATATGGCAACTTCTGCAGATTTTTTGGTAATGGGTTTACTTTCTTAAACTCATTATTTTACTAAATTAAATGGTTATGCCATCTTATAAACTTCCGTTAATTTTCTCAAAAGTAAATTTTAGTCAATCTTTTCAAATGTAAATTTTCAGTGAATTAATAATTGGGCTTTATAAAGTGAACATATATTCCATAAATAAAATAAAATAGGAATATGTACAATAACGATAAGGCTTTTTTCACGAACATTGTCTTACTTTAACGGAACAGGTATGATACTTTGGAGAAAAATATTGCAATTGCAATTTTGGCTTAATTATTATATTTGGATGATTCCCTATCTAACCCAATGCAATAGAATAATAATGCTATAAATGAAAGTACTACGGTTTTTAATTCGTTAGTATATTGAATGGAAAATCCTGGTCTCCGCTAAAAAATAAAAATAAATAAATCCGTCCATTTCCAGTGGCAGAAAGTGAGCTAATGTGTCATTTTCCAGCTGTAAACGAACTTAAAATTAGATAAAAACTTTAAAGCTATACATGTTCTAAAATATATCGAATGAAATGTAATTAAAGAATTAAATTATATTTTCCAAACAGGCTAGATTTGGATAATAACGTATATTCGATTATATTTCTTACAGATTTCTGTATTCCATATGGACGTTTCGCAATTATGTATAGACAATAATATGTACAAATAATAATATATAGTAAGAAAGTATACATATTATATAATATTACAAATCACCGAATAATAAAAATCTACAGATTTAAATCGAAAAGTAATGACAGAAAAAAATCAAAATTTTCCCTATATTAATAAGAATATTAGGTGTGATTACAAGGAATCTTTAAAATCGCCAAAATATATTCGAAATAGCCATGGCAACAATACACCAACTTCGAATGAGAGCCTCATATTGAACTGCCCATATTCTATGGAAACACCTACAACACCTGAGGTCCTTAGAAAAGGGTCGATATTAGAAGATAATTTCAGTCGTCAAAATAAACTGTACGCATATATATAAACGAATAATTATAATGCCTTTCTTTTTGGTTTTACGGCTCAAAGACTACAGTGGTCATGCTGCGCCGGGACCTACTGTTTTCCGAGGAATCCGAACCTCTTAAGGCCTAGGGAACCAAACCCCGGACTACAGTGAGCAGTGCGATCTTTTATGAGATCTCTGAGTAAGCGTTCTTTTTTTTGCAGTGTTGGGAGTCGAACCCGTTACCACACTGCGCCACCGCAGGGCCCTAATTATAATGTATTTTAAATTACAATATTATTTCTTAGCCGTGCCCATAATTTTGATCGTTTTTGTAGATTGTGTTTTGGCAAAACAAACAGGTCCTTTTTCGAGAAATCGATATATGCTGTTGAAAGTAAACAAGGATTTGTTAACAAGCTCAATTATTTTATTCAAATAAAAGGACTTATTTTAATAATTACTTTTCAGGAATTCCTGCAAGTTGATATCAAGAGCGTGAAAGAGTATTGCCACCCACATTATTTACTATTATAATACATTTCCAAGCTATATGCTATATTTCTACAGTACACAGCATATTTTCAATGTATATAGTGAATCGAATTAAGTATATCGTATGTGTATATCGAAGTGTATATCGAATTAAGTTAATATACAAATGCTTCTTTTACTGGCGAAGGGCGAATATTTTTACTTTTTCTTTTCCTTTTGAGAATTCACACTACCGTTATTTTTTGTAATTATATTTTTTCTTTGCTTTTGCAAAAGAACTGGAAGGTTCGTTATTCGTTTGTGTACCTATGCATAGGGAATTTGCGGACCCCCTACTGAGTGTTAGTTACCATGGAATCATGGAGTATCCACACGGACCTCTCGAAAAATTACATGGACCCCTTTGCATAATTACAAAGACTCCTGTTTAAAATAGATCGTTTCTGAGGTGCAGCAGAATTTAAATACTTTTCTACAATGCAAAAATTTTGAAATCTTGGTATCCGCAAACCACTTGTTGATAAAAGAATTCCAAAATAGAAGTTAAAAAAATGGAAACACTTTGAGAATTTCAATTTGATATTCCCCCTGCAGTGGCGCAAAATTTTACAACTAGAGGGAAAACTACAATAGCGTGAATGGAATTCCAATACCTGAAACGTCTATGTAAAAGATATTCCAGATTTTATTCAAATATTTTCCGTTCAAAGACGCTTGTGTTTTATGCGTCGGTAAAACTGTATCCAACATTCCGATCTACGAAATGTATTAAAAATACCCTGTGTGTGCAAAGTCAAAAGTATTTTTTCGTTTATAGAAAAAATGCGTTGCTTTTGATTCGGAACCAAAAATGCTAACACGCCTAATGAGTAATTTTTATCGATCTATTATTATCTCGCCCTCTGATCCATAAACACGATGCACATGGTTCTCATAGTTTAGCGTGAGGTGTATAGAACTGGATAACGGAAAATCTATTGGACCAAACTGAACCTAATTGGTGCACATTCTCTTGGGACCATGAGATTTTGAATTAGGAAAAATTCTTCAGAAATTTCTGAAGAGTGGAATTAGTATCATCGCTATTTTGGTAACAGGATTTTCCCTAAGAAACACTATCATATGTTAGCATAGTATATAAGTTTTATCAGACAAACGAGAAGCACATTTTCAGCCTTATATTCACCAATTGACTATCTAGCTGTTGTTGAGTAAAAATATGAAGCGTTGTACGATTTCAACGCCAATTTCCATTATGGCGGAAAAAATTTTAATTATTATTTTATTTACATCAACCGATCTCCGCTTTTTTAAAACTGGCACGTGTTAAATGTTTTCAGATCAAAGGGGGGGGGGGGGCTGATAATAGAGGTTCTACTATACTGTGAACTAAGTACGGTTTTGTATACTTTTAAATATTGTGGACTAAGTATGGCTTTGTATGATTTTTTAAGTATTGTGAATTAAGTATAGCTTTGTATACTTTTTAATGCATTTTGAACTAAGTATGGCTTTGTATACTTTTTTGTGCATTGTTAACTAAGTATGGATTTCTACAATTATTTATTCTGAAGTAAGTATGGATTTCTATACTTATTTATTGCGAAGTAGGTATGGATTTCTATACATATATATATTGTGAATTAAGTATGATTTTGTATGATTTACAAGTATTGTGAACTACGGCTTTGTGTACTTTTTAAGTAAGATTTTTCTCTCCTCCGGGCTCACCAGAGCAAGAACAAATATGGCTCAACAACATATCGCTCAAAAAACTTTTCTGCCAAAGAGTTCCTACGATGAAACTGCAAAGCAGCGTCACTTTAAAAGAAAGGGGAATCTTCGGCTTAAATCCTCACCCTAGCGAAACCAAAATTACAGATCAGAGAAAGCTGCAGATCATTGCAATTGGAGCTGTAGCCCCCACCCCAGATTTAAAGTCATCTACGCCACTGTTTTAAAATATCTTAAACCTTTGATTAACATGAAAAAAAATAATCGCATAATTAAATTTAGCACTCCAGTGGTTTGTATCCAGTCTTAGTGTGGGACAATCCTTTTCCTTTTGACTACTATGAGACAAAAAAAGATCTAGGTTGAATAATAAAAAAGCGAAAATACAGTCGCAAAAACTCGAAATGAAAGAATAAAAAGGGGGGAGAGAAGAAAATTAGTAAATAAAGATGAGAAAGTTAAGAAATGAAAAGTTATTAAAAGTAAGAATGGAGATACAAGTTAGATAAATTAGAAAAAGTAGAAGAAAGTGAAATCAGAAATGAAGAAAACTGAGAAAGAACATTAAAAGTAAAACAAAGGGAAGTAACGAATGAAAATTCTAGATGAAAAATAAAGGAGTTACAAATTACCAATATCATAAAAATCTCCGCAATGTTTCCAGAGCTACTGCTTGCTTCTTCAAAAGGTGTACATTAAACTTGGTAAAACATCATTCTACTTTCTTCCATTTTCTCAAATTTATTCTCTAATTTTTCTCTTCATTCTCAGGTTTGATTACTTTTTCTTTTTCTTAATTTTTCTTTTCTTATTCCTATTTTCCTTCCTTTTTTGCCTCAGCGTCTGGATCTGAACGGTCTGGTCTTGATGAAACAAAGTGGGCTCCACTTAATACGTGTATCGTTTTAAACGGATTTAGTTCATGTTAAAATTTCATAATGTTCTACGAGAAATTTCTAAACGCTACAAAATAGCTTTATTTAAAATGAAATCGCTTGTTTCAAGACTCTGAAAGTAGTTTGCATTGCAAGACTTCAAGTTGCAATTTAAGCTGAAGTTTAATGTCGAGCCACAGTTTTAAAATTAATCTTGCTCGAATCGTTAATTTTCGCATGCGAGCTTACTCTTCAAGGAATGGGCTCGCTAATTTCCTGAGATTAACGATCTTTTTAAAGTCGATTCTTGCGAGCAGGCAATGTTAATAAAACTGTCATAAATAAATACCTTTTATGAAAAATAACACTGATAAACATCGACTTTTCTCTGAATTTATTTATTTTAACAGAGTTTATAAGATATTTTGACACCCACTCTGCCCTGCGTGTCAAAACATCTCATGGCATTATATCATCTTGGAGAGAGCAATTGCTCCCCCACAAAAATTTAAAAAACCCGGCCCTGATGGTTAGGTGTGCTAACCTTTATCATTACTAATTCTTCTGCCTTTGAAAAGGACAATCATATCATGAAAAATACAGATACTGAAGAAGAGATAAGAGTCAAACGAGATAAGGTATCTTCTTCTGACCCTCGGTGGTCTATTTGATACAACATTTCGGTTTTGATGAAGAGGCCGCAAACTTGACCCCAGCCTCGAACAATGCTTATTTTTCTTCTTTATGACCCACTAAATATTGTAATAGTGGGTCAAATGCCTTTAGTTTAAATAATTCAACGTGGGCATTAAGACATCTCCTTTTGATTGTTCCCACTAAAATTATAAAAGCAAACAAAAATACGGTTACTGATGCTCCGCATTCATACATACTAGGGTGCGTACAGACATGCAACAGAACATCGTAACTGAACATCGTAACAGGACATCGTAACAGAAGATCGTCGCGTAACATCCCGTGTCACGAGATGATGCCAC
>QLNU02014802.1:149776738-149788013 GCA_006491805.2 Dysdera silvatica
TCCATCAATAATCCAAAATCATCAAAAACCTAACTAAAAATGTGAAGTTTTATTCAAAAATTGAGTTCCAAATAATAATAATAATACTCATAAATATAGAATAAAATGTATTAAGTGGATATTGTTTTATGTCCTTATGAAAATTAACACAGAATTGTTTTTGTTACGTTTTGTCAATAAATGCCTACTTGATATTTTGAAATATGTGTATTTGAATTTCAAATTATAGACAGCTGTATTCATGGACAGCTGTATTCATAGACAGTTGTATTCATGGGCAGCTGTATTCATAGACAGTTGTATTCATGGACAACTGTATTCATAGACAGTTGTATTCATGGACAGCTGTATTCATAGACAGCTGTATTCATGGAGAGCTGTATGCATAGACAGCTGTATTCATGGAAAAATTTATGTTATTTCAGGACAGGATCACATATGGTCCATGGACCTTTGTGGGAGGTGACACCTAAAGTCCAAGAATAGCCCTTAACTATTTAATGGCGAAGAATAAATATTTTTTTTACATATTGACCAGAATTCAAGTTAATGATAGTTTTGGAACAAATTATATGCTTCAGGAATTTTCGTAGATCATGGAAATGGGATCGAAAACCTAAAGTAAACTCCAAATTTCAATATACTTACAGACGTTCAAGTGTCTTCAATTTGAACTAAGCAAGAGTGACCACAGATTACAGTGGGGTCTCGTTAATTCGAAAATTCGGTTCATCCGAATTTTCGAAATCCTGATTTAAGAGCGAGACAACCGATGCTCCATTCATATTTTCATTATGGTTCATATCATCAGAGTCTGAGATAGCCTTTTTCACGTCGCTGGGTTACCGATAGTTATCCCAACGGCGTTCCGGATGCTGGCATGTCGTCAGCAGGCTACAAATCCGGTTTTAATGGCCCAGTGACCCAGCGAAATACCGACCCATTACGTGCCTTAACACCCTGTACAAGATACTCACGGGGTGCATCTCTGAAAAAATAAGCCGGCACAGCGAAAGCAACAACTTAATGACGGAAGAACAAAAGGGATGCCAGAAAGGGACTCTGGGATGTAAAGAGCAGCTTACCATCGACTCAGTTATCCTGGAACAAGCAAGAAAACAAAAGCGAAAACTCAACACCGCATACATAGACTACAAGAAGGCTTTCGACTCTGTTCCGCACTCGTGGCTCCTTGAAATACTCAGCATATACAAAGTGCATCCCTCAATCATCCGATTCCTACAGAGCAGCATGAAACAATGGAGAACCCGGTTACAGCTAAACACGCCAGACAGTAAAATAGAAACGGCCGAGATCCCCATCCGCCGCGGAATCTTTCAAGGAGACGCACTAAGCCCCCAGTGGTTCTGCTTGGCGTTAAACCCCTTGTCAAGGATGCTGAACACAAGTAAATACGGATACATGCTGAAGAAAGACAAGAGAAACCTACATAAAGTCTCCCACCTCATGTACGTAGATGACATCAAGCTATACGCGCCAACAATCACCCAACTCCGACAACTCATCAGTATAACAGAGACATTCTCCAAGGACATAGGAATGGAATTCGGCCTCGATAAGTGCAAAATACAGAAGAATAGCAAAGAAGATTTACCAGGCATCGAACTCGAAGACGGGAGACTACTGAAGACCTTGGACGAGGGCGAAACCTACAAATACCTAGGGATAATGCAAAAACGGCAGCAGGAGCACAAGAAAGTCAAAGTCCAGCTCACGCAAGCATTCCAAGAAAGACTTAGAAGCATTGTGAAGACGAAACTGAGCGGGAAGAACACCACGCAAGCAATTAACGCATATGCGGTACCAGTGTTTCACTTATTCCTTCGTGGCCATAATACAAGCAGATGCAAATTACACGCCACTAAACCTGTGTAGTACCGAAGAGCGTGTCCTCGAAACAGCCAACGAACAGAAACTGAGAACTTGGGCCGGAAAACCATTACATGGCAGGCACTACAATGACCTGCAACAACCACACGTTGACAAAAAGGCATCAAATTCTTGGCTGGCCAAAGGCACTCTCCAGCCAGAGACAGAAGGATTCATGCTAGCCATCCAAGACCAAGTGATCGCAACAAGGAACAATCAGAAATTCATCCAGAGAAAAGACATAGAAAGCGACAAATGCAGACACTGTCATGCGGCATCGGAGACAATCCAACACGTGATGGCAGGATGCAAGATCCTTGCGCAGTCAGACTACAAACATAGACACGATCAAGTAGCGAAAATAGTCCACCAGAAATTGGCAGCGAATGCTGGCTTTCTGACAGAAAAATGCCCGTACTACAAATATGAGCCAGAGACCGTGCATGAGAACGAAACACACAAGCTTTACTGGGATAGAGCAATCATAACAGACAAGACAGTCCCACATAACCGTCCTGACATAACCCTCGTCGATAAATCGAATAAGACCACGTACTTAATCGACATAGCAGTACCCAACACCAATAACATACAGACAACCTACACAACGAAAATCACCAAGTACCAAGATCTCAGACATGAAGTACGAGATATATGGGGTATGGAAAAGATCTTCATCATCCCGTTAGTCATCTCAGCAACAGGGATAGTACCAAAAACGCTTGCGACGAATTTGGAGATACTCAACATTGACCCAAACACCTACATTGAAATACAAAAAGCCACAATCCTAAACACGTGTCACATTGTCAGGAAGTTTCTAGACATGGCACATTAAGAAGTGATGTAAAAAGAGGCTTGGGAACATGGCGCTCTGCCCGTCCCAAAGCCTGTTTCCGCCAAGAATGGGCGAGGAAAACCTTATATATATATATACAGGGAGAATCCTTGCTCAAAATGGAACATCTTAGGACTATACCGTACAGTCACTATACACAGACATGATCATTATAATACGATGTTAGACTTTTGGTATAAGCAGAATAAGACTCTGGCTCAGTTCTTCTAAGAAAAATAGAACCTCCATTCAACTCATACGAAAGGCAAAATTATTTAGAATAAACGAAATTTGGATAACTGAAATCTGGCTTTTAGTGTAAAGGTGCAAAGAAATATTAGTTATCCACAAGCACGCCGTGAAGTTAAGGATGTCAGAGCTTTCTTGTAAATAGCTATGATGAACTTTCCTCCTTACCCCGCCAGAAACCAGATAACCCAGTGTATAACCATTTCAGTGGCAGTATTTATTAAACCTAACTACGATCCACTGAGGGTTACTTGATCAGGGAGACGAATTGTTGCGGAAGATGCATAACACAGTTGAATTTATTCGTCAACGGCGACATACAGAGTTTGTCCCAGAAGTTCCCGGAATGACTTTTTGTAGTTGGCAACGCTGGCTGACGGGGCGGAGAAGTTGGTGGGGGATCTGAGCTTGGAAACGAGACCGGTATCAGTCGCCTGCGGGCAGTTGTTGAGGCAGGGTCACGCTCCGCGCAGAGGTATCTACTGCACCCTCGTCGATCAAAAAATGGACCAGTTTTTGGAGCAGCGTTATGCAATCAAATTTTGTGTGAAACTGGGTAAAAACGGGGCGGAGACACTCGAAATGCTTCGGAAAGCCTACGGTGACGGGGCGATGAAAAAAAGCCAAACTTTCATGTGGCACAAGCGGTTCCGGGAAGGTCGGGAGTCCGTCAACGACGACGACCGCTCTGGACGCCCGTCGACATCACAAACGGACGACTCGGTGCAAAAAGTGCGTCAAGTTTTGGACAATGACCGACGATTAAGTGTTCGGGTGATTGCAGAGGAGTGTGGAATACCCAAAACAATCGTTCATCGCATTTTAACGGAGGATCTTCAAATGAGGAAAGTCTGCTCGAAAATGGTGCCAAAAGTCCTGACGAGTGAGATGAAGGAGCAGCGTTTGTTGAAGTGCCAGGAATTGCATGAACGCTACGAAACGGACCCAGAATTTTTGGACAGAGTGATCACAGGGGACGAGACGTGGATTTTTCAGTACGATCCCGAATCAAAGCGCCAGAGCAGCGAGTGGCACACCAAGGAGTCTCCTCGCCCGAAAAAAGCAAGGATGAGCAAATCGCGAATCAAGGCAATGCTCATTGTGTTTTTTGACAGAAAAGGTGTAGTTCACAGTGAATTCGTGCCACAAGGACAAACAGTCAACAAGGAGTTTTACTGTGAAGTGCTCAAACGGTTGCGCAACAGGGTTCGACGCGTCCGAAACGAAATTCGCGACAATTGGATCTTGCACCATGACAACGCGTCAACCCACACCGCGCTCATTGTCTCCGAGTTGCTGGCCAAAATGGGTGTGGCAACGCTGCCCCAGCCGCCGTACAGCCCCGATCTGGCACCAGCGGATTTCTTTTTGTTCCCAAGGATCAAAAGAACCCTGAAAGGAACTCGGCATGGGACGCTGGAGGCGGTAAAAGCAGCCGCGACGACCTCACTGAAGGAGATTCCCGTTGACGACTTCCAGGGCGCCTTCAATGATTGGGTGAAGCGTTGGCAACGGTGCATCGAAGCAGGGGGAGAATACTTTGAAAAGTTCTGAAAAGATTGTAAACTGATATTGAATAAATGATTTTAAAAAAATCATGCCTGGAACTTTTGGGACAAACCCTGTATGACATGCTAACCTTTCGCCACGCCATGAAACGCCCAGCGCAAGATTTAATAAAGTCCTGCTCCCGGAAATTTCTATCGCCACCACAAATTACATGCGGTCCTGACCGATATAAAGGGCAAAAAAATACACCAAATTTGCATAGATTTGTTTTTGAAGACAAGTGTTCTGAATAGATTTGTTTTCTTGCAACAAATGAGTCTTTTCGTCAAAAAGATTGAAAGGGTATCCACTTTGAAATAACAATAACAAAAAATTCTCAGTGGGCCATTTCGTTTGACATTGATTTCGATAGGATGAGGTTCGGTTAAGTGATGTTCTACTCTCCATATTAATATAGGATTCCGAAAAATTTTGGCGAGTTGTTTGTCCTTCTCTTCCACTTTCTTTCATAATTCAAATAAAATGCATTTCATGGAGAGAAAGCACCATTCTATACCACTTGGAAGTGGAGAGTTGGAGAGCAGGCTACTGGTGCTGCCGATTGTGCAGCTCTTCATGTATGCCAATGTGAATATCCTTTCTGTTAGATAAAATTACGACTGTGAAGGCAGCCTAGTAGTTAATGACGTCATTGCTAAAATAAAAAATACTGAAATGCCGGTAAAATGGGAACCTACCAAAAGGAACCAGCTAACGATGAAAAACCAAAGCTCTCAATTAGTCCGAAAAGGCAATCAAAGTCTGAGGAAATGCCCTGAACTAGACAGGTGGATAAAATAAGTAATGAACTAGACAGGTGAATAAAGTAAGTAACGTAGAAGGGAGTAACGTGAAATGTAGTGGAATGGAGTAACGTGGAAGAGAATAGCTCAATATCGACACGTGTTAAGATACACTTAATCACTTGAGTACGCAGGGGGTGTTGATGGGAGTTGTGACCCCCCCATTGCGGTGAAATTTTGTATATTTAACATAGAAATATGCGAGTTGTAGCTCTGTAACCCCCCATTGAGTCTATAACCCCCTTATGAACTTTCTGCGTACGCCTATGCACTTAGTTACACCTTCATCAAGTGATGAATAAAATATTGGTCGAATATAATTATGTATCTAAAGAGACAAAGGGAGGGAGAGAAAGAAAGACTCGTGAGTTTATTCACAAAACATATAAAATCTTATATTCAATATGAAAAAATGTTCAAACAAATTAATAACAGTAAATAATAAAACTACTTTTCAAATCTAAATAAATTTTAATTGCAGTTAACTTGAAATTCAAGCGATATTAATCTTAAGTCTTGTAGACTACTTTTGGGGATTTTAAATAATCTCCCGCTGAGTTGCCCGAAATTTGAAGGAGATTAGAAAATTCGCCAAATTTAAAATTGAGCTTAAACAGGGCTAATGTCTTCGGTCTTATTTGGCACTACCCTTTCTCCATAAATGAAATTAAGCCACAAAATTCGCTGTGCCATCAAGCGTATTAAGTCTTAAGCTTTAGCTAGATACGGTCAAGCCAACGCAATTATTGTTATCATACATAAAAGATTCCCTGTTTACGCCAATTCGATTATCTCCCGGGGCGCCCGTTTTTTGTTTCTTGAGGCGGAAGGGGACGCAAACTGGAGAGCAAAAACTTTGCAAGGTTGCCGCATGAATATAAAATGCTAAAATTTAATTGTAACACACTAACAATGCTATCCGTCCAAGATATGCCCCGTTTTATTCCCTGTTTCCTTCTAATTTCCCACAAGTTGCAATTTTTCTTCCCGGATTTGACAGAATGTGTGATAAGGCATTAAAATGATTTAGTATATTTATTTAAAACCGGATAAAAATCTTTCCTGTGCGCTCGGGATTCCGCTCTTTCCTTGTTTTGCCGCTGTTGCACCGTTCCATTATATTTTATACTTTAAATGCTGTAACCGGATTTTTGCCGAATGTTTACGAAACCGAAGATAACCCTTGTTTTAAAAACTATTTATTAAAAGTTTCAATCTTTTAATTAATTAAATCCTTCCTGTGCTGAGAATTAATCTCGTGCGAACTTTGCAAGGTTAATTTTTAAATCGTTTGTAAAACGAAGTAAAAGTCCAGATTTTAAATTAGTGTGCAGTGCTTTCTATGTATGAAAAAAAAAATTATTATCCATCCTGTGACTTTTTCTGCCACGTACGTTAACGGTACTCGCTTACGGGCAGACAACGATACTAAATTATTGGCATGATACTGGCATAGAGACAGACAGGATATTCCCGGAAGACGGATGCATCCTAAATACGGCCATAATTGATCAGATTGTACGTAAACACCTGTAATACTATTTTGAATCCTTTATTCGTTAAATTTACCAAAAACTTAGACTTAAAATAAACCGAAACCATATAAGTTACAAGGTAGTGAAACTCTGGAACTTACTGTCAGAGGAATTCAAAATAATAAACATCCTGAAATTACTCAAATCAAAAATGAAGAAATATTTACGAAGAAAGGAAAAAGACTGAGAGGGAGGATTGTGTGTGTATGTGCAAATTTATTTATTTTCCAGGTCTGGAGCATGTTATATTTGTGTATTTTCTCCGGGCTTTCTACAGTATGCTGGTCGTTGAGCATTTACCGGCGCACCGACAAAAATTGCGACGATTCATTTGTTATATAATAATTTTGACACCCATGCTTAAGCTCAGATTACAGCTTTTTTTTGGGAATGGGAGGAGAAATAAAGGCATCGCGGCCGACCAAGAATTTATTTGTATAGTCAAATGTTAATATATATGTTGCTGATTGATTAATGTAGAGAATAAATAAATAAAGATTATTATATTTCAATTATTTTAAATTCTTTTAACATCGCACTTGCCTTCATGACTGAAATAGGTATATCCATAAAAGAAATGGTATGACAGAGAAAGGCAAAAATCATCCCCCACCATCGTAATAAGAACATTGGGTGCGATCTCAATAGGCCTTGAATGTCACACCAGTTGTAATGGAGAAGATAACGATCCATCAATTACAAAAGGCCACTTTGAAAGGGCTCACATCCTAAGAAAGTACTATGATACCTCAGATTCTTTCGAAATACTCTCAGATTAACTGAATATACATTAATTTATTTAATGCGAGATATGAGGTGAATAGTACATGTATTGTGTAATTATGAGTTACATATAATTAATAATGATCATGTTAAAGGCTTTTTTTTGTAGAATAGTTATGTTAAGTAACAAATGCAAATACTGCACGAATTAATCCAAACGGATAAATAACGTTTTTGCGCTTACGATAAAATTAATAGTTAAAACAACTAATAATACAATGCATCTGGAACCAGCAATGTGTTATTCATTCATCTATCACATTCATTCATTCATCTATCTATCTATCTATCTATCTATCTATCTATCTATCTATCTATCTATCTATCTATCTATCTATCTATCTATCTATCTATCTATCTATCTATCTATCTATCTATCTATCTATCTACCTGTCTGTCTGTCCGTCTGTCCGTCCGTCCATCCATCTCTCTATCTACCCACCCACCCGTCCGTCCGTCTGTCTGTCTGTCTGTCCGTCCATCTGTCTGTCTTTTCCTTTTTCTTTTCACTGATGATTGTACATCAGAGCATGTAATGGCAGATGTGGTGAACTTTGATGCCTATGACCTTCTTCATGATAAATGTACTGCCAACAAACGATCATATGTTGCCAATCTTCAGAAACGTCATTTACCAGGTGAAATTGCCTGATATTGATGGTCAAGCATGAGCGCTCGTATCGAGTGTGGTCTTACCATCAGAATGACCCACGCGAGGCTGAAGTACGGCGTGGATTTCTAATCGTTGACAATATTTTAGGAATTAAGTTTGATGTGATAAGCCTCTAAAACGTTCAGCTCAAGATTGGATTTAAACTGACAGAGAATTGTTGGCTCATCGAAATTAAAACTGTGGTTATTTTCCCAACAGCGGACGGTGAAGGAGGATTTATGAATTTCGTAGTATTACGAATTTATTTCGCCGTACTTCAGCCGTGTGTGTGCGATATTCCGATGTCCCCACCAAATGTCGCCACCAGGGAAATTTAGAGCTGAAAAAGTGCATTAGTGTGAATAAATGTCAAACAACAAACACACATCGATTTCATCAAAAACAAATAGTACCAAAGGTCCCCACCAGGATAAATTTTTTGCGCTGTTTATCGAATAAAATGCACTAATTTGCATAATCGCGTTCGGATCATGTGGATAGAAGGGAGGGCTGGAAGAGTTCTCATCACTCAGAGGTCATATGCCTTTCGATGGCTCTTACCTTACGTAACCATGCTTTGTTAATCAAACGGTATTATCAGCGGAACGAGAATGCCAATGCTGCCCTACATGAATTTCGATGGATGAAGAAATTACGAAAAGGACTGATAAGCATAACAAACTTACAAAACATGATTCAACGATTTGAAACTACAGGAACTCTATTTAGTACGGCAACCAGGCCGGGCACATAAAGCGATCAGTCAGCAACTAGTTGAACAAGTTGCAACAGCCATTGTGAAACGGGAGATGGCGAATATGCAGGGTACCTGCAGTGCTCGGGCAGTATCCATGTACACGCATATCCCATACTCATTGGTGTGGAAAATCCTGCATCAGATATTGAAGTTTTACTGGTATAAAATCTGTCCTGTTCAAGAATTGCACCCTGGCAATGCGGCCACCTGAATTGAGTTTTCATTGAGATTCTTCGCATGCATGCAAGTTGATGATGCATGGCCGTGGCAGATTTTATAGAGTGATGAAACACACTTTCATTTAAACGGTGGTATTAACACACACAACTGCCGCATTTGGGCTGAGACTAATCGGCAAGCTTGTTTACAGGAGTCTTTTTACTCACTAAAAAATCACAATATGGTATGGCTTTACGGCATCTTTTACAATCGGCCTTTACTTTTATGATGAAAATCGACAAAGTGGATCAGTGACCTGCGCCGTCAATGCTGACAGATACGTCGATATGCTACAGAACTTCGTGATTCCACAACTGCAGCAACGAGGATGTCTCTATTCGACCATACTCATGCAGGATGGTGCAACAACCCCACATTGGACTTACGGTACAGCGTGTGTTGCGGCAACATTTCTCTGACAGCAGAATCATTAGTCGTGCATTTCCTACAGTATGACCACCCAGGTCACCCGCTCTCAATCCTTGTGACTTTTGGCTGTGGCGATTTCTTAAAGGTGTTGTATATCAAAGTCATGTCTCCGACATCGCGATTTTGAAAGAGCGAATAACGTTACCGGCGAGACAAATTCCGATATATTGTGAGCCGCCGTGGAAAATGTCGTGCAACGTATGCAATTCTTGGAACATAACAATAGTGATCATATTGAATCTCATTTGTAAGTAAATTTGATAAAATTGATATGTGCTGTGTCGTTTGGTATTTACTCATTCATTATTCACACTAGTACATTTTTGAAACGTCAAAATTCCCTCTTATGGCGGCTTTTGATACTAATTTTTTTTGGCTTCAGAAATCGAAATCCCATGGTCCACTATGTACATCCACCAAATTTGGTTATTCTTCGTCCAATACTTTATTCGCTAGAGGGCTCTGAATACCTCACGTTATTTAATAACCACACTGTATTTCGAAAAACTATTTCCGAGGGAGGGCTGACCAAGTTTCCAGGGGGGCACAGCCCCCTCTAGCCCCAGGCTGGCTACGGCTCTGGCATATTTAAGTTTTTATTGTAATATCGAGCACTTATTTTAAAAATATTAAACGCTTATTTATAAATAGAGAGTAATCACAACAAATTACTGCATTTTAAAAAGTTCCGATACTCTATTAATATATGAAAAAGTAATACATACAAAAACAGTTTAATGTGAGTTGGAGCAACATTTTTACAATTGTTTCGGTGGAGAGAAACACCCACCTTCATCAGCAATTTGTCCAAATTGCAACCATTGTTCTACCGAAACAATTGTAAAATATCGCTACAACGCATATATATAAAACTGCGTTTGGTATATATTTTGTTTTCAAATATTTTATTGCGCAGTACATCGCCAATATTTTTACGCTGTTATTAGTTTTTTTTTTTTCTTGATCATATGACCTCATCGTTAGAACTATGCATCAGTTATTAACAGCGTATTTAATTTTTTTAATTTTGATAATTTACTATGATGTCTGTTGTTATATATTTATTAAAAATAATGGATTCACTATTTATTTTAAATATGTCGGGGGCAGCAAGCGGCCTAGAATGAGGCCCCAAGAAGAAAAAGAGGTTGAGACACACTGGCTAAAATCTTTAAATATAATTATGTGCACATTGGAAATCATTTATAACGACCAACTGCATATAGCGAAGGAATTCTCACAAGAACTTTTTCTCTTCTACTCCTTACTGAATATATTGGTTACAACGACATCGGATATAGCGAAGAAACCTTTTATAAAGACGGCGATTTTGTGGTCTAAATAGATTCCAAATATGGAAATCAGTATCGGATATAACGACACGGTTTGGCAGTTATATTTGAACTATGAATGTTCGAGCAGGGATGTAGGGAATGTCTGGAGTAGTGTTCTGGGCTTATTACCCCCCTGAATAATTTGAAATGAATTGGAATTTTACACATATTGCAATTTATAAATGTATATGTTACTGTGAAAGACCGAAATCTGGTAAATGTCGACATTCTCCGGTGA
>QLNU02014802.1:149788112-149831991 GCA_006491805.2 Dysdera silvatica
TATCCAATACCTTTCCCTTCCTCATTTCTCCGCTCCATATGCCCAAGCCATCTTAACCTATGTTCTTGTATTTTTCTTCCTATGGGTCCAACCTTGACCGTACCTCTAATTAGGTTATTCCTTATTTTATCCCTCCTTGTAACACCATTCATCCACCTCAACATTCTCATCTCAGCCACTTCCATCTTCCTTTCATGCGCTCTTGTAATTGGCCAAGTCTCCGCCCCGTATAACATTGCAGGTCTGACCACAGTTTTGTACAATTTTCCTTTCATCCTTCCGCTTACTTTCCTATCACAGAGCACTCCACTCATCTTTCTCCAATTTAACCACCCACATTGGATTCTGTGTTGTATCTCTGTGGTCAAAACTCAATCGCAGCCTACAAATGATCCAAGATACTTAAATTTTTGTGTCAATAGTAATCTTGTTAGGTTTAATATTGTTATAAAACGATAAATCTACATAATGATGAATTATCTATGTCATTAATCTTTTCCCGGTCCTCAAGTATTGTTACAGACAGATTTCAATGATTATACTTCTCCTTCAGAACATTTTCAATCAGCGGAATTGTTGTAGAACATTGCAAAACATTCTGCTTTGGGGTTACCAACTTACTGTTCTGTTTTAATTTCCTTAAAATTCTGAAAAGTAATTTCTGTTCATTTATTCTTTAATATTTGTCGTGCATTTAATAACCCATTATGTATATTTATATATTGTTTGACAACAGCATGTTATCACAAACGAATATGTACTTGCCATGGTCAGAAATACTATGAAGTCCAATGGAGATGAGGAGGGTGAACTTGAAGAAGCCGTGTATGAGCCAAAGTTAACCAGATCGAAGGCGAAAGAGTTGCGGGAAAAGCAAGCAGCTGTATGTTATTCCTTTGGGAATTTTATTATGTACAACTTTAATATTAAAAGTTCTGATCTTTGATGTTTGATTGAAGTGTAGTATAATTATCGTTTGATAGGTAAGACAAACCATCTGAAAATGCCACACATCAGTGATATTGAATATTTCATCTTTGTGATAGTTTTTTTTTTGTTTGTTTAATCTGTCACTGGGATGTGTGTGCAAATGTAACATTTAGTAAAATACTGTAGTTCGAGGATTGGTTCTGTAGGTTTTAAGAAGTGTCGATTCCTCAGGGAAGTAAGTCCCGCTGGAGCATGACTCTTGCTGTCCTTATGCTGTGAAATTGACAATCAATCTTTAGGCTTTGTGGTGTAGTGTGGTAACGCATTTGCTTAGTGCACTGCTAACTCGGCTTCGACTCCCAATTGTGTAAAGAACACTTACTTAAGAGATCTCATAAAAATCGCACTGCTCACTGTAATCCAAGGTTTGGTTCCTTAGCCCTTAAGAGGTTCAGATTCCTCAGAAAACAGTAGGTCCCGGCACAGCATGACCATTGTAGTCCTTGAGCCATAAAACCACAAACAAACAAATGATCTTTGTAATATTGCCTTATAAGAACCCACAGGGCACAGGATGTCCAACTTCATTGCATCCTAATGTAAATTGATAAATGTTTTATTGAAGTTTACATGCATTCTTACAAAAAAGTTTTGTACAAAAAATTCCATGTCCCGAAAATCTGAGGCATTGGAGTGATACAGTTATAATGCATTCACCTAGTATGTTATTTACCTAAATTTGATTCCTAGTAGGGCTACAGGAAAAAAAGAACACTACTAAATGCTCACTATATTTCAGGGTTGGTTCCGTAAGTCTTAAGAAGTCTTGTTTCCTATGAAAACTGTAGGTTCTAGCACAGTCTGACTTTTGCTGTCCTTGTTGATATAAAACTCAAACAAATCTTTGAACTTCGCTGATTTTCCTATTAATGTTTGTATCAGTTTGTGTTCCTGGTGAATTGCTACAAACCAAAAGTCACAGACGAAATCAAATGCGTAATTCAGCTGTATATATATTTAAGAATATGCAACATTGCTTGAACTAGAGGCTGAAAAAAAAGCAAAATTAAAGCAAAAAATGTGTATTACACTATTTAGTAATAGGTGGGGACAAAAAATGAAGTTTTGCCGGTAATTTAAAATTTTCTATGAAACCCTGTTTAACTGAAAATGCTTTAATTTGACACTTTTTGGATAATAAAGGTTTACTGTACTTGAATCTATGAAAAATGCTTGTTACCCATCTATTTTCAATAATGAACGATTCACTAATGTTTCCATGCTCCAGTGTTTTAATGGGTTATTAAAGCTGGTTGTAAAAGAGAGATTTTAGTAATTCTGCTTACAGTAATTACTGTATTGCAAAAATGTGCATGTATTTTCTTATGTTTTATATATGCCATTTCTTACCCGTACAATTTTTTAAAATATTATTTTCATCTTTATTGTAATCTTTCATGCACATTTCAGAAACAACCATCGGATATAAGATCAGCAACTCTTACTCTAATGGAATATAATTTATTATTTTCATGAAAATTGCTTTGTGGTTTATGCAATGGCCTGGCCACACCTCTGTGCCTGCTAGCTTCTCTAGACTACTGTAAATTTGGTTATATACAGGGTTTGTCCCAAAAGTTCCCGGAATGATTTTTTTTTAAATCATTTATTCAATATCAGTTTACAATCTTTTCAGAACTTTTCAAAGTATTTTCCACCTGCTTCGATGCGCCGTTTCCAACGCTTCACCCAATCATTGAAGGCGCCCTGGATGTCGTCAACGGGAATCTCCTTCAGTGAGGTCGTCGCGGATGCTTTTACCGCCTCCAGCGTCCCATGCCGAGTTTCTTTCAGGGTACTTTTGATCCTTGGGAACAAAAAGAAATCATCTGGTGCCAGATCGGGGCTGTACGGCGGCTGGGGCAGCGTTGACACACCCATTTTGGCCAGCAACTCGGAGACAATGAGCGCGGTGTGGGTTGACGCGTTGTCATGGTGCAAGATCCAATTGTCGCGAATTTCGTTTCGGACGCGTCGAACTCTGTTGCACAACCGTTTGAGCACTTCACAGTAAAACTCCTTGTTGACTGTTTGTCCTTGTTGCATGAATTCACTGTGAACTACACCTTTTCTGTCAAAAAACACAATGAGCATTGCCTTGATTTGCGATTTGCTCATCCTTGCTTTTTTCGGGCGAGGAGACTCCTTGGTGTGCCACTCGCTGCTCTGACGCGGTGATTCGGGATCGCACTCGAAAATCCACGTCTCGTCCCCTGTGATCACTCTGTCCAAAAATTCTAGGTCCGTTTCAAAGCGTTCATGCAATTCCTGGCACTTCAACAAACGCTGCTCTTCATCTCACTCATCAGGACTTTTAGCACCATTTTCACGCAGACTTTCCTCATTTGAAGATCCTCCGTTAAAATGCGATGAACGATTGTTTTGGGTATTCCACACTCCTCTGCAATCACCCGAACACTTAATCGTCGGTCATTGTCCAAAACTTGACGCACTTTTTGCACCGAGTCGTCCGTTTGTGATGTCGACGGGCGTCAAGAGCGGTCGTCGTCGTTAACGATCTCCCGACGCTTCTCGGTCGCCAACCATAAAGTTTGGATTTTTATCCCTTGCGTCACCGTAGGCTTTCCGAAGCATTTCGAGAGTCTCCGCCCCGTTTTTACCCAGTTTCACACAAAATTTGATTGCATAACGCTGCTCCAAAAACTGGTCCATTTTTTGATCGACGAGGGTGCAGTAGATACCTCTGCGCGGAGCGTGACCCTGCCTCAACAACTGCCCGCAGGCGACTGATACCGGTCTCGTTTCCAAGCTCAGATCCCCCACCAACTTCTCCGCCCGAAGCTCCGCCCCGTCAGCCAGCGTTGATAACTACAAAAAATCATTCCGGGAACTTCTGGGACAAACCCTGTATGTCGCCGTTGACGAATAAATTCACGGTGTTATGCATCTTTTCTGTAAATTCGTCTCCCCAAACCAAAATGCTCCCTCAGTTGATCGCTGTTAGAAGGTTTAATAAATGCTACTGAAATAGTTATACCTAGGTTATCTGGTCTCGGCGCTGGTAGGGAAGGGAAAGGGTTAATAAACTAGCCCACAAGAGAAAGCTCTTGACATCTTAACCACGGCGTGTTTGTGGATAACTAGTATTTCTTTGCACCTTTACACTAAAAACTGAATTTCAGGATTATCCGAAATTTAGTTTATTCTAAATAGGGTTCGCCCCCTTTCATGTAGGTTGAATAGAGGTTCTACTATTTACTTAGAAGAGAGAACTGGTAGAGTCTTATTCATGCTTATACCAAAGTCTATCGTGTATAATGATCATCTGTGTATAGTGACTATTGCAGTATAATCTAGATGGTCATTTGAACCAGTTCCACCGCCTGCTCGAAAGTTTTCTCTTCCATTCTTGGCGAAACAAAGGCTTTGGGACGGGCGAGCTTTCCGTATTCCCCAGCCTCTTTACATCGCTGCTGTGCCATGTCCCTGAAACTTCCTGACAATGGCTTTGAGTTTAGATTGTGTGGCTTTATTTCAATGGGTCTTGGGTCAATGTTGAGTATCTCCAAATTCGTCTTGGCGTTTTGGTACTATCCCACCATTGCAGTATTCCTTGGGATGATGAGGATCCTATTCCATACCCATATATATATATATATTCATTTAGTAAAAATAATTGAACGAGATTCATCACTCTCGTGCACTAGGGAAGTGCATGCTTCGCTTGCTTGCTGTTGAAATTGGTTCCAAAATTTTTGCGTAAATACCGCACGAGGATAAAGTGTATCTCAAACTAAACAAACACACTTGTGTCAGCTTCACATATTTACTTAGAAACAAAGTTTTATGAGTTTTCAATTATAAGAAAGCGATTTATTCGCTCTTCTAAGTTTGTTACACGAAGAAACGCTTATTTTAGCATTTTTTCAACACACACAAGCACGCACCCTTTTCCCTAAATTAGAAGATATAAATTTTCAGTTCTTTAAACATATGAAAACTGCATATAATGGTCGTTGTGAGGAAACGAAACGGCAATGAGAGCCTATTTTTACTTTTTACTCTAAAAGCGCAATTAAAAACCGAAAATGAATTGCTCGCTTCAACTTCATGCGGTAAATTGAGAAATTTGTTATACTTATTTAAAAATAAGCAGTAATTAACTGAGCATATTTATCTTCAGTAATTTATGTCCGACTTTCTTCATTAGCGCATTCGGAAAACGCTATACAGGGTGAACTTACTTGCAACACGGCGTTTAAATTGTAACTAATTAACGCTTAAACCTGCTCGAATGAAAAAGTTAGCTAAAGTTACGTGTACAGTGGAGATCGTGTATAAAGACCACCCACATATAACGACGGAATCTCCACAAGAAGTTTATATCCTGAATATATTGCTTTTAATGATTCAATATACCATATATATCAGCAGTACTTTTTATGACGTCATTTTTATTGTTTGTATAAAAGGTTCAATAATGAGCTGTGGGAACTAATGACAGCATATCACAGAGTGCATGCTTTCCTGACAGTACTCGAATCACTTTGTTCCACTTTAAAAAGTCTTTATTTTGTACGCTTCATATAAAAAAAAGTGCAGTTATACCTAGGAATAAATTCTGAATAAAGAAGTTTTAAGATGTATTACCATCCTATGATTCAAGGGAAAAAATATCATTCGTAACGGCTATCAGTTAAAACTATGGAATCTGAGAAGTTCTTTAGAGACATAAGCGATTTATTTCGTATTGTGTTCTTGAGATTATTTTATATTGAAAATGTACTCACGCTAGATAAGAAATACAAACCTTAATGTACCATGTAATAGAACCCCTTTGAATAAAAACACTCTTTGAATAACATCCTCTTTTGAATAACAACTCCTCTTTGAATAACATCCTCTTTGAATAACATCCTCTTTGAATAACAATACTCTTTGAATAACAATTTCTCCTTGAATAACATCCTCTTTGAATAACAATACTCTTTGAATAACATTCTTTTTGAATAAAATTCCTCCTTGAATAACACCCCCTTTCAATAACAATACTCCTGGAATAACGTTCTTTTTGAATAAAACTCCTCCTTGAACAACATCCCCTTTGAATAATAATAATACTCTTTCAATAACATTCTTTTTGAACAAAACTCCTCCTTGAATAACATCCCCTTTGGATAACATCCCCTTCGGATAACAATACTCTTTGAATAACAAATCATCCTTGTATAACGTCCCTTTTGAATAATAACTCCTCCTTGAATAACTGGCGTAGTATAGCCCAGATGCTTTTGCGTCATAAAACTCCAAACAAACAAACAAATGGGAATAGCATCCCCTTCGAATAGCAATATTCTTTGAATAACAACAAGAAGGTGAAATAAATTCTACATGGTGTTTCAGTTCGGACGTTTATTACTGATTTTAATTTTTTCCAAAGTATTTCGAAAATGGTCGGTTAGCTGAGAGCTGTCATTTATAACTTATCAGACGTATTTTATGCGGTTTGTTTTCGCCTTACATCAAATACAGTCTTATAGTAGTTCCTTTTATTAAACCAGTGCATTTTCAATATTATGTGGAGGCAGTAATTTATGAGAATTTTTTAAATTGATTAGTTGTTTATTATCTTGGTCAGTTTCCATGTCCGGTGTGAGTAGAACAGCACTCAGTTTGCGTTACTATTTTTTTTTTTTTCAAAAATTATTAATTTCTGCATTTTCCCTATGTCGCTGCAAATTTAAAATATTCATAATTGTGTAGTAATGCCATTGGATTTCTCAGAATTCTTTATTTCCGTTGGAATAGTTACTGCAAACCATCTAGACGCGAAACAGTTATGGAATGCGCTAGCTATATATATGTTTACTCACATCCTGAGATAGGACATCGGGAACGGGACCTTTCTACCATTTATATCCAATGTTTCATGCTTGGGATCGAAATCAGTCCCATGGGTTCCAAAACCATGAAGGCAACCACTGGGATGTTGTGTCCTGGGAAAAAAGAACGTTTAATTTACTTTAACAGAAATTAAATGTCCAAAATATGTATATTTGCACTTTACATTATAATACATTTAACATGCCCATATTTTTACTATAACAAATATGTTATAATGTAAAAAGTATGTTTTACCAATTGTGAGTCTGTGACTTGGCAGAACTACTGATGATATTTTCCCAGTATCCTTCGGCAAGTAAAACCAAAATAAGGAAGAATTGTATCGATTTTGCAGCCGGCCATCTGCTTCTCTATCTTAATATATATTAGATAGGATGGAAAGAGATTTATGGTGTGATATTTGGACAATCTTCATCGAAGAAAGAGTAGAAAGAAAAGAGGAAGTCAGAACAAGAAAGATGAGCTTTTGGAAATTTGGGATCTTTAGTTATCATCAATTTTGAAGAAGGCCCTAAAACTGAAACAGCATTAGAAACCCATTATGTGCGATATATTTCAATAAGACAGATCGAATATTAGGACTCTGCTAAAGACACTTTGAAATGGCTTCGAAGAGCAATTTGCTGCGCCTTATTTAAAGATTTGAAATAGCGACTCGCCAGAGCCTTCTGCAGATATGGAGATTTAATCAGTTTCTGAACAAGTAAGATTTTAATTTTTGAGAAACAGCGCACATCTCTACTGATTAAGAAATAAAGCTCTATTTGCTGAATAAAAGCCTTTTTCAGGGAGAGAAGGAAAAATGTTTTTCTTTGGACATTAATTTCAAAAGAGCCTCCTTTACGTACTTCCTTTTAAATTAGATGTTTTGTTTTGATCAAAGAATATTTTTTGTGAGTCTGTGACTTACTAAAAGTAAATATTGTTTGTTTTTAATTAAAATATGTTTTCGACCCCATAATATACTAAATTTCTTAATTAAATTTTATCACTATTAATTATGAAAAATTGGCTTCATATTCCAAACAACTTTTAAATTTATGGGAGATCAATTGAAAAAGTGAAAGGAAGTGAGAAAATTTATATATCATTCAAAAGTTACTAGTTATTATAGCATAAATTAAGAATTTTACGATCATAACCATTGGATGATTATAATTAAATTTTAATAGTTTATGAAAAAAAATAAAATGTTTAATATAGCCTAATTTTTTAAATTCATTCAGATATTGGTTAATTTATTTAGTTCTTATATTGTTATATTTCTGTATTAATTATCATATTTTAATATTAAACAGCTCTGTCCGTTTTTTACTGCATATACATTATGATCATAGTGTAATTGTTACAAAAACATTTAGTTATAATTTTTTATCGAACATCGAAAATATCTGTAAATATAATCATTTCTTTGAATATACATAATAACATTAAATATACTTTGAAATGACAGTTTTAGAAACGCATGGTCTAACTTTTATTAAATAATTTCTGGTGTACTGTATATTCGAAATACTGTTATACTGAAAATTAATTAATTCCTGCAGATGTTAATTTTTTAGCTCACTTTTTCTTTCTTCTATCATCATCGCGATGTCACACGGTTTTTATATTAACTCACTTAATTCTTATGAATTTTAAGGAAACGTTCAGTTAATTTTGCTTACTGCAGTATATTGATCTCTTGTGTTAGGTTTTGATAAAATCGAAATCAAACAATAGACGCCTGATTAGAATCAAATCACTAACATTTTAAAATGTGTCATTTTCAGTCAATTTTTATCTATTGACGGATTTCTAAGAAGGCACAAAAGGCACATGCCCAAGGGCGTTACTCATAGGAAGCGGCAACCGTGTATTCAAAAAAATTATTAATTATATATTAATAATTATTATAAAAAAGTATTAATTTCAATAACCAGTAGAAAAAAATATCACCATCACCTGTAAAAGTTGAGGATAAGTTAGGTGTGATTTCTTTTTCAAAAGCATTTCTTTGTAAAGAAGAAGTGGGCGGCTACAACAATAGCACCCACGGATGGCAGTTGTCGAAATCTACCACTATTTGTAGCAGCTGTTTTCTTTGATGTAAATTGTGCCAATTTCTGTGATCCTATCGATAGCTATTACATTATCGATATACATATATATTGATAGCTATTACACTATCGATTTACCTTAACACAATGATCAGTCTTTTCATAGATTTAATATTACCGATCTGAAGCAGTTTGCAGTGCAGAGTAACTGATCAAAATCCTTTTTACTTTTTAAAAGTTATATTTAAATTAGGAAAGGAAAATCATGGCTGAAGCAATTTCTATAAAATAATTTTCTTATAAAAGTGAAAATAATTATTTAAAATCTTAATTTTACTAAATTTTGAAATACTGCCAAACGTTCCGTGCAACGCAATGTTTTACTTCAGCAATTTCAGCGACATCGGAAGAAAAGTTGAATCTTTTCAATAAAAAATTATTTCAAGACATGTTCCAGGTTTTGGCTTTGGTCATTCGTTGCATTCACAGAGCGTAGGTTCGGTTCTACTCTGAGTTATAACTTGGAAAATTGCTTCGGATTTTTAAAGTTCTTTGTCGTGTTTCCAGTTCTCCAGCTATTTGTTACAGTTTAGAGCACATCTAGTGTCAGTTAGGCCCAAAATGCTGGAACCAGATTTTGAAAAACGATCTTTTGTTGGCCATAGATTTGAAGATATATCTCTCCTTATATATTAAGAAAGGGTGATATTTTCTTGAAAATACGGAGAGAAAGAGGTCTTTTGTTGATACTTTAAAACAAACTTTCTATGTGAGTTTTTTCAATTAGCTACGTTTGTTGATACCTACCTACCTACCTGCCTGCCTGCCTGCCTGCCTGACTGTCTGTCTGTCTATCCACCCGCCCGTCTGTCCCTAAATCCTTTCGTCTGCCTGTCCGTCCATCCATATATATATATACATACATACATACATACATACAGTATTTAAATCATTTGCGGTTTGCTGATGACATTGTTATTTTTTCAACGAACCCATCAGAACTCCAAGACATGGTACAGGAGCTTTCAACTAGAAGTAAAGAAGTTGGACTCAAGATGAACCTACAAAAAACTAAGATCATGTTCAATAATTTTGTAGAGGAAACAAAAATACAAGTTGACAACACTGAGCTAGAAATTGCTGATTCATATATTTACCTTGGCCAGCTGATTTCAATGGATGGCAACATTATGAAAGAACTCAACAGACGTATTAAACTTGGCTGGAGTGCATTTGGAAGAAACAGTTTTATCCTGAAGGGGAAATTGCCTTTGTGTCTAAAAAGAAAGGTCTTCAACCAGTGTGTATTGCCAGTCCTCTCTTATGGATCAGAGACATGGAGTCTAACAGTTGGAGCAATACGAAAGTTACAGACAACGCAAAGGAGCATGGAGAGGTGCATGCTTGGAATAACTAGGAGAGATCGAAAAAGAAACACTTGGGTGAGAGAGCAAACTAGAGTAGAGGACATCATTGTTAAAGTAAAAGGACTGAAATGGCGATGGGCTGGGCATATTGCAAGAAGAACTGATCAACGATGGACAACAGAAATTCTGAACTGGATTCCAAGAGACCACCGAAGACCTAGAAAACGTCCTCAAACTAGATGGGTGGATGAAATAAGAAAACAGGTTGGGGTGACGTGGAAACGAATGGCCCAGGATAGACTTGTGTGGAAAGCATTTGGAGAGACCTTCATCCAGCAGTGGATAGATAATGGTTGAATATGATGATGATGATGATATATATACAGTGCCGTAACTAGGCAGGTTCACCTGCACATAGCCCACTTGGAAGATTGGCCTAAAATGTTGTTTACAAGAAATTATATTTTTAAATTTCACGTTTTTCTGCCTTTCAACTGCGCGGTTTGGCGATTAGATTTTTGCCTTACTTAGACCCTAAATGTCTCTGCTCACCAACATGAACGTTCGAATGAATGGAAGAACCAACTTATATTTTCAACGTGCCGATGTCACCTTGCCTAACTTAGGTTAGGTTACAGTGTGAATAGAGCAACGTGGCCACTATACTTGTGTTATCGCGTGTATGTGATTGTGAAAACAGATAATAATGCAAATAATAATATTAAGATTATTTGAATGCAATATTTAGAGGATTTCATTAACAGACACGTAACGAATGTGCTTGGATAACCCTACCAATTTCGTTATGTTGGGTGTTTTGTTATTTCTGCAGCTAATTTTGCATTCGTATAGTGAATTGATTTGCAATGTTAAGTTTTTATGTACTTGTAGATAATTTCGTTCTGTACATTTTAATGTACCATTGGAGTTTTCTAGTAAAATTTTAATAATTAATTTCATATACAACCAGAGGCGCCGAGAGTCAACGCGGACCCCCAGGCTCACTTCGACCAGTTCCATGACCCCTTCCCTGGGCCGTGACCCCACGGCATAGGTCCTTGTCAGCTGGGCTCCTAGACTCCATCCGGCCCCTCCAGGCTACAGCCCCTCCTGCCCCCCTCGTCGGCTCTGTACGCAACGAATTTTTAGGTTTTTATTATTTTCGGTAAAATGCTTGACAAAGAATGTTTGGTCGGAAAAACATGGGAATATGGGATAAGAGGGCATTCAAGAAAATGATATTTCGTCACGTGCTTGCGTTCGCTCTATAAATAACAGTTAATGTACTGTTTAGAGTGTTTTGTAACAGTTTTATACTTGCACATGCAACATGTTGAAAATAATATTTTTGTTTAGTTCTAGTTTTGAAATATCTAAGCAACTGTCGGGTTATCAAAAGAGAAATATTAGGAAACAAAAATTAGAGGAATGCAAGTCAGTGTCGCAACGTTTTGTTAAATGGCTAAGAACAGAAACGCCAGAGAATGGAGGAAGTGGGGGAGAGGTTAGATCTAACACTACTTCAAAAGCTGATGATACAATACTACATTTGTCATTATCTCTTCAGTGAACGACAATTCTCAGAGAAGCGAAAACAAGGAGCAACTGCAAAAAGAAAAATCTACTGCTTCACTAGATATTTTGCTACAGTTACTTCATAATAATTCAAAAGAGGTGGAGCCTGCACAAAGTACTATCTCACAAATCGATAATACCGTACAAAATACGTGCCCTACCGTCCCAAAAGAAATACTGCTAAATTACAGCGATCCCTATTCCTTGCCTGCTATTACAAATAAATCAATATATTCCCTTCGCATATGGTTCAGAGCTTTAACACGTGTGAAAGCAGATGATTCAGGGCGAAAATTTACAAAGGACTGGTTTTATGTTAAACAAATTAATGGAGAAATTATTAAAAGAAAATGGATTTTATATTCCATTAATCAAAGTATTTTGCTTTCCTCGTATGCTTTTTGGACACAATTCGCATAATCTACCCACAAAAAGAATTTCGTGATTGGAGGCATCTTCATCCAGTTATTCCCAGACACAAAAATATTCCAGAGCACCGAAATCCGTATCTGAAATGGAAAATGATGGAAAAGAATCTAAACTTAGGAAGTGCAATTGATGATTATGTAGTTAATTCAATTAACAAAGGAAAAATGGTGTGGGGTGAAATATTGAAAATAATATTGGATGCTATTTTATTCTGTGCCAAAAATAATATTGTTCTTAGAGGTTCAAATAAAATTATTGGAGATCCAAATTGCTGCATTTTTTTTTAAATTTGACTAATTTGCTAGCCATTTTTAATACTAATTTAAAGGAATATATTGAAAAAGATAAAAAAAGTTCAGTTTCTTATTTATCACCCACTATTGAAGATGAAATAATACAATTAGTTGGGAACAAAACTAAAAATGAAATCGTATGCAGAATTAAGAAAGCAAAGTACCCCACCATTTTATTCAACTGCACCCCTGATGTTTCAAGAAAAGGGCAAATGAGTCAGATGATAAGTTATGTCCATGTTGACCGTAACGGAAAGGTAATGATTGAAGAAATCTTCATTAACTATATTTAGTCACGTGAAAAAACGGGAGAAGGTTTATCAACTGAAATTTTAAATGAACTAGAAGTTAATAAATTGGATATCCAGGACCGCAGGGGGCAAGGATTCGACAACAGTGCCAATATGGCTGGCAAATATAAGACAGTAAGTGCACGTATTTTGGAAATTAATAATTTAGCAATATTTGTACCTTGTGCAGCTCATAATCTAAATTTAGATGGTGTCCACGCTGAATCTACAACTCCAGAACTTATTACATTTTGTTTGGTATTGTGCAAAGATTATTTAATTTTTTCTCGTCCTTAACAACACGTTGGGACATTTTAGTGAGGTGTCTAAAATTATCATTTAAAATTTTTTCTGACACAAAGTGGTCGCCAAAGGCCAGTGAAATCAGGGGTGGACTGGACCGCCCGCCAACCAAACCCTGGGGCGGTCCGCCCTCATGGGCGATAGGACTTGCGCCCTCATGGGCTATAGGACTCGCGTCCTCCGATAATCCAAGGTATGCGCTTTTGAGAGGACTCAGTCCACCACTGAGTGCAATAAAGGCGTTAGATTTACAATTACCTAAAATAATGATAGGACCGCAAATGATTTTTTAAATCAGGAAACTGTATCGAATCCAAAAGTTTGATTTTGCAAATTAATTATAGATTTATCTGTACTTTTTCTATACGGAATAAAATTCTACAACGCATCGATCGAACAAATAAAGCATTATAACGGAAAGATTTGTCAAAAGATTGTGGAACAAAATTAATTGCTGGATTACGTAGTACATTACAAGGGCTTCAAGATATAGGTTTTGAACAAAATTTTCAAGAAGAACAAAATTCGGCAGAAGAAATGGTCATAGAGTAGGGATTTCTTAATAAACAAAAGAGAAGAGTTAAGATAATGGAAATAGATGAAACACCAGATAAAGAAAGTAACTTGACATCCGAGGAATTATTTAGAATACAAATTTACAGTGTTCTTGACACTTTATTGTCTCAAATGGATTGGCGTTATAAAAAATGAAAACCACCTGTGAATATTTTTACTTTCTCTATGGCTCATCTTTACAACACATTGGTGTTGTTGATATAAAAAAATCGGCTAGAGATCTCGTTATTAAATATAGCAAAGATTTAAAAAAAAGTACGAATTTACGTGTGAAATTAAAAGTTTGAAGTTTGAAGTAGTAAGTGCACCATTTCACAATTAATTTGCAACGCTCATTATTGAACCACGTGACACATCTTCAGGAGAACTGTAAAGGAATCACGTGGAAACTTTTATATTTAATATAGGGGGGAACTGGTCGGTCATTCTTGTGAACCTGCAGTCAATAATAATAATTTACAGTACAATAATAATAATAATAATAAATTTTTATTCAACCCGATATACAATATTTCGTGATACATAGCTTGAGCAGTATAAAAATTATAGAAATGTAAGAGAAGATCTATATTAAATTATTTTAAGTTTTGAGGTTAGAAATGGAAGAGAATATAAAGCCGAAGCTTGTTACGAGATTCTCCTCCAGAATGCGGTGATGTTGACAAGAGAGAGGGTAAATTTTCATATTTCTGAATTATGCTTATTTTAAAGAGTTCAGTTGTTGTATATCTTTGGCAGAAGGACGTGAAAACCATTGTAATAACTTAAGAACAGACTGAGCGTCGTTTTTACGAATTAATGAATATAAAGTATTATTATTTTTTGGGATTTTCATGGGCCTCATTTGAGAAAATTGTGGCACACGTCTGGATAAAGCTTACGAAATTATGTTTATCAAGATTCAAGACAGAAGTGTATCTGAGAGTCAACATATCTTATCTGAAATTTTGATTCAAAAAATGTTAAAATGTTTGTAAAACAAACGTTAATTAACAAGTTAGTTGTACTATTAAGAGTTACATATATGAAATTATACTATTGTATAAGAGATTATAGTTTAAAAACTGCATAAAACTTGGGTCCAAAATACAGAATAGCTTAAGGAGGAAAAAGAGAGTTTCTATCCAGCAGGTGTCACAATTTTTCTTTAGGGAAAAAGCACAAATATCGTTGATTCTTTATAGAGCACATTTTGGAATGTTTTATGGATAAAAGTTTCAGGATAAACAAAAGCAATTATTTTGCGGACAAAAAAACCTAAAGAACCCAAATTGAAATTTTGTGAGTTCCGATGGTGTTTGAAAATTTTGTCTCTGCTTTTGTATCTGCGCAGATATTGAAGAACATTCCTTTTTTATATATTGGAGTGATAAGTACCTGATAGAGGGAAAAAATGTTCAGTGTTAGTAGGAGTTCCCAGGTTGAAAAAAAAGGTTATATAATCAGTTTATCTTTGTAATGAGATGTATTCGTAGAAAGTGTCCGTAGGAAGATCCGGGGAAATGCTTGGAAGCCCTGCTGGAACAATCGACTTGGTTTCTTTTTGTACAGCGATTGCTTCCTAGGTTGCAAATTCAGTTCTTCCCTGTGTCCTCTCCCGACACTGCTAAATGTTATTGTAGCAACTCACTTCAGCCCCAACAGCCACTCTCCCTTTGTGAAACTTCTCTAAAAAGACAAAGACATAAACGGGGGAGAAACTAGTAGCTAACCAAAGAAAAAAACCACTGACCAGTGTGGATGAATTCCAGAGGGTATTATTGACATATCTAGAAATAGGGGACCACAACACAATAATTTCATATTGTGCATGACTTTTTCTTGCCACGAAATGTTTCCGTCGCTCACGTTATTAATTTTAACAAGCTCAGCGCACCCGAAACATACATTATGCTAGTCAGTAATAATCCCAAATTTAAAAACAAAATTAATTAGAAAATTAATTGCTTAGGGCTTCTGGAATGTGCCTAATTAAAACCATCTCTCGCAAAATTTGGGACCAAAAATTTGCTATGCAAATATGCAGGATTTTCTATAGACTTTATGGCGTTAGCAACATTGCATTATTGTGTCCATAATTTTGATTGTTTTGTTCCCTTCTTAAACGAAGCGAGCCCCATTTCTGCATCGCTGCTCTTTTCAGAGGTAGCTCGGCAATATCGAATTAACGCGAGTATGCCTTGGATCTAGAGTAGGATGTGCATAGTTATAAGATAATTTTATGATCGGAAAGTTTTCTGCGGAAATCAAATTCCTCGGGATTTAAATTTCATCATCAGAATCCAGATTTTGGTTTGTTAACCCTTTTACGTTGCTGGTGTGGAACTTATCTAGAGCCTTAGTCTCCAGAGAACTTCTCAATAACAAATTTCAGTCTATTGAAAATACCGCTGCCCTCTCCAGGATCTGCATTGTTACGTTAATGATCTCCAATTTCATTGCTGAGGAATTTCAGCGGCTAAATTATTCAAATGGACTTAAACGCAAATTGCTAACAACTCATGCAGAATATCAAAATACATACCGAACTGGGCTCTTAGTAATTGCATTTGATTTTAACGCTGCCCTTCTCTTCGCCTTCTTCTATCATATGTCCTAATTCATCTTGTGTGATTTGTAAAACTTTTATTAGATAGTGCGTGGATTAATAGTAACATTTTTCTCTATATAATCAAGTAATGATGAACGCAACAAACAATGCTTATGTTTTATATATACATAGGTGAAATGCATTTGCAATGAATGTAGATAGAAGTCATTATTGAACGAAATAATACATTACAAAAATGAAAGATATGATGGTTAATATATATGCAGGTTATTAAATTTTCTATGATATTAAAATTTGCTTTATTTTTATTAAAATCCGTCTTATAATATCTCAATGATTTTTAGAGGGATGCGAAGTAGTGTATTCTTGGAATAACTAGCATATTTAAGGCAATTTCACAGAATACTCAAGATATTATACAATAATTTTTGCCACCCACGTATTAATTACAGCTCAAACTAGAGCTTATTAATTTTGGAGAAAAAGAGACGCTTTCCCCATCCTGGATTCGAACCAGGGTCCCTCCGTAAAAAACTCACAAAATTCTCGCCCCGGAGGCTTTCTTGTGTTGACCATATTTGGCAATTGTGTTATCCCTGCGGAGGGTAATAATACCTTAACATACTCAAGATGTATTCAAGGCACATTCAAAACCTATTCAAGGCTTATTCACAGAATATTCAAGGCAAATTCACAGAATATTCAAGGCAAATTCACAGCATATTTAAAACATATGACAGCATATTTAATTCATATAATAGGAAAGTGGTTGACCGATTGAGAGTAAATTGGAGATACAATTCGGGGAGAAAAAAAAGTAAATTTGACACAGGAGTGGACAAGACTTGGCAAAAAAACTAATCTAAGGCTAGAAAACGAGATTCTCCAGTAGAATGTAGAAGTAAATGTAACAACAACACTTTTTATGTCCCTTGTAGAAAATTTCAGCCAAATTGAAAATAATAATGCATATTAATATTAAATACATTAATAGCACTATATCCTTTCCCTATAACAATTTTATTCAAATCAAGTTTAAATTTTTCAGAAAGTTTATTTTTATTTTTTTTTATTTATTTATTTATCTTTTTTGCATAAAGTGTCTGGAACACCAAATGGAAACGGGTTGGAATAATCTTGTACAATCTGGTTTGAACTTCAATAAAGCTGTGCAATCTGGTTTTCACTTCAATAAAGTTGTGCAATCTGGTTTCCACCTCAATAAAGGTGTACAATCTAGTTTCCACTTCAATAAAGTTACACAATCTGGTTTCTACTTCAATAAAGTTGTAAAATCTGATTTCTACTGAAATTGACTTGATTATCTGAAGTCAGAGTATGATAAGGTTTTTCTTTCTCCTTTTCAACTTTTATTTATTTTCTCTCCCTATTTACTTTTATGCATATTTTACCTTAAATTTTATTCTAAATTTTCATTTTTATTGTATTTAATATTCTCTAATTTTTGCTTAGCATTGCGCATGCCGATGTACAGAAAATTTCTTTAATTATTAGCATTACTAAACTGAGCAAAACTGATGTGAGCACAATTTCGTCCTCATGTCGTTCTGCCTTGTGGAATATTCGGCTAAATTCTTCAGAATATTTCGCCTTATTCCTCATCTGTTCCTCCTTTTTACTCCTGGACAATCGAACGTCGAATACAATTTCCTGAGAATAGAATAGCTCGAGTTTGGACAGGAAGGAGTCGTGCTGCACACCTAAGGGAATTTCACACTTGCGGAGTGTAGAGTTGACAAGAAAAGAATCGAGAAAGACTTCTCAAACCAAAATAACTCCCAGGTTGCTATTAAAAGTGACAGCAAGTTTAAAAATAGTGGATATAAATTTTTTCACCTTGCAGTACACCCATTACTTGCTCATGTGGTTGTGAGTTTTAAATTACGATAAAAAGGATACTATATTTTCTTTATTTTCAAATGAAGTTATGGAGTGCTTCAAAATATTGAGGAATACAAAATAAAATTACAAGCATTTGATACAAAAAAAATCAAAGGAACGTTGTACTAACAACCATCTCCATGGTATGATTCAAAATAGAAGATATGACAATTATCTTTTTAACCATTAATCGTAGAAAAATATTTTTGAGTAGAAAAAGGGCTCAAATGAAGTACGTAAAACATCGCAACAGACATTCTCAAATAGAGGACTCTTCTGTTTAAGGAACACTTTTCCAATTCCCAATCCTAATCTTGCCATACTCTAACACTAACGAGTGGAGCGGATATCTTCGAATAGTGGACGGATATTTAAGTTTCCAGATGTCTGATGTCTGTTATTCTGAGAATTAATGTAACAATTTTAAGTGTATGTCTTTTATTTTATAAGGGGGTTTATATATATAAATTAAAAGAAAATACCGAGGCATTCAAGTTGGAATTAAAAAATCGCTTTTCTGCACTGGAAGGACTTATTGAAGAAGTTGACATCTCAGAAGCAAATGAAAACATTGTTAAGACAATAGTTGAAACTGCTGGGGAAATTGGTGGTGTAACCTGTAAAAAGCACAATAGCAAATTATCTGAGAAGACGAAACAGCTCATGAAAAGGCGAAGAGATATGAAGGTGGACAATCAAAATACCAGTTCCAGGATTGAGTACATAGAACTTTGTAAAACTCTGCGCAAAAGCATGAAAGAAGACATAAGAAAATTCAACTGTGAGCTAGTAAGGAAGGCCATTGAAAATAACAAGAGCCTTAGGGTTGTTAAAGGGAGTTTGTCTATTGGGAAGAAACACATCATTGCATTAAAAGGAGAGGATGGCACCGTAACAAGAAATAGGGAAGAAATACTTAGAAGAGTTGAAGAATTCTACAAAAATCTATACGAAAGTAACAGTGGATTAAACGAAGACATTGAAATAGTCGAAGGAACAGCTCCTAAAATCTTAAAAGAAGAAGTTTCATTTGCAATAAAAAGTATGAAGAAAGGAAGAGCCCCTGGTGATGATGGTATTACATTAGATATCCTAAAAGAAGCTGGAGAATATGTAGAAGACATACTTGCAAAATTCTTTACCAAATGTCTTAACAGCGGTAACATACCAAACCAATGGGATTCTGCAACAGTAATTCTTTTGCATAAAAAAGGTGATAAAGAGGATTTGAAAAATTACCGACCAATTAGCTTGTTACCTGCTATTTATAAAATCTTCACAAAAGTGCTAACACATCGCCTGCAGAAAAAATTAGATGCAGCTCAACCAAGAGAACAAGCTGGATTTCGAAGTGGATTCAGTACAGTGGACCATATTCAAGTATTAAGAGAATTAATTGAAAGAACACATGAATATGAACTTCCATTGTGTGTGGCATTTATTGACTATGAGAAGGCCTTTGACTCTATTAAAACATCAGCAGTCATCAACTCTTTAAGATCAACAGACATTGAGGATGTGTACATTGACATGGTGAAACGTGTGTATAAAAATGCAAGTGCAAAATTTCGGTTACATAAAGATACCAAAACTATCAAACTTGGCAAAGGGGTGAGGCAGGGAGATACCATTTCTCCAAAACTTTTTACTTCAGCTTTACAGATGATTTTTCAGCAGATAAATTGGAATAACAAGGGAATAAAAATAAATGGTGAATATTTAAATCATTTGCGGTTTGCTGATGACATTGTTATTTTTTCAACGAACCCATTAGAACTCCAAGACATGGTACAGGAGCTCTCAACTAGAAGTAAAGAAGTTGGACTCAAGATGAACCTACAAAAAACTAAGATCATGTTCAATAATTTCGTAGAGGAAACAAAAATACAAGTTGACAACATTGAGCTAGAAATTGCTGATTCATATATTTACCTTGGCCAGCTGATTTCAATGGATGGCAACATTATGAAAGAACTCAACAGACGTATTAAACTTGGCTGGAGTGCATTTGGAAGAAACAGTTTTATCCTGAAGGGGAAATTGCCTTTGTGTCTAAAAAGAAAGGTCTTCAACCAGTGTGTATTGCCAGTCCTCTCTTATGGATCAGAGACATGGAGTCTAACAGTTGGAGCAATACGAAAGTTACAGACAACGCAAAGGAGCATGGAGAGGTGCATGCTTGGAATAACTAGGAGAGATCGAAAAAGAAACACTTGGGTGAGAGAGCAAACTAGAGTAGAGGACATCATTGTTAAAGTAAAAGGGCTGAAATGGCGATGGGCTGGGCATATTGCAAGAAGAACTGATCAACGATGGACAACAGAAATTCTGAACTGGATTCCAAGAGACCACCGAAGACCTAGAAAACGTCCTCAAACTAGATGGGTGGATGAAATAAGAAAACAGGTTGGGGTGACGTGGAAGCGAATTGCTCAGGATAGACTTGTGTGGAAAGCATTTGGAGAGACCTTCATCCAGCAGTGGATAGATAATGGTTGAATATGATGATGGGAGCATTACATAGCATGCGTGAGCTTGGTTATTGCTTTTAACCTTGTTTAATTATTATTTAAAATAACGACCTTTATATACCTTGTTTGGTATATTACCCATCTAATGAAATGACGAAATAGTCATTCTAAACTTGAATGACTGACTTTTAATCAACAAGGTAAAACAAATTAAGCAAATAAATATTTAATTGAACTAAACTAATAAACAAATAAATACACTTCTTGATTATAGCACAAATTATACTGCGGCGTTAGCAGCATTAAATAAAGGTTTAAGGCAAATACTGGCTAATTTGACAGAACACTCTAATAAGCTTTGCTGGTCAGTCCAGCAATTAAACCATATTTTTCAAAAATGCATTAAATATTAATGAGGCAATTAGAAGTACTAACGGAGGTGGTAAGCCCTACAATTAGGCTAAAAACAAGTAATCCTTACTTGAATAAAAAAGTATCATCTACACGAATGTATATATATACAGGGTATCCTAAACTATATGTCAAAAATGTAAAGGCAGGTAGAGGGGACCTAAATAAGCAGATTTCGTATAGGATTGTGTGTGTGGTAATGCCGCCTTGAGCCGGTAGAGAGCGCTGATGACTGCGGCGTATAAAAGCGCTTCGCTAGCTGGATTCATCATTTCCCGCACGGATCTCGAGCAGCATGCATCGTTTCACCAATGCGGAGCTGGCCGACATGCATTTCATGTATGGGGCTGCACAAGGAAATGGATTAGCTGCTCAAAGGATGTACAGGGAGCGATTCCCGGATAGGAATCAGCCGGATCGTCGAACATTCGAGCGTCTGCATCGGGAGTTACGCACGAATGGATCATTTTATGCTTCCAGGCGTGGAACTGGCTTTGGAAGATATCGCAGAACTCCTGCAGTGGAAGAAAGAATACTGAACACAGTCGAGGATAATCCTTCGACAAGCTCGAGAGCTGTAGGACGTGCGTTGGGTGTGAGCCATCAAAGTGTTTTAAACTGCTTGATTTAAGATTTAACCTGCTTGGATTTTTTCTTCTGGGGTCATATTAAAAGCCTGGTGTACGAGAGTCCCGTCACATCTGAAGAAGATCTTGTTGCCCGCTTCTCTGTTGCTGCTGGACATGTGATCGACATGCCTGACGTCTTTTCTAATGTACGCCGATCCATGCGCCGTCGCTGTGAATCTTGTATCGCTGTTGGTGGCCGCTCTTTCGGGCACCTCTTGTAAACTATTAATAAATTTTTGTTTTCTTTTGTCTTTACTTGTCTTTTCAGTTTCCTGTGATTCATACTGCTTTACAAGCTAGCGCTTTAATGTGTCATTACCGCACACACATTCCTATACGAAATCTGCTTATTTAGGTCCCCTCTACCTGCCTTTACATTTTTGACATATAGTTTAGGACCACCCTGTATATATATATAAGCAGGCAATTTTCCTAATATGGGCAGCGCAAATATTTAGGCTATGCAATCGATTAGAAGGGATTAATACCCCAAGATTATCATTAAGATTAATGGACAAAAATGACTCGCATGCTACCTTGTTGTAGTCACTGGCGCTGATGTTACTCGTCATGGACGTCTGCGGCGGTAGCACTGCGTGATCAACGTGGTCCGGTGGGCCCTTTATGTCATCGGTAGAAAATAGTCTGATGTCTCTTCTCCACGGAGTGTTGTATCGGGCGTTGGTGTTCTTTCGGTCCAATACCTGTGTAGTCGGTCGTTGCTCTTCCGCTAACGTCGCTGGATGATAGGAGAAGGCTTGTTGGGCGTAACTGGCATTCTGGACGGGATGGTCCTCTCAGAGGCGAAGTGTAGTCACGTTGCTGGACGAAGAAGTAAGTAGTGGGTGTCCGTCTCTGAACGATGTCTATTTGATGCAATGCGTATGTCCTTCAGTCGTTGAATCAGGCGGAGGAGTCTCTTACGTCGAATGCGTCCAAGCGGCAACTGTCACTGTGAGAAATAAGGAGAGGCCAATTGCGGATTATGGGTCCTGAAACTCGTTGATCAGTGTTCTACGAAAACTACTCTTTTGACGTTGTCTTTGCAAAAGATAAATATTAAGGCCCTTCAATATGGACTCCTATTTCTGAAGTCAAGGTTTGTAGATTGGAGAGAAGGTAAAAAAGACTTCTTCTTTACGCTAGCTGGGTCCTGTCTCTCTGCCCCGAAAGTCCACGAGGAGACCGAAAATACGTCCTTCTAATGAGAATACCAAGGTCCGTCTCTCTCCTCTTTCAATCCCTTGGTTCTTTGGATACCACGTAGCTGCCAATCATTCCACCATTAACCAATTAAAATGAAACAACTTCATTTTACCAATGTACTATAATTGTTAAGTTCCATGTATACCATGTTCAGTACCTAACTTAACATGGTCATTCCCCAATGCTTATTGTGGTTGGTCAAAACGTTCCCGTACTTCTGCGGGTTTTTTTATGGCAAACAAGTGACTCCTCCCGGATTTATACCCAGTGGACGAGATATGATGCAATAAAGTGAACGACAGGTATATGGGCATCCTCTTTGTGTTTTTAAACTTCCAGTGTTGCCAGTAAGTCATAAGAAACTTCTGGAACTTTTCTTTATGCTGCCCATATCGTGAGATGCAATGTACAGTAATACAAATTTCGGAATTTTCGTATAGGAAATGTAATACATTATTCAGCACCTTAATCTAAAATAATCAAATAGCATATGGTGCAGTCAAGGTCACAGTATATAAAATGCGGAATTTAATTTTTTTTACGGAATCTTTATCAAGAAATTATTAATTAGAAAAATATTGCCCTATATTTGATAAATCAAACAGAAAACTTCACGTCTCTGTGTGGAATAAGTATTCACTCTGTCCTTAAGGTTCAATTGTATCACATGCATCTATATCACTGTTTCAGGGACCCCTTTCTGACGAAACAATTGCGAGTTTGAGGACCCTATATGAAGAAAAAAAATTGAAGGTTTCTTCTGTTATAAAACTAATAAATAACCACTTGTTTTAACGCATAAAGTAAACAGACCAAAATTTTCTTTCGAGTAAAACAAATTTTCACGTGATCAGGAAAAAACTTATGCGCAAGTGAAATTGTTTTGAACGACTCATGATCTTAGAATTTAATCAAAGTGCTATCTTATTCTTTCACTTTGGAAATGCCTCAAAACCTTGGCGATCAATGCAAAACGTTTTCTAGGTATGATGGCTTGTCGGAAATCCTACTTAGGAATATGATGTTTTGTTTAACTGAGATGATATAGGCAAAAACAATTATAATTAGAAGGTTCTTGACAAAAATTTAATTTGAAGTTTCTCTATAAAAAGTTAACTTGGAAGCTTCTAGATAAAGGTGCTGTGTAGAAATTTAAATTCCATATTTTAATAGATATACAATCGCTTCCAAAATTAATAACATATTCAATAAGGTCACATAATTAGAACACATTTTTTATTGGAAAACAGCTTTCTCTGGCTGACGGTTAAAATTTAATTACCACAACATTCGCTTTGAATCCCCTGTATACATTCAAAACGCTAAATTATCGCAGAAAGACGACAAGAGATTATTTTGGAAGAATAACTGATTTAACTGCTTAAAATACTGCTCATCAGGAAAGAATAAATAGAGAAGAAACAAAAAACGAACCTGCTGGAGATCGAAATAGAATTAAAGTATATTTCTTGGAAGGTGATATTTCTAAAGGTAATACTATTCGTATTAAAACTTTTTGGCAGAGAACACGAGAGACAAAAAAAAAAGCATAGATGTGTGCCTCATCTCTCAAAAATTATAAGGCATACAAAATCTCGATGAATACACTATCATCAATAAATAAATGAAAATTGCAAGATCTATGTCAAACTATTTTTATATTGATGATGTCTGGTGACCACACTGCGCAGGAAATTAAAATCGAATAAAACTGAAACAACGAATGGTACAGGTAAAATCTAAAGTAACATGTTAACGTTTTTCAATCGCTTTTAAGCTTTAATTTTTTTCAGCAAAAACACGCTACACTCTGTACTTATGCTATAAACAAGATATACGTTAAATTATGTAAGAAATGTATGTTATATTATATTCGAAATATACGTTATACTATGTACGAAATATACGTTATATTATATGCAAAGTATACGTTATATGATATTCGAAATTTACGCTATATTATAAAAGAAATATACCTTATATTATATACGAAATACACGTTATATTATATGCAAAGTATACGTTATATGATATTCGAAATTTACGCTATATTATAAAAGAAATATACGTTATATTATATGCAAAGTATACGTTATATGATATTCGAAATTTACGCTATATTATAAAAGAAATATACCTTATATTATATACGAAATACACGTTATAACATAAACGAAATATACGTTATATTATAAACGAAATATACGTTATATTACAAACGAAATATGTGCACGTTTAAACGAAATATACGTTATATTATATACGAAATATACGTTATATTATATACGAAATACACATTATATTATTATATTATGTTGAAGACATACATTATATTAAAATATAAATTATTGTTGTAAAATATGTTGTCGTATCGTGCTTCACGTGTATAAACTATTATACACGACATGCCATATTGAACATCATATACAGTGGAACCCGGTAAAGCGGCCACCTGTATAAAGTGACCACTGTTTATAAGAATAATAACTTGTGGGGAAAGACATAGCCATGCTTATACGAAAGTATATAGTGACCACCTGTCTATTGTGAACATTGTAGTCCAATCCCAATAATTGTCAATTTACGCAGGTTCTACTATATTCTATGAAAGGGATCAGATCTACAGTGGCAATATAATGAATATTTGCACTTTAGAAAGTTGTTTTATAATTAGTTTAAATACGTATTTTAAAATGCAAAATATTCAATTAGCAATATATGTATTACTCCTGATGAAGGACTGCTGCTGATGCGTCCGAAAGCTTGAGTGATCTTTTTCATTGCTATTTTACCAGTGTTTAACCTTTTTATGTAATTTCCTCCCTGGTACCCTGTATTCTATTAATATATGTACAATTAACTGATATTTTTGTACCAATTTATGGTCACCAATACCCTGAAATCAAGATATCTAAAGACGATATTAAAATACTGGTACATATCATATGATGCGGTAAGAAAGGTTTCGTTAATAAAGCTTAAAAAATAATCTTTGATGTAACTGTCCGTGGAAAGTAGTATTTAGACAGAAACTTACATTTCAATGCTGAAAATACCTGAGCGCAGTCGAATGTTACATGAAATGTCATACAAGTCTTTATTATTGTATTTCAAAACGTATATCTTTAAAAGATTCATTAACAGTTTATGATATTTGAAATGCCCGAATTTAATTTCATAATAAATACGGAAAATTTCTTAAATAAATATAAGAAACACACCCACAAGTTAAATGCAGTGTGGATAGTAATTAGTGAAAATTAACGTAATGGGTAAAAAAATAGCGAAAACAAAGAAAATTGTAATTAGCTTCTTCGATTATTTACTTGAGGCAAAATTTGTTTTCGAGGAGTCATCGGAAGTGATTTTTAAGCTGTTTTCAACCGATAAGTGCAATATTAGCTTCAGGCTTTGCTGCGATGAAGCCACATTTTGCATTCAAAGTAAATGGATTTTAAAATAAATACTCCGTTCAAAGAATAGGAACAAAGAATAACTTGTATTATATATGTTTTTGAATTAAATTATGTAATTCAGCTATTTGTCTGTAATATATTTCCAAGTTAAATCCAATTTCATAATTTTCGAATTGACGAGTGTTCACAAAATCTCTCACAAATTTCAGAATATATAAAAACTGACAAGTATATATATATATATACAGGAAACACTTATATAATTAACTTGGCAGCAACACCTATTTATATTCTGCTTCATTATTTATTTAATCTAATAACTCTTCAAACAACAATGTCAATCAATCAACGTTTATTGGCGTAGTGATACCAACGCCGATGGTATGGCGTGATTAGATGGTGAAACGTTCGAAAGAAAATAAATATTTCTGCCTTCGGTGGGACCTGAACCCACGACCTTCCACTTGCCGGGCGGAGGCTCTACCCACTGAGCTACGAAGGACAATATATAATCTCTTTACGAACGTATATATATTGTTGCCAGTTATTTCACTCTAGTTATTAACTCTTCGTAATTGTTGATGTTAAATGCATTTAAAATGATAAGAAACGCTAATTTTATAAAAATACTAAAGGAGCTAAATTTACAAAGGTAATTAATGAAGAATATTATATATATATATATTATTTATACATTTGTCCATCAAGCAATAAAAATCTGTTAGTTAATCTTATCTCATTAAATACGTATGTTCTGGAACCTTCCACCTCTTAATCGAACGTAAGCAATATTCGCTTTAAATTTAGTACAGGCATCCATTCAATGTTGAGTCCAGACTTATCGTTGCAATCAACAGCCAACAGTATATAGTGCAATAGATGTTTGTCCACGTTCATTGGCTTATTAATTCATATTAAGCATCCATAATTAAAAACGAGCCATTGACATGTCGAAATTAGGACTAAATAAACACCTCCACTGTTTTCCCACTGTGTAAATATGTTATAAGAGCACGTAGTAAATGATGACATGTGTATATACTTGTTATATTTGCCATGCATTCTTCAGTATTTTCATCTTGTATTCATGATGCATTAATTAATATTTTCGCAATGTGTTCCTAATATATTTGTCAACATTTTTATGATATATTTGTGATGTATTCATGGTTTAATTTTCGATATTTTCGTGATGTCTCCATGGTCTAATTTTCAATATTTTCGTGATATGTTCATGATATATTTATCAGTATTTATGTGATGTATTCGTAAATATTTCCGGGATGTATTCACCGTTTATGTATTAGTTAAATATTTTGTTATGCATATATCAATTTCTTCAAAAATTGTTATGTATATATAAATAAATGTTTTATGATAAATTTATCATCCTCTTGTGACATATACGCAAATTGTTTTATGATGTGTTCGTAAATTTATTTACAATGCATTCGTCTGTATGCATGTAATACTTGAAGCAGTCTCTGTGAAAGCAATTTCGAATTTCCTTTTTTTTATGAATGTTCAACTCATTCTTTCACAGTATTAATATTTGCTTACCTCTTCTTGGATATGTTGTTTAATTGATTGCTATTCCTTAAGATCCTTATATCTCCTCATTATATTTGAAATTTTTAAAAGGAACGTAATTCCAACTAGGAATTAAAATTTCATAGCATTTTTTACTTTCATTTTCCTGAACTAAATCTGCGGCAGAATTATAACCCAGTTGTGGCATCCGAGTTTTCCCCTCGCGCAATATTTTATCCATCTGTTTGGGAGGTTGCTGTTTCTCATGCTTGCCTTCTGATAAATGATCTTTTGCAGAAATGGGTTGTCCATGCCATTTCTGCAGGAAACCGTGCTCTCTTAATGATGTTGAAGTAACATCTACTCCGGGTAAAGGAAGCTCCGATCTCCGGAAATGGTCTTTAAAAAAAAACTACGCAGGTGTGATTTCTCATGTATTTGGGGTTTTAAATTCTTGCTTTAATGTTACTGAGACTTCGTTATGTGTACGGCCCGTATAGGTGTAAACCAGCGTTAACTACGGAGCCGTCGAAACCATCCGTCGAACTCAACTTACAGCATTAGTACACACTTTCCAGTTAAAAATTAATTAAAGTGGAATTTGATAATTACCTTTGTGCAAAAAGTATAAACCAATACAGTGATTTCTTCCAATAACGACTTTCAAGGTTCGAGGGAGAATTTCCTTAACCAGGAAGAAATGTTGACCCAGAGCCGTTCTTAGGGGTGGGGGGATGCGAGCTGGGCGGCCGCCCAGGGCCGCCAAAAAATACATTGCAAGTACCAAAAAATTAGTTTTGTTTTATCGAAGTGTTTTTCAGGGCCGCTAAAACCTACTTTGCCCAGGGCCCTAAAACTGTAAGCCCAGCCCTGTGTTAACCGAAATATGTGTAATTAATGGAGAATTTGCTAGGAGCGCAAAGTACCATCGTTAGACAGAAAAATAAAATCTTCAATGTTTGGATATGATAATGTTGAAAATATATTCAAAAACTTTGAAAGATTTTTAAAGACTTTAGGAAGATGTAATGATTGGACTATGATCGCTGAAATACGAGATGTAATTTGTACAATTAAATATTTTCTAATTCTCGACAAAATACTCATTAATTGCAGGTCCACCACGCGTTGTGTTAATTTTCAAGCCTGATATCGGAATTAAATTAAATATTTTAATAAAGCTTTAAAAATATTTGATAATTCAATAATATGCCAACAAATAAATTAATTCGATTACAAAATTAGAGAAACTAGTGTGCCATTTTGGCGGAGCGATACGTCTGAACACATCGATGGTAAAGAGAAGACTGATCTACTAATTTAGAATTCCGAACACAAAAATGCATATTGTTGCCAAATATATAAAGTGAAATTATACGTAATATTCATTATCAGATAAGGAAAGTGACATTATGTACAATATTTGGAAAACGTCAAATAAAAGGAAACAATTTTGTTTGTTGCCGATTTTAGAAATTGTGTTTATTAAGTTTGCGTTACCTCACATCCCACGTGGCAACAATGCAGGAAACGATTAATAAAACGAATATATTTTATAGTTTAATTAAAACAGAGCCTTTTACTTTTATTAAAATCTGATAAAAAATATGACGTCTTTTAATTAACCTTATCAAGAACATTTTCAACGCTAATATTTGTTAATTAGCGTTGACATCATTGAGAAAAAATACTGTAATAGTATCACGTGGAAATGTATATAGATTAATAATAATATTTTTTGGCACCGACGTTTAAGCTTAAACTAGAGCCTTTTTGTGTGCAAAGAAGAGAAAAAAGGAGAACGTTTTGATCCGGAGTCGAATTGGAAAGCTGCAAAATGAAATGAATCGGAGTGCTTTAAAGTGCTTGTACGATCTCTTTTACTATACAATAATTTGTTTTGCCACCAATGTATATGTAGCCCAAACTAGAGATGTTTTTAGGAGAAAGATAGACGCCGTCCTCATCCTGGACTCGAACCAGTATCCCTCCATTGAACGCGAAGTGTCTTCACTGCGAGACGAACGAGGACAGGAACAACGCTCTCTTTCTCCGTATATAAGGATGTAAGATATTATTACCCTTCACAGGGATAACACAATTGCTATGTAGTGGCAGTTGTGCTATCTCCGTGAAGGGTGGTAATACCTTACATCTCTTTTTCTGCTTTACAAAAAAGTTTCATTTTGAGCATAAGAGTGGCTGTCAAAAAATATTATCTCAATTTCCCACAAAAAATTTACCAAAAAAAAATGCCTTAGGTACATTATATGTTGACCAGTTAGCAGTTTTGTCAACTCTGATATGGATAATAATATCCTACAAACCTAATGGGTATATGTACAATATCGTTACCCTTTTCAAGGATAACACAATTGCCAAATAATTGTCAACACACAAAGCCACAGGGGCGAGTATGTTTGGTAAGTTTTTTCGTTTGGGATTTTTATTACAATTAATGAAATTGACATCCACGTTTCTTGGCTCATACTAAAGCTTTTTTTTTTTATATAGGAGAAAAAGATACATTGTCCTCGTCCTGGAGACGAACCAGAGTCCCTCTGTTAAGCACCGAATGCATCGGCCGCTAGACCAACGAGGACAGGAACAACGCTCTCTTTCTCCGTATATAAGGATGTAAGATATTATTACCCTTCTCAGGGATAACACAATTGCCAAATAATGGTCAACACACAAAGCCACCGGGCGAGTTTTTTCGTGGGCAATTTTTATTACAATCAATAAAGTTGACACCCATGTCTTTTAGCTCATATCACGGTTCTTCTAGCCGTCCTAGTGTTAGTATTATTAATACTTTTAACGTAAAATTGAGGTTCCACTCAACTAAGATATTGTCGAACAAAACCAAACGAAGGACTTATGAAATACCAACGTTGTTTACGTTACAACTTTATGCAAAATTTAAGCTTTATTTTCATGTGTCTACAAAGATTCGATTTGAAAATATAATAGGGAAACAGGATTTAGGCTTATTAAAATGAAAGATGAGTGAAGGAGGGAAGCCATTAGTTCAAGCTAAATTTAAGAGCAGTTGAAGATATTCAAAGTAGGATTTGAAAGAAAATTAGAGTTAATAAAAAGGAATTGTAGTTTAGTAGTTGTCATTTTGTGAGTGTTTATTTTGACTTCGAAGCGAAAGAGTTGCTGGTGAAAGAACATATGGAAACAAATATTATATATACAGGACGGCTAAAATAAAACTGGTCCAGAATTTTTTTTTAATTCTGACACTAAATTTGCATATTTTAATGAGCAGGAGAACTGACCTTTACGGAAGATGCTGGAAATGGCAGCCGTTGACGTTGAAGCTGCGCCGTGATCGATTTAGCAAACTGTGAGATACACGTAGCAACACTGCCTGAGGGATGTCAGCAATAGCGTTTTCAATGTTTTGCTGTAGCTCTTTAAGTGTGTGGGAATTATTTGAGTACACCTGACCCTCAATTTACCCCACAGGAAAACATCACAGGGAGAGAGATCAGGCGATATTGGTGGCCAGGAGATTTGACTGCTGCTGCTGCTGCTGCTGCTGACCGTTCTCTCCTCATCGAACACCCCATGAATTCGTGTCATGGTTGCACGTGAGGTGTGTGCTGCTGCTTCATCTCACTGAAAATATAAAGAGCACTTCTGTTCATTAAGAAAGATAAATTTAGTGTCAGAATTAAAAAAGAATTTCAGGCCAGTTTCATTTTAGCCACCCTGTATGTCTCTAATTTAAATTTAGTTTAAAGGGAACTTCTAAAAGACATATTTTTTCTTACACATTGTATAACTCCAATTCTTTTTTAGGGGTTTGATTATGATTAAAAGATATTAGGCAAACAAACCATCTTCTCTTCCACAGAGCTTCAGCGGCCTTGTTGTTATAACCAGAGCTTTTAAGTCCAATTGGACTGGGTTCGATTCCCGGAAAGTTTGGTCACGTGTAAATGGGTTGTAATTCAAAGGTCAGCTCAAGCCGTTGGTCTAGCTCCAGATAACCAATAGCGCAGCCGTGTGACGTAAAATATACAAAATACGGTTTCTTCTGAGACTGTGAAGACTGAAAGGCTGTACGACTTCTTAAAAGACTGTAAAGACTAAAAGACTGTGAGATCTTGTCTGAGACTGTGAAGGCTGAAAGACTGTACGGTTTCTTCTGAGAATGTAAAGACTGAAAGTCTGTAAGATCTTGTTTGAAACTCTAAAGGCTGAAAGATTGTAAGATCTTGTTTAAGACTGTGAAGACTGAAAGACTGTAAGATCTTGTTTGATACTCTGAAGAGGAAAAGACTGTAAGATCTTGTTTGAGACTGTGAAGACTGAAAAACTGTAAGATCTTGTTTAATACTGTGAAGATTAAAAGACTGTACGGCTTTTTCTAAGAGTGTAAAAACTGAAAATCTACGTTTTTTCTGAGCCTATGAAGACTGAAAGACTGTGTAGTCTTTACTAATAATGCCTTTAAATTAATGAATAATTAATTTATTAAACGAACTTTAAAAAGACGTAGTTTAGATAATAAAATAGGAATAAACATTTTATATAAATTTGAAATTGTTTAACTTTTAAATTGTCGAGGGTTTCTGAGCAAATTGCTTGTACAATTCTGATTCGGCAACAAAATTGGCCTCAGAACCTATGGTTGGAACTTTCGATGCAATCATTTCACTTTCGACATGCAATCGCGACAGCATATTTGACAATTTCTTTCTTTGATGAACTCTCGATATAGATAATCGATATCAATTTTAAGAATTGCGCTTATCGAAATCGCCTTCTCATTTCCTACAAGAAAATTCGTGATTGTGCAAGCATGCACAAAAAGCTTCGAGGGGTAAAACAGTGTTTCTACAGAACCACATTCCCTTTGCAGAACTTATTGCTTTTGCCTGAGTGAGCCAATCCTTCGGAAATAACTGGGAAATTGTTTCAGAACGTGGAGCTGAATACATATAAAGCAGCCTGCCATGGCGGCAGGAATAACAATTCGGCTATTTCTTTTCATGGGTTGACCCAACTAGTTGTTTTTTCGGGATGTGTTCAGCAACTTTACTCTCCTCCCTTGCTTTCTCTCTCTCTCTCTCTCTCTCTCTCTCTCGCACGCGCTTTCGTTTTCCTACAACTTCCAAAACCGTTAACCTTGATTTCATAAATCGTATTGTAAACTTACAATGGTCTTTACAGCATTTCCAATTTACAACATGAACCAAAGGTAGCATTTTTCACCCTCTAAAGGAAAATTGTGATTGTGTGTTAAGCAATCTGAAAAATATGTTTATTTTTTCAATCAGCATTTTTCTTCTGTATAATCAAGTTGTTTTATTTATCATAATGCATAATTCTTGAAGAATTATTCGTGAAACACTGCACAAAATGTAAATAAAACAATTTGAGCGACAGCGTTTTATAAAATGTAGTTAAAATTTATTTTAACTACATTTTATAAAAGTTGTCGCTCAAATTGTTTTATATAATTCTTGTTTATTTATACAATATTTTTGCATTTAGCAAGTTTACCTCTTCAGCTTTCGGTGAGTTCAAGGGGATGGTTTTGCTCCCCTTTAAGGTTTTGGTTTTCTCACCTAATCAGCACTATTTATTTTTAACATTTCGGTTTAAAAATCGTGAGCATAAAATCGAAATTACTATCTTATCAATGATAGCTAATAGCTATTGCACTAATAAAGTGCTGGAGAATTCGGTGAATATTATAAATAATATAGCCAGTTTTCGGGCAAAAAGTACGAAGAGATGAAAACGAGGGATATGGAAATGAAACAAGTCAATATTACGTAAAAAGAGATGATGACCTTTTTTATATATATATATCTCAAAAATAAAAATTTATTAATTATTAATTCAATTTCGTCATCAAGCGAAAGTACTACTTTCTTGATGAAGGGAACAGTAGTTCTCGAAGCGTTGCGAATATTTTTGCAGATGGTAAATGTCTTTTACCTTCTTCATTTGTATTTCGTATATTCCGACCAGTGTCAAATTTTACTAGTTAATTATTCTTCACAAATTCCTGCAGATGACGAAAGGTGAGTAAAAGATTACACTGAAAATTAAGGAGTTATTTATACTCGAAGAGAGAAAATTGGGATTGCAAGAGAGCCGAAAAGTAAATTAAAGAAGAAATGCAAAAGCAAAGCATTTACTCATCGTGCGAGTTGGAGATGATCATATCCGAAGATCAGTCCGAAATTCTTTTCCTCGGAACTTGGTTAAGGTATGCGCCGAGCATTCCCGTCCTGGTTCAGCATAATTAAAAAGTGATTTCGAGATGCGGCATTCCTCCATTTCATCGACAATCTTATTCCTTAACATCTTGGAGCATTATTGGAGTTACCAGTTGACTATTATTAGTGTTTGACATTAAAAAAAATGATTATTGTTTCAACAAATTAGTTTCATAATATATAAATGAGTTCCGTGTTTTCTTTTAGATGAAGAGTTTCATTTTCTAAGAATGATATTAAATACTTCAATAATGAAGATTCTTATTTGATTGCAATATAGCAAAACGCGAAACTTTTACTCCCTTTCTACCTAAATGCTGATCATAATCTAAAACTCTATGTATGAAAAAATTGCTTTACGAAATTTTTCTAAAGCTGTATATTCATTTTCGTACAATTTATTCATGCTCAAAAATTTATTTTGCATTTAAAAGGAGATTGTTTTGCATAGAAAGAAGTTATACAATAATTTCTGCCACCCACGTATTAATTACAGCTCAAACTAGAGCTTTATTCGTTTTGGAGAAAAAGAGACGCTTTCCCCATCCTGGATTCGAACCAGGGTCCCTCCGTTTAGCCCGGAGTGTCTTGGACCGCTAGACGAATGAGGACAGGAAACAACGCTCTCTTTCTCCGTATGTAAAGGTGTTAAGGTATTATTACCCTCCGCAGGGATAACACAATTGCCAAATATGGTCAACACAAGAAAGCCTCCGGGGCGAGATTTTTGTGAGTTTTTCGTGGGGGAATTTCCCTGCAGAGGGTAATAATACCTTACACAGAAGGAAGTTTTCATCATCAGTAAACAAATATGTTCATATAAAAACCCTTTATTTATTCTTAACTTGTATAGTCATAATAAAAATGTACTGCATGATAATAGATAATTATGTAAGATAAATATATATATTATACACCTATTAGATTATTATATAATAGTATATACATTAGTACATATATTAGTATATATATTAGTACATATATTAGTATATATATTAGTTTGTTTGTTTTTTGGTTTTACGGCTCAAAGACTACAGTGGTCATGCTGCGCCGGGACCTACTGTTTTCCGAGGAATCCGAACCTCTTAAGGCCTGGGGAACCAAACCCCGGACTACAGTGAGCAGTGCGATCTTTATGAGATCTCTGAGTAAGCGTTCTTTTTGCACTGCTGGGAGTCGAACCCGGATTAGCCGCGCAATAGGAGAACGCGTTACCACACTGCGCCACCGCAGGGCCAAATATATATTAGTACATATATTAGTATATATATTTGTATATCATATTAGACTATACAATGAAAGGTCCCAACAAAATATCAGCAAGGATATAACACACACGGGCCCTAGGGTTATAACTAGATTCTAGAAATAGGAATCCAGAATCCTCTAGGTGAATTTCCATCCGTTCATTATTTATTTTTCCACATCCATCCCTATCTTCCAACCTTATTCCTTCGAATTTTATTAACAATAGTTAAATAAGCAGTCAGTCAAAAGAAATTCTTATGCATCTGCATCAAAATTGCACATAACCAATTGAAAATTACTCACTTTTTTATATGTCTTCTTCCATTTGTACATTTTTTTGCCATTTAGTCCCTAACCCCGTATCAAATATTTTTGTAATCTATTTTTAAAGGTCTCTTGTAATTTTTTTTTAAATCTTATAGTAGCCCATTCCAAAGTTTTGGACCATTAGAATTTATATTATTCCTTACTTCTTAGTTTTGGCAGTAAAAGTTCATTGTATTTACGAAACGTATTTTCTATCTTTTTCATTTATTTTTATTCTTATAAGTTCGTCATGATTGCCATCTTTTATTCTTTCACACATTTTGACCAAAACGCAGTCTTCATGTAAATGCTCTCTTGAAAATAAACTGTATCTATTTTATCGTAGGCGGAAAGAATCAATTTAAAAAAAGTATTCCTCTCGCTTCTTTCAATACTCGAAGACTCTGGAGGAGCGTATATCTGGCTCCAACTTGATATATGGCGCATAGAGATGTTAACTAGATAGCAAAGATCATCCTATAGACATCCTGAGAATGTCCAGAACGTCCTTAAAGCCACAAGAACGTCCTTTCAAGGCGTCCCAAGGCCAATCTTTGCTATTTGGGTAGTCATCCATTTGGCTAAGTAATGATGCGAGAAATAATAATGATAGGTACTTGTTATGACTTCGTAAGCAATGAAATGTGGTCGTCCTAGGGACGTCCTGAGCATGTCCAGAACGTCCTCAACGTACAAGGAACGTCCTCTTGGGGCTTCCCGTGGACAATATTTGCTATCTGGACAGTCATCCATTTCTCTAAGTAATGATGCAAGAATTAATAATGATAGATACGGCGTAATTGCCACGGCTTCGTAGGCAATGAAATGATTCATCGAGACAGTTCTTCAACAATAACTAAAAATAATTTTACAAAATAGAAACATTTAAATTTGTAACTTAAAGAAAATATATCGCTTCTGCCAATAAATATTTTTTTTACATTATGTTCACAACATTAAAACGTAAAAGTCAAGTTGAACACAAGACATGTCGTTCATGACCTGCATACAAAGTTATCAAACGCCGAGAAAGAAAATGATATTTTGAATTAAATCGTTACCAGTACATTATCTTCAAATTCATTCATTGAATGAGCAAAGTTTGGGTCTTTTATTATCTGCCCAATCTGTGGCCCATCGAAAATACCTGCTTTTAATTTTTCTATGCTTAGTCCAGGAAACTTGCGCGATAGGTAAGTAAAACATTCAACGTCTTTATTGAGAGCCTTTACAAGTTGTTTCATGACATTCAGTTTAATATGAAGTGGTGGTAATATGATTTGGTCTCGTTTCATTAAGGGTAAATTAATTACATTTGGCTTACCAACGACAATCGTCTCTCTCAACGCCACACTCTTTGGGTCCAATGGTTGTTTTTGTCACAGCTATCCCACAAACATATGAAGCACAGGTATTTACTGAAATCACCCTGTTTACCTACTAGAAAATTAACCATTTTGAGATCTATGCAAATAACGCAGTTATGCTTGAAATACTTAATTCTTTCCATTACTAAAGAAATATTTGTTTATTCTTCTTTAATAGTACTTGAATATGCAATAGGTATGGTGCCATACTTGTTGCCGTTATGCAACAGAACACATTTTAAACGTCTTTTACTGCTATTTATAAAAAGACGACAAGCACTTGGTTTATATTTTTGGTACGCCCATATTCTGTATAAAACTTTTAACGTCATTACAATAAATTATATTCCTTTCAGTCGCAAAATATGGCAGGAAATCTATTTATCAAGTCCGATAAAACGTAATTTCTGTGTCTGGAGTTAGTAAATTTTTTCTTTAAGACGAAATGCCAATATTTCAGAAATTTCTTTTGACCAATTTTAATCCCTTACTAAATCAATCAACTCATTTTAATTAAAATGTTAAGGATCTGTTTGATTAGATATGACGTCCGAATCGCTGTCTTGAATTTTATCTGCAACTTCTTCGTCAATTTCCATGGAATTGGATCTAAGACGCGCTGTTGATGTTCCTGGTGTTTCACCTGAGTGTAAAAGAGGTCGTTGAGCGGAAAGAAAAATTAGGATATGACCACTTGTTTCGATTCCCAGAGTTAATACCGGTAATGTCAACAATGCAGAAATAGAAATCGTCATGTTAATTTCAAGGTGCCCATCGGGGTTGTTAATTTAGGAGCACTTCTTTGCCATTTGACTATTGCAGCAGATGGACAACACTATTTTGACACAGTTTTAGACATTCATGTCTTCTGCTGATCGCACAATTTCACTCCAATGTAATTGAGGTATGCAGTTTTTACAAACTCTGAGATCGCTTTCGTAAAGGAGTATTCTCCACAAATAAAACATAAACTGTTCAGACTGATTAAACACCGTCTTTGTCTCGTAGCCATATCGATAGATCCTAGCAACTGGACTGATAAAGACGCATAAAAATAAAAAAGACTTACCTCCTATTCACTTGGCGCAGTATAGCCCAGATGCTCTTGCGCCATAAAAAATCCAAACAAACAAACAAACCTCCTATTCAGGGTGGTTGTAAAACATGATTTACATCGACTAGTTTTGTAAATTTTTCAATGAAAAATGTCTATTAAGCGGACAGCAGCGCAAAAACCAAATCAGAATTTCATGAATGATCGTTGTTATTTAGTTACTTTCGAAAAGTAATGTTTTGGCAATTGTCCTCCCACTATGCACCATTCGCTCAAACGCACTACTCATTGTGCACTGGCATTGTGCTTTTGATATTTCAAAAACTAGGGCTATTTGGCAAAAATTAATGCCAGATATGAGATCAGGATACCAATATACATTGAAAGTGATAAAAATTTGGAAGGAAGAATTATAAATTTGAATTTTGTTGGGCTGTGTTATTGATGATTTTGTGTTATTGGTCTATTATAATTGATTATGGTCTGTTATTATTCTACTGATACTCTGATGATTACTTTTAAGGTTGTCTCAAATCGAGTAAGTAGATTTTGAGTATCAGATTTGCCGGTTAAAAATAATAGTATTTAAAGAACATAAAAATTGGGTGAATGAAATCGATTGAAAAAATTCAAAACATTCAATTAAAGTGAGAATAAATTAACGTGGCTGACGTTATTTTTTTGCATTTTTCTAATTTTGGGGAAAAACCAACTTTTAAAATTGACAAAATTTGACGTGAAAACGTCAACAGAAAATCTTACGAAAAGTTGTGATGAAATTTGTAGGTTTAGTTTCAGTAGAAACGTTTTATATGTTAAAATCAGTTCAGTTGTTAACTATGTATATTACTTCTCTTCTATACTTCTTCCCTCTCCCTACAAAAACAATTAAACGACAATGAAACTAAGGCGAAAGCCATTCAATGCATTTCCTTAATTATATGTAAATTTAAACAGTAATCTCACTTTATTTACATCACTGAAGAATTAATTTGAAATTAATGAAAAAGAAAAAAATATTACCTTTAATTTCCTTTACCTTCCACATTGTTTTATGTTGATTTGCATAATTTTTGACATGGACATTTGTTCTCAGTTTTCGCATACTTCATTGTGATATCTTGCGTTGTCTTCTATTTATATACCTTGTACATTATGCCGTACTGTCTTGAATATTTGCAATACCGTGGGCGAGAAATAACGCGTGCATTTACTATGTGAAAGTTGAGATTTTGTATCTTCGCTGATACCAATCGTTAGCCCTTTTTCTACCGATTAATATCCCGGGGCTTGATTCCCTAGATAAAATAGTTCGGACTCCTTTTGAAAATTTATGGGTTTTTGCGCACAATTACCGTAGTTGCTTTTATACCATTAAAGATAAATAAATTTGCCCTCTACATTATCATGCATTATCTTGCACATTGCATGTTCTTTCTTAGAGAGATCATGGTTATATTTTGTCTGTGCATACTTATTGGTCTATAAATACTATTATACTCGATCTATATACATGCTGCTATTCTCATTCTCTACATACTGCTATTCTCATTTTTTACATACTGCTATTCTCATTCTCTACATACTGATATACTTAGTTTATACATGGTGTTATGCTGGCTATACGTACGGTTATATTAAGTCTAAATATACTGTTGTACTTGGTCTATCTTACTGTTCTACTCGGCCTATATGTATTGTTATATTGTGCATTATGTACTGTTATACTATTGCATTTGGTCTTACATACTGTTCTATTCGGCCTATATATACTGTTATACTTGGTCTATATATATTTTGTCTTAGCTGCTATCTTCCACTGAGACTAACACATAATTTCCCTTATTCCACATCGTTTTTCTTCATTTGTAATGAATGAATTTCAAATAATATTTTAAATAGCATTTTATATATCATTGGAATTTCAATAATTTAGTTCATATTAATAAACATTCTCCTGGAATTTTTTATGTAAAATTTGAAATTTATAGTCATAAATCATATTCTAAGGCAAGACCCTTTGACCAAACGAACCTTTAAATTGATTACTTAATTTGAAAATTTTGTTTAAATTAAATGCAGGACCGTTGTGCTACTCAGTTGGCTGCTCAGGTGAAAAAATCATGTAGTCCCCTTTCATTTAATATTTTTTGATAAAGAATGTCATCTGTACTGATTAATTTATATCCATATTCAGAAAAAATGTTTTTATAAACAATTATATGCAAAAGAAATGTTTTTAAAAAAATTATTTGCATAAAATTAAACAAAAATTCTTTATATTATCTTTGATCCAAAGATCTTAAAGACAATACAATAAATTGTCACGGCTGCCATAAGTGTGGCCGCCCCATTGCTGGGCACCTTTTATGCACCAGAACCAGTCCTGAGTAAATGACATTGACAAAATTCTACAATTCTACTAATTTTAGTTGGCAATAGCATTTTTTCAGTGATTTTGTGTGCTCAAAGAGAAAATCGTTGTTTTTTGAAAGAAAATTAATAATAAATTTATTAACAGCTTGCAAATTATTTTCGAATGATGGTGAGTTCGCATTTGTAAATAAAATTATAGTTAATATGCAAGAATTGGTGTGTGTGTGGCACTGTCCATGTTGTTTAACAGCAACTTACGCAATTGTTAAAAATATTGTCGCCTGATCATTAAGTATATTACATGTTAAATTGTTTGTACGTGTTAGTCCTTAAGTTGCAATCATTCGCAATTATTCTAATCTATCCCGCTTTGGAAGTCGCAGCCCAAGAGGCTTTTATAATTGTCGAGTTTTTACAGCGATGGACGTTCCGGCATCTATCATCCAGGCCACAATTTTAAATCGATTCGCCGTTAGTGCAGGATCCAGGACGAACCCGTTATTAATAATGAACATTAATGAAGGAATCGTGCTTTCCGGAACGGCCAGAGCAAGAAGCAACCGTTGGGCAGACAGCCCCCATAACTCACTCAAAACGTTGCGCCGTTGCGCACGTACCGATTAATGGTCTGGCGTTTTTTTCTTTTCCTTTTTTTTTTTCATTTTCTGATTGCTGTTTCTTTTTTTCTCAGTCAGGGCCGACGCCTAAAGCTCGATTACAGATGAATTTCACGCAAACAGTTGGGTTAAATATATTTTCGCTTTAATTTTTGAATGCGTATAAAGGGTTTGCCATCGAAATAGATTAAATGGCAGGCGCTGCGAATTTGACAGACATTATGCTGGTCACTTACAACGCATGTGAACGGGAATTAGCGCCACTTTGATCTCATTATATGGACTATTGTTTTTTTCAAATAGCGGAACGGCCCGCAAATTATCATTTTATGTTCTGATGGGTATTTTGCCAGACATAAAAGGTCTTGGCCATTATAAAGGCTGTAATTTCACACTTTTAATGAAGACTAAAACGATTTTGGACAGACATGTCTTGTATTTATTGTGAAAGGATATAGTGATGGAACAAGTTTTGCCAATTAGAAAAAAAATAGTCTTTTAACATTTTGCCACGTTCCTTTGGCTTTGCTATAAGGAGGGACGTTTAATGGGTGTCACGTTTTGTTAGGTATAGGGATAATATTCTAAATATATCGTATTTTTTTGTATCGGGCTTCTCATATCGCATTTCTATTATATCGAATTTTTATCTTTTTTGTATCGCATTTTTTTATGTAGTATATATATTGTATCGTATTTTTAACCTTTTTTGTATCGCATTTCTTTTATGCAGTATATATATTGTATCGTAATTTTAATCTTTTATTGTATCGCATTTCTTTTATGTAGTATACATATGGTATCGTATTTTTAATCTTTTTTGTATCGCATTTCTTTTATGCAGTATTCATATTGTATCGTATTTTTAATCTTGTTTGTATCGCATTTCTTTATGTAGCATATATTGTATCGCATTTTTAAATCATTATGTTTAAGAAGTTTTTCAGTCATAAGACATATGACTTATCGCTGTAATCGAATGTATTCATTTCTTTTGTGTACGTGTGATGACTTTTTTTTTTTAAATAGAATGCTGTCGCTCGTTGAATCAATTTCTAATCCATTTCCATTTAACCGTAACTGCTGCAAGAAGTAATTTCTGCAAATTAATTTTTATTACTTTGAAAAGCTGAACTTTTGGAAGTTTTCTGAAATTTTTCTTTAAAGACATAACTGAAACTAGAAATAATTTATTAATAGAAAATTTATCGAAACGGATTATGAAGTATATGAATTACACATTTTTATTTTCAAAACTTTTCTGTGTTCTTATTGTTATCACATGTTCTTGTATTTTTCACTACTCTGTAGAGATGTACTTAAGGATTTCTACTTTTACAATATATTCGCTCTCATTAAAATTAGTTGCAATGCACTCTTCAGGGATCTAGGCTTCTTGAAGTTGGTAGCAACAACTCTCTGAGTCCCAACTTTTTCCACTCCGTACTTTAAGTTTGGTTTCCCAGTCAACAGAGGTTTGGATCTCCCGAAAATTCGCAGCAAAACTGAGTTCGCAGCAAAAATGAGTCACTGATTTCTTGAGTTATATGGCGCAAGGGCAGCAAAGGTCACGCTATACCTAAGGAACCACAGAGGGAATTTAGAGGCAGATAAATTACGCTAAAAATCGGTTTCGACGAAACCATTTTATGACAAGGGGGGATCCTTGAGAACTGAATACGAATCAAGTGCTTATAATATTTCGTTCTTTGAATCCTTCAATTAATTTTTGCGTCTGCTGAAAACTATAGTTGTGTTTCACCCACCCTAAATCTTCTAATGCTTCAAGTTAAATAATTTGTCTGCCTTTTTATCCTCATTATTTTGCAATCATTTACAATTTCTTATCTATTTAATTCTTTTTTGCATTTTCAATTTTCAATTTTTATGAAAACAAAACGCTTTCCTAGGAGCAATTAGTGTTAATTAAAGCAGCGAAAAATTAAAGGCGCTAAACTACTAATTGGTTCATTATCTGCTACTTTTAATTTTTTATTATTATTTACTCATTTAATTAGTATTAGAAATAATCACCTGAGTATTTGATAAGCAAATACATACACTCCGTTTTAATTGAAGTTAAAAAGAAATCATTAGTTCGAAAATTCGCAGTAACCATTTAAAATTTTATACAAGGATTTAATAGCGGAAATATCAAGTTAAAGAATAATTGTTAAATGAGAGTATAATAGAGATAATAGAGATAATTCTTTAGTATTATCTCTATTATTAAGCCTAATATGCACATACAGAGCAAATTCCTGTACATAACTAGTTAGTAACCTACAGTTCGTTCACGAAAAGAAGTCCAATGAAACAGTCAGAAAAACTGGAGGTGACGTCACAAGCAATCATTCCAGCAGAGAAGGGCTATAATTTCAGAACTTGTTTTTGGTGAACGTTTGTCGGCGCCAAAATCAAGTTCTGAAATTGGAGTCCTCCTCTTCTGTAATGGGATAGTCCGTTTGTGACGTCACCTCCCGTTATTTCTAACTGTTCCATCGGACTTCTTTTCGTGAACGAACAGTATTGCTCCACTTTAATTCCCGGAATAGCAATAGAGGGTTGTATAGTGGACTGTTTAAAGAAGTATTGGGATCGTGGAAAAAGTTGTTTCTTTATAACGAACTGTAAGTGACTTTATAAAGTTATTTAGAGGTGCTATATACACCGCCTCCAGAGTCTCCTGTTGTATGTAAGTATAAGGCTTTGACAAACGGTTTATAGTATTTCATATAAACCTCATTCTAAAGGATTTCGCGTACTTGTCGGCAGGAGCACAGCCCTAACATTGACGGCTAACTCCCACAGCTTCATTTC
>QLNU02014802.1:149832091-149857671 GCA_006491805.2 Dysdera silvatica
GAAAAGAAGAGTTGATTTTCCCGATAGTTTTCCCCTCAGAAAACAATGATCCGACTGCACTTCGCTATTCGTCAGATGATGTTATTCGCATCATTGTGTCATAATATTTCAGATGATAAAACGTATAGGCGAGCCAGGTTTGTCCAGCAACTGAAGTGGAAGCGAATGCCAAGAAGTTATCATTAGCGTTTCTTTATCTTTATATCTCGATTGTTCCGACGAGATGATTTTCGACGGATATCTGTGCTTCAGCAAATGTATCTTCACCGTTTTTCCCACCAATTACCGTGACAGAACACATGTTTCAATAGCTTTAGTTAGTATCTCTCGATCTCTTGTTGAAAAACTGCATATTTTGAGATACTGAGATAGCATCGGAGACTGTTTGCTGAGAATTATTTTAAATATTAATTTTGAGACCAGTATAATCGATGATTCCTGAGAATGTACGTTATCTAATAGATGCACATGACTGTTTAAAGTTGGGGTGGGGGGGGGCGAAGTCAATCATCGATAAAAATTCTAGAGAAATATATGAATGTCTCTAGATATTTTCCCACCTTTTCTTTCTATCTTTATCAGTACGTTCCAAGATGTTAAACTATCTTTAGGCTCATTGTTTGCTAGTCAACTGTTTTTATCTTAGATATGGCACTACCTGTCTCCAGAAAATTTCATCTTTCCACTTTAGCGAGATACATTAGCATGGATATGCGTTTAATTTTTATGGAATATAATGCAAGTTATCTACTTTTCACAGTGAAACACATATTTGTGAGATACACCGTACGAACTCAATTAAATTTCTGCTTTCTTTTTCAGTAGTGTTTTTGAATAAATATTTGTTTGTACGGAATATGATAAAAACTAGTGAAAGGCTATTTTAATCTTAGTATGAATTTCACATACTTTTAAAGTACGATGGAATGAACGTAAGAGGCAAGTATACCTGGTATTTCAAAATAACGTTACCGCAATTATTATTAGTCATAGAAACTAATTTTGAGGAAGGAAGTTTTCAAATTATATCAGGATATCGAATGTGTTACTTATTTTACAGGATACATGTATAAAAATGTAAAATTTAACTATTTATACAGGCCCTCTACCAAAAAATTATGATATATTTAATTAGTCAAATAAAATGTTGTTTGTACGTGGAATAGTCTCTAAGGTGACGTATATTTTAAATTATATATTTGGTCGCCAAGGAAATAGGAGCTTTCTAAAAACTGGCGAATTATAGCCCAGATGCTCTTGCGCCATAAAAATCCAAACAAACAAACAATAGGCTCATGGACATAGAGACTGGCGTGCTGATTGGCAACAAGTGGTGTTTTCTGATGAATCCCGCTTTAATTTGGGGTACAGTGATGGCCGCATCCGTGTTAGACGCTATACCGGTGAACGCCACCTTCCGGAGTGCGTTATCCAACGTCATAGTGGACGAACCCCCCAGCGTTATGGTCTGGGGTGCGATTGCGTATCATGGACGATCTCAGCTGCTACGAATTGTGGGTAATCTTAACAGCAACCGGTACATCAATGAAGTTCTGGAGCCCGAAGTTGTTCCCTTCCTTCAAGGCATTCCCGGAGCTGTATTTCAACAGGACAATGCCCGCCCACATATTGCCAGGAATGTTCAAGACTTCTTTTCATCACAACAGATACAGCTTCTTCCTTGGCCTGCCTATTCGCCGGATATGTCGCCGATTGAACATGTGTGGGATTTCGTTGGTCGGCGTCTCGCTCATGATCCTCGTCCCATAGCTACTACAGATGAACTTTGGGGTCGCATACAAGCAATCTGGAATGCTCTTCCTCAGGCACACATTCAACATCTGTTTGATTCCATGCCACGTCGTATAGCATCACTTATTGCAGCGCGTGGTGGCTTCACCAAATACTGATTTTCGACATGTAATATTGTTTTTTGCTTTGTAATTTTAATCGTTTATTTGTATCAACACAGGTCGTTTGTACATTAAATTTCATTCAATTCGGACGAGTCCTTCATGGTGTTGCAATTTTTACAAACATGAGTATCTAAACTCTATAACAAAAAAATCGACGCACCAAGAAGGAGTTGTCCGATTGCGATAAAAATTGGTGGATGTGAAGAACATACATAATTTATTGCAGAGTTTGACCGTTACAAAAGGAGGAAGTCAATAAGGCGTTGGTCCACCTCTGGCCTGGATGCAAGCTGTCACCCGGCGTGGCATAGACTGATAAAGATCCCGGATGGTGTCCTGCGGAATTTCTTGCCAAATTGTCTCCAACTGTCGGGCTAAATCGTCAACATTCCGGGATGGTTGCAATCGCCTTCCCATAGCGTCCCAAATGTGCTCTATGGGAGAGAGATCAGGAGACCTAGCTTGCCAAGGAAGTGTTGGGCAAGCTTGAAGACAATTCATAGCAACACGTGCCGTGTGCGGCCGGGCATTGTCTTGTTGAAACGTAAGTCCAGGGTGTCGCAAAAGGAACGGTAACACAACCGGTCGTAGAATGTCGTCTACGTACCGCTGTGCTGTAAGTGTGCCAGAAATGACCACCAAAGGGGTCCGGCTATCAAAGGAGATGGCACCCCAGACCATAACGCCCTGTTGTGGGCATGTGTGGCGTGCGATAGTAAGGGCAGGATCCCCACGCTGCCCTGGACGTCTCCAGACACGTCTGCGGTTGTCGTCAGGACACAGTTGGAAACGGGACTCGTCACTAAAGACTATACGTCCCCAGTCAGCGCAGTTCCAAGTTGATCGAGCCCGGCACCACTGTAATCGGACTTGACGGTGTAAAGGCGTGAGAGGTAAGCGGCGTAACGGTCAGCGCGAGCGTAAATTCCGCTCTCTCAGTCGTCTGCAGAGGGTCATGTTGGACACATGTGTGCGGACCACACGTTGGATAGTTGATAACGACGAATCCGGTACTGTGATAGTCGCTCTGTCTTCCCGTTCTGTTGTGGCCCTAGGTCGACCGCTGCCGTCCCGACGCTGACATCTGCCGTTGTTGACCCACTCTTGCCAGCACCGTCCAATCGCCGCATCGCTTCGACCCACATGTCCAGCGATTCTTCGATTCGTCCAACCAGCCTCTTTCAATCCGATAGCACGACCTCTTTCAAACTCTGACATATGCTCGTAATGAGCACGAATCTTTCGGCGAGGCATTGTTACAGTCGACGTAAGATATCCGCAGTCAAAATGCAACAGAAATTTTGACCACATATTGAGAATCGCTCCTTATATACACCTGCTGAATGCGCAGTTCCGATGCGCTGGAGTTCCCGCCATTCATTCACTGGACACCAAATTTTAATCATTTGCATGTTCGGTCAAAATGTCTTTGCATACGAAATTTCATTACAATCGGACAACTCCTTCTTGGTGCGTCGATTTTTTTTGTTATAGAGTGTATATTAGTCAACTTACATTATCTATCTTAATTAACTTATACATTATGGCAGAAATAAAAAATTAATATGTACTGCGATTACTACGTTAGACTGTGTTAGACCATGTTAATATCATATAAACAGATAACGTAAAAAGCATTTTATTTCACATTTGGAGGAGCAGATGTAGCTGGTTTTATTTATTTTTATGACGCAAGGGTCGTTCTGCGACAAATATAGACCGCACACCAGGTTTAAAATGAGAATAAATTATAACTATAATGATAAAAACGTATTGATAGTAATGTATTAAACGTATTGATAGTAATGTATTAAACGTAACAAACGAAACGATATAATAAAAACATACGAGATGGGGAAATCTAATATTAAATAAAAAGTTAAGAATGAGTTCATTGTTAAAAGGATCGCTTAAAATGTCACGAAGGGCAAAATTACTTTAGTTTAAAGTTAATGAATATTTCTTGTTAAAATAGATTACAGGATCAGAACTGTAATCCTTGGTAGCATGGATAGATATTTCAGTTAATAAATAAATTTAAGCTTTTGAATATTTAAATAAAAATTTCAACTTTCGATGTATGGCAATACAGAAATATAAGTAACGGCACTCTATAAAACAGCAAGAAAGTTCTTTTATGAACTTAATTGTAAACGAACTGTTAGCGAATTGTTAATACGAACTTATTTGTAAACAGATGAATTCGTTGGATAAGTTATCGTCATTTAAAAGATATTTTTATTTTCTTTCTTTTAGCCTAAATACAAAGTCTTTTACCTTCTCCACAGCTAACTATCTATTTAATCTTCTGGTAAAATTATATTTTCATCCCCCCCCACGTCCTATGATTCAAACCAGTGGAGTACTGATAAACCCCGCAAGGCGGGGCCCCCAGGAAAAAGGCCCCCCACTTTGTCGTCGTTTATTTTCCCTAAAATATGTAAGTAAAGAATGTTACATTTTTTAGTTAATAAGGATTTTTTTTAATCTTTAGGTAAAAAATAAAATAAAATGAACGGTTTCCAACTGTGGCAAACTCATTACGCGTATTTACTTCAGTTTTTTTATGGCCATTAAAACTGAAACTTAACGTCTGAATATTATAAAATCCAGACGAGTTTTTAAGCTATAGCATATGCTTTACTCCAGATCTCTACCTCAAGAAACGGTGACTAATAGATGTGTTCTGTTTAAAATATTGAAATGCGTCGCCGGTTAATTTCTTATAGAAGACACAACACTATTATATTTTTTTTTTCATATGTACATATGCAAATTAATAGGGAAATAAAAGGGGGGCCTCAAAAAATTATTGCAGGGGGCCTGAGATTTTCCATTACGCCACTGATTGAAACTAACATTCTATATTTCAAACTTTCATCTATAAACTTTTCAATTCGAACTTTAAGTTCTAACGTCCTATGATTCAAATTTTCTTTAGCCAATATATATATTAAATTTTTTACATATTATGAAATCTGTCTCTACTTATTCTCATGGTATCGGGGAAAAAGTATAGTTGCAGAAAATTTTTCGTCGTAGACAAGGTTGAAAATGTTACATATCTGTGGGACCCGGGGGAAAACACAGTTATGGACAACTTGTCGTTATAAATAGACTATATACATCAGGGTTGTCCAACATATTTGAGCAGCAGGCCACTTAAAATATTTTCACGGTGGTTTCAGCGAGTTCCGTAAAATAAAACATTCAGAGTTTTTTGCGGCTATTTCTTTGTTCACCTACAATATGAAAAGGGATCCCATGCTGTCCCCCCGCGGTTTTTCCTTATTTCTGAAAAAAAATCGAAAAATTTTGTTTTAAGAATTTTTTTATTCCAAACAGTGTTGGCAGGCCGGATTGGCGTTGTTCGCAAGCAGGATTGTGGCCCACGGGCCGTATGTTGGACAACCCTAATGATTATATATACATGATTTTACATGATGACATGATATACATGATGACATGATATACATGATGGCATGATATACATGATGGCATGATATACATGATATACATGATGACATGATATACATGATGACATGATATACATGATTATAGATATGACTATATAAGATTTCCATGTATTATGAGAAATATTTGAGAAAGGATATGACATCAAAAACTTGTAATATGTGAGTCAAAAAGCCCAAGTGTGGGCCAGAGAATGTGGATGCCGAAAATCTAATTTTACTAATCCCTATATAATCTGCTTTAAGAAAAGCTTAAAGTTTACAAAAAAGGCTCTAATTTTATCAACAATAAAATTAAATATAAAAAACATGAACTTTAAAAATTTTAGAACATTTTCAAATATTTTTTACCTTTAACAACATTCCTATTGCCTTTACTGAGATAAATAAAAATAATTGAAAACAAAATTTAATTGCAATTTCCGAATTATTGCGATGTTCTAAAATTGCTACTTTTAATTTGGCTTATTAAAATTGCTATAAATGTACGTCTTCTAATTACTAGTTTTATTTTTGCTAGAACTCATGAATGATAAAAAGAGAAGGCTTTGTTTTTTGTATCACCTGTCTGACTTTTCTTTTCTTTCTTTCTCTTAAAAGTATTCTCTGTTTAGCTTGGACATTCCCTGATGGCCTAATTAATTCAGATTTACCCTAAAGCTTCACTGTTCGATCACTTTCATGTGTACGAAATAAAATTTACACGATACTCACAACTCACATTTTAATTTATTGAGAATCTTTTGTCCTAGTTCACGATTTTAAATATATTTAAATTTCAAATTTTAATTTTCCCTCCCATTTTCTCTCGAATTCCTTTGTTGTTTAGCATTGATGTTCTACTAAAATATAAATTAAATTCATTGCATTTATGTAATGCCTTATATTTTGATTGCGTTCATGCTTTTTGTTTTGATAAAAAAAGAAAGAGACTTGATAAAAATTTACACAACAAGTCTAATAATTATTTAATACGTATGTGAATATGTTTTGCATATGCTTAAGTTTTAGAAATAAAAATAAAACTATTCCAAATTGTATTCAAGATCAAATAACAAAATGTTAGATATTTGAGTAAATTTATTTTTCCCTTCGAATCTAACATCGTACTCCGAAAATGTATTCTCCAGATTCCTGTTTCAACATCCTTCGTGAGACACGAACCTCTACGTAAACACGTGGTTGCCAAAAATTTTTCTGTCTTTTCTCCGAATTCAGCATAGTTGGGCTCGGTGAAACGAAAAAAATTTCTGTCTTTTCTTTGAATTTAACATAGTTGAAAGCAAAAAAATTTGCTTTCTCTGAATTTAACATAGTTGGGCTTCGGGAAACGAAAAAAATTTCTGTCTTTTCTCTGAATTTAATATAGTTGGGCTTCGGAAACGAAAAAATTTTCTGTCTTTTCTCCGAATTTAACATAGTTGGGCTCCGGGAAACGAAAAAATTTTCCAGCTTCCTGACGAATCATTTCCGTTTTTGTGCCCCTTCGCCCACCGACTTCCTACTAAGTGCTTTTCGAACTCTCTCGCCAATATGTCGAATCTAGTAGTTAATCGCTTCTACCGACTTCGAATTAAAAAACAGACTTTTCTTAACCATTTAAACTTCCTTCTACACTGCAAACCCAATGATTTAACACCCGCATTTATTTCTCGTGCCTTTCGTTGCAAACTTCCGCAATCTATATGAATTTTGAAGACGTCCGGCAGATGCCAGGCCGCTATGCTTTGTGCCGTAATCCAGGATTGTAGAAGCTCCATCCAACATCGAACATAAACTGTTCTATCTTCACCCATTTCTTGGCAAAACCCATCTCGGTTTATCGGAGGTCGATCGTCTTCCGTTCGACCTCTCTACCAGTATTTCCGCTGATCATAAACTTACACTGAAAAAAAAAGCATTAAGCTGACGAAAAACGAAGTTAAGGAACCGGAAACCCCACCTTTCAACATAAACGGAGATTCATTTTCAGCTAAAAGCGTGGTAAACATCTCCGACTTCCCACTCACCATCTTCAAGAATCGACTCTTTCGTATGATTTTACTTTTGCCAAATCGGGCACATGGTAATCGGGCAATCGGTTCCGGAAGAACATGGTGTCCATCGAAAAGTCATTCAAACACAGTTGAATCTCCGAGTCACAAAGGGAAAATCCTTAAACATCTTCTTTGCGACAGAATCCAATCCCAATTTCAGTCAAGAACACCACCAAATCTTATACACATGAACGTGACACTGTAAGGACTCTATCATGCAATAAAAATCTAATCATTACGAAAGCCCACAAAGGCCGACAGATTATTGTCCTCAATAAGTCTCAATATGCTGAAGGAACCTCGGAACTTTTGGAATCTGGTCCCTACGAAATTCTCCTCATGCACCCAACCGAAAAATTACGTCTAAAAATCAACCGTCAAATTAATGCATCTTTTCTGCTCAACGTGAAACAAAAGAAGCAACTCATTTCCTCTTGTGATACACCGTCAAGATTTTACGCTTTACCAAAAATTCACACGCCTACTATCCCTTTCCGTCTTATTATGTCTAATATACGGACTGCTTCTTACAACTTAGCTTAATTCTTGGTTTCTATTTACTCTTCAATCTATTCCGCCAATACCTTCTCGTGCAGAAACTCCGGAACTTCGCCCCAAACAACTGAATCATGGCTTTTCTTGACGTGAAGTCAATGTTTACCAATATTCTTAATACAGGGACTCTTACTGTCTTAGGAGACGTCTTCAAGAATTTTCATTTCTCAAAACCCGAAATTTAGGAACTCTCCTCCTTAATCACAGCTTGGGTTATGCACACGAATTTTATGTTTGCGGGAAAAATTTTCCAACAAACGGAGGGTATGGCTATGGGCAATCCTCTATCTCCTATTATATGCAATCTCTATATGTACTACTTGGAAATGCAAGTTTTTGAGAAAATTTCTTTTAAATTTTGGACGCGGTACGCCTATGACGTTTTCATCCTTTGGAACGGATCCGCCGGAAACATCCAATCCATCTTTCCTCAATTAATTGATAATTCATAATGAAATGCTATTGAATTCTTTTTTAAGTGACAGGAAAAGTCTTATTAAATTTCGTGGAACTTATTATGGTTAAGACCCAATAAAAAAGTTAACAACCTGTTACGGCCAACTTTCCGTGTGACCTAATATCGCTAGCGCCCTCTATGTACGCAATGAGGGCGTAGGCGTCACTTCTTCCGAAGCGTATAACACTCTCTAGAACTTGCCTATTTTATGTTGAAATAAAAACTCTTTGGTTTTGTTAACATAATCCATTTTAATTAGTGGTGGTTTCGTTAATCATAAATCTCTCGAAAAAATACAACCAACATTAAAAAAATAATTTTCATGTAAGATATTATTACCCTTCACAGGGATAACACAATTGCCAAATAATGGTCAACACAGAAAAGCCTCCGGGGCGAGATTTTTGTGAGTTTTTCGTGGGGGAATTTATTATACAATAATTTTTGCCACCCACGTATATTTAGCTCAAGCTAGAGCTTTTTCGTTTTTGGAGAAAAAGAGGCGCCGTCCTCATCCTGGATTCGAACCAGGGTCCCCGCGTTGAGCCCGCGGTGTCTTGACCTACTAGACGAATGAGGACAAGAACAAACGCATTTTTCTCCGTATATGAGGATGTAAGATATTATTACCCTTCACAGGGATAACACAATTGCCAAATAATGGTCAACACAGAAAAGCCTCCTGGGCGAGATTTTTTGTGAGTTTTTCGTGGGGAATTTATTATACAATAATTTTTTGCCACGGACATCTTCATATACGGATAAAAATGAGTGTGTTCCTCGTTCGTCTAGTGGGTCAAGACAACGCGGGGACCCTGGTTCGAATCCAGGATGAGGACGGCGCCTCTTTTTTTCTCCAAAAACAAAAAAGCTCTAGCTTGAGCTAAATATACGTGGGTGGCAAAAATTATTGTATAATACTTCTCTATCGTTTTATTGCTCTAATGCGATGTGCGCAGTCCAAAACTTATTTGCGGGCAGGCGACTATATTATTAAGATGAGGAATCTTTGTGGTTGTATATACAAACCCTCGAACTTTTCCATATCACCCTCGATTTTCCCAGTAATTTAGAATTCTTTTGTCCTGCACAATTTCTTCCTTGTCTCCATGACAACGATTAAAATAGGTAGAAAACTCTGGCACCCACGCTTGACTTGAAGCTGTAGCCTTTAAAATATAAAAGAAAAAGAGACGACGCCCTGACCTGGAGTCGAACTGGGGTCTTTCCTTTAGATCTGTAGCGTCATAACCGCTCAGCTACTGAGGCACTGGAAGGCCGTGTTGGTTTTGTCTGTTGACCATTATTTGTTAACACTGATAAAAAATATGCCAAAAAGCCCTTATTGTCTTAAGACCTTAATTTTTAAGAGTACAACCGTATTTAGACATGCCAATTTGCAAAAAAGGAAATGTTCTTAAGGTCTTAAAGGGCGGTGCGACGGCACCTGTCGCTCCGCCCTTAATCCGTTTCTGTATTGTGTATGCCGCTCAAGAATGGCCTTAGACCTCCCTTTTCCATCAAATACATAAAATATAATATTTACCAAATTCGAATACAAAATTATATTAACAAATACTGAAAATTCTAGACAAATTTGTGTCTAAATCTGTAAATTTGAAAAGGAGCTGAAGGGAACCGACGTCGTATTACGTGTGGCTCTGACGCAATAAATATCAATTTCAGTCTTGTATGTTCTCCACCTTGCGAAAAATGCTCAAACATAGATTTTCGTTTCCAAATGTCTACAAAGAAACAAAGCCTCCAGTAGACTCATGAGACTTGCTGCAACGAAATAGCAGGAAAACAACTCTTAAAAATGAAAAAGCAACGAAGACATTGAAATCTCTTATTTGTTCCGGAAATAATGAGTCTTTTGTTGACTTCACATGAAAAAAATTTCATCTAAAAAATGAGAGTCCTATCTGTTTTTTTAATTTTTTCTTTTGATGGTTTTCATTTAACTCTTTCCCCCATTTTTCTGAAGCGTTTTCGAAAATCTTAGTTTCGTTTTAGGAGGCAAGAAAATTATTACAAATATCACGTGAAGTTCAAAGTAAGCAATAATGATTCATTAATTCCATCATACTTTTCATTCCAGTTTCATTAATAGTGCTATTCCGTCAAGCTCGGTTATGAAGAACGTGAAGAAAATGATGAATTTTCTTCAATATGGTCGTTATTAAATAGAACTATTTTTTTAAATAGACAAAAATCCTAATATTTTGGATATATAGTATGCTGAATATATATGAAATTAAGGAGGAAAAATTCGGTGGGTTATGTCTATGAAATTGTATATATATATATATATTGGCTCAACAGAGCCATTCATCTGGTTGCTATTTACTAGTTAATGGCAACCATTCGCCTGGTTGCCATTAAAACTTTTGTATTTGGCGAGCAGGGAATCTTCCTTTATTACAAGGATCCTAGGATTTCTTATTAAGGCGGCGGGTAAGTAAGTATCTCTGTCTTATTTGGCGACATGTCGAGCCCTGCATATATAATATTACATATTCAATCAAAGCATATCAAGTCTTTCGTCCAGCATAACCATAAATTCTTTATATACGTATTGGTTATTGTCAGTTTCATTCATTTGTTTCATCAAATGTAACAAACTTCATAATAAATTCAACGTAAGCGTCTAAAGAAAAACGAGTTTGCTAAATCCGTAAACCGAGTAACTAAATCCGCTCTGGAATTTCAATTTTAAAATTTTAAAATAAAGTCGGTACAGGTAATATATTTGCATACAATATGTACATACAAAAAATTCCAAAATTCGCGGAAATTCCAGCCGCTATAAAAATACTGCCGTACTTACAAGGTCTGATTGGTAACAACTTTGAAGTAAGGTTGAGTCTTCAGCGCGCCGTGCCCTTCAAAAAAAAGGGGGCCCTTCAAGAAAAGCGGGCCCTAGAATTTTGTTTTGTTTGTCAATGCGATAATTTGACCCGGTCTAGGTTCCTTCGGATCTTATTAAATATGCAGAGGGCCCCCAAGGGCTCAGTAAATGAAGAAATGGGTGAAAGACATTCTATATATACAATATAGTAATAGCTTATGCTTCTAGTTGATTCTCTTAATTGTACGTATGAGTTCTTCCATTTTGGGCCCCCAATATTTTCTTTAATTTAGCGCCCGTTGTCACAGACATATTCTTTTCAACATAGACGCTGTAACGATTGAGACGTTTGTTACAGAGTGTGATTAGTATTGTCATCCCAGATGCACTAAGGTCCTACTATTGCCACTTCTTTGTTATCGGACGTGTGACGCCTTCATGCATGTGAAGTTGTGATCAAACATATGCTCCTTTGAGGTATGATCTGAATACTATATCGGGAACTATATGGCGCTCTAATTACAATTCAGTGGCCTAGATCAACACTAGGTGACTCTCTAATCACTAGTCCCTGAGGACTGAAGCTCGAAATGCTTCAACGTAGTAGTTAATGACTCACTGAATGCATATAGAGACGTAGCACATTAACAGTGAATTAATAATAAAAAATAACAGTTAATAACAGTGGATTAATCAATAACTAACAGTGAATTTATTAATAACTAACAATGAAATGATCATTAATTAACAGTGAATTTATGAATAACTAACAATGAAGTGATAATTAATTAACATTTAATTAATTAATAACTAAGAGTCAATTAATTAATAACTAACAGTGAATGAATTAATGATTAACAGTAATCAATTAATGATTAACAGTAATCAATTAATTAATAACTAAGTGTCAATTAATTAAAACTAAGTGTCAATTAATTAATAACTAAGTGTCAATTAATTAATTAATAACTAACAGTTAATGAATTAAATAATTAACAGTAATTGATTAATTGTTAACAGCGAAATAATTAATAACTAACAATACTTAACAGTGGAATAATTAATCAAATGAAATAATTAACCAAGCGAAATAATTAATCAAGTGAAATAATTAAAAGAAGTAATTAAAGGAAATAATCAAGTGAAATAATTAGTCAATTGAATTTATAATTAACAGTGAATTATTTAGTAATCAACAGCAAATTAATTCATAATAAACAGTGAATTAATTAATAATTAACAATGGATTAATGATGCATTAACTCATGCGTGCGGCTGAATATTAACCAAAAATTAATAACGTACTGACACAAAATATGCACAATATTCCATATTGTGCATATTTTGTGTCAATACATCGACAAACGGACAAAAAACAACGCATGAACGATCAGTAGATTACCCGGAAAAATCTAGTTTTAAAAGTAATCACAAAATATATCACAATCGTAAAATAACACAATGGGCACAGTTTTTTTTAACTATATGCTTTAATATAGCTTTAAAATACTAATCACATATGTATACTAATCACAAATATCTAATCACAAAATACTCAATCTGTTCGGCGCGAAATGACTCTTGCTGTCATTCTGTCCTGAAAAATTCACCAACCAACGGAGAAAATAATACCTTAACATGAAATTAACTTTTATTTACACGAATTATAATGTTTTGCACGAAATTAGTTTCTTTTAGCTTATAAAACGCAAGTCCTTATTTTGCAATATTTAAGCGCAGTAAATATAAATATGGAAAATAAATTATTCGAAGGGTGGACGGAAATCCGCAAACTACTTATGGTTGTGGAGTATATATTTAGGAAACGCCGACCACCCTAATGTCCAAATTCAATGTTTCATCCGAGGAGAACATAAACATAAAAGTATGAAATACTGAGCCTGTTACCATGAAACGGCCTCATTACGTGCATAAATAACTAGACCCAGTTCCCGGTAATGTCGATATTTTGCATTATCCCTTTAAAACCCAGTAATTATTTGGCCATTTTAAGTTATGGACCGAAGCACGGAAACCACGTATCGTAAAGAAACGATTCTTCACATCGATATATCGCTCAAGCGACATAAAAACGGGTTAAAGCGTTTAGAAACAGTCACTTCGTATTCCAGAATAGTCTCTTTTCCCCCATGGGCTCCGGAAAATTTTCTTAGTGTGAATTTTCCAGAGTTTAAAACATCTTGAGAAAATTCTGGCGCTTTTAAACGCCGAAAATTGAAACCGATTCTTGAGATGCATTTTTATAATCGATGTGTAAATCTATTTACAATCGATATTACCATGATAATGCGCGGAATATGCAGATAACTTCTCTTATTACTCTTGAAAAAATAGTTTATTCAATTTATTTTGCCTTTTATGTTCATTTGAGCACGCGCAAAGCTGCAGATAATTTCGGAGGACAATCCAAATTAATTCCCATGTAAAACCCTTCGATAAACTCCATAATTTTAATTTGTTTCAAGACTTCTTCTTTCAATTTGCGATCAAACCAATGACTTCCGAATTTTTTCCCCGTGGAGCTTTTGTCATGTAAGTAGAGAGCAACTTATCTCGACTCGTTATCTGGGTCCTTCTTATCTTCAATATTCCCCAGGGGCGTGCAAATAAGCGAGAAATCTTGACTAGAGTTTAGTAAACAATAAATCGGCTTCGAGATCCAACTAATGCCTAGAAGTTTGCTGCATTCCAACGTGGAACGAAATGCATTCAAAAGAACAATTCTTTGAAAAATAGATACTTCAGTATTTCCTTTTTTCGCCGAGCTAAACGTGCAAAAGTTTAAGATACGTTCACTCTTGTTAGGTTGGCACTATCGCCTCTTCAAAAATTCTTTCTTCATCCTCCAGAAACTCTCTCTCTCTCTCTCTCTCCTTCTTCCTTATCTCATAGGGTTGAAAAATCGTATCTGCAATTAAGAATGCATTTTCCGAAGACAAATGATTTGTCTTTTTTGGTCTTCCTCATTTTTCCTATGGGCCACTTCTACTGCTAATGATGTCGGGAAATGAGCAAGATTTTCCTTTCTTTTGAAGTGTTTGTTCTCGAGTTATGCAGATTTTTCCTTTCTATCTTTATTTTTTCATCCTGCTTTAACAATGCTTTGCTTATTAGGCAAAGAAAATTTGAAGCAGGGGTATATTGTTTTCTGTCATAAATATTATTTGGGTAGGTTTCGAAATTGACAAGTTTCTTCGACAACCATTTCGTTGACAGGGTCGTACTTTTACGTCAACATATCCATGGACCAATCGCACTTTAATTTGAAGCAATTTTGCATTTCTGTATACCTTACTTCAGCTTTTTGTGTATTTTTTTTCGTTTTTAGTTTAAATTTGTATATTTTCAAGCCCGCGCGTGTCTTTCCAAAAACACTAGTTTCCGTATAACTACGGAAATTAAGCAACTTGGAGAGCGTGCTGCAGATAGCAGCTATTGTAATGCAGAAGTAAGCATTCTTCTGCCGTGCATAAAATTTGACCTTCATTTTCTATACGCTGCTGTTGATGGACGCGTTTCTTAAGTCCCATAGCTTCAAATTCAAATTCTGCGATTGTATGGGCTGATGGAAGTCTGTATTCCTAGTACAAATGGGGGTCCTCTAGGCGTGGGGCTGGGAACCCGAAACCGGGAAAAGCTGTAAATCCACTATTACTTAAACCTAGAAAGGTAGGTAATATCTTATATAGAGTGTAACTTCCGATGGATTTATTTTTTTTAAACACTTTGGTATTTCTTTCTGGTATTTTCCCTAATTTATAGGCAGGTTATTAACTTCGCCAAATTGATTATTATCTAGATAAAAAAGTATATACATATACATGTAACGGAAGAGCAAGCGATATTTAAAATTCTACGAATAGTAGAACAAATATTCAAAAACATCGAAACTATTAATCAGAGAAATATTACAACGTCTACTATAATCCATGAAATATTATCCCTTGTCTTTTTAGCGGGTTTCAATAGATATTGAACCCGCTATTGCTTTTGGCTTTCCTGTCTGTCTGTCTATACGCAATGAAAAGGACAAGGCAAAGGTCTTCCGTAAATGCAATAATGATGGCTATTGTTAACGCTGAAAACCTACCGAGTTACTTGAGAATTAGGGAATTGCGTATAAGCGAGCTGCGAATTAGAGAGCTGGGAATTAGAGAGTTGAGAATTAGAGAATTGTGAATTAGAGCGTTGCGGATTAGAGATTTGAGGATTAGAGGGTTGGGATTAGATAGCTGCGGATTAGAGAGTTGCGAATTAGAGAGTTGCGGATTAGAGAGTTGTGGATTAGTGTTAATTAATGTTAATATGCGAATTAATGTTAATTGAAACCCGCTAAATTTAAATATCGACCTTAGGCAATTTTCTTTCACTTGCTTATCGTGATTTGTTTATGAATTGTGATTTTTGCCTATCTCCTATAAAAGCTCACTTATTTTTGCGCGATTATTATTTCTGCTTAAATTAAATGAAATTCGCTTGTGGTAAATGTGAGTTAATAATTACGAAACGAAGTGCATTACCGAAACTGAAATAATTAATAATTTGCGATTTAAAATTACTTAATTTTTATAAAATTCGGTGCTTACCATACAAATATTTTAATGATTTTCGTCTGTTAAGCATTTTTTCCAAACTAATTTGCAAATCTAAGATAAAAAAAGTATCAAGTCATATTATTATTGTATCTTGAAATATTGTATTTTTATTGCGCATCCTTGTGACAATTCATAGTTAATTTCGTTGCAATAAAAATACCAGGAAATAAAATCTTAGTTTCTGCGACAGAGAGAATTTTTTTTATTTTGAATGCTTTTATTAAATATTAAATTTTTATTTCGAATGAAAAAAATGAAATGCCTTTAATATATATTATCACCTAGAAAAATTTAACTGTTCAGAACTGAATTTTTTGATTGCTTCAATTTGCTTACTATCAATGCGTCCATTACGTCACCCATTATTTTGCCATTTGTCATTGTGACAGCGGAAGATTACATCGTTAAAGTATTTTACTTTTTTGTATTTATTTTCGATAAACAATGGCGAAAAAAAGCGGGGATTTTCCGTGGGTGATAGCACCGTTGCCAGTCTGTTTCACTATTTTGGCACTGCTGTCGCCGTCAAAAAGCGGTAATTTTCGATTTTGTCTTTAAATTGTTTTCTGGCGACTTTCTTTTTCCGTTAGTTGGATGTTAATATTCGGTATCCAGTGTTTCCGTCATTTTAGGGATTTACTTTTTTTGTGCAAAATAAACTTGTGAATAATGTCCCTCCGCCCCCCCTTTGATTTCTAAAAAGTCCGTTTTGGGATTTTTTTCAGATTTAACAAAATATCGCTTTAGTTATTTTTATATTTTCAAGTGGAAAACTGGGATATTTTTAACAGAAACAGTAAACAAAGAAAAGGATGAATGAAAAAATTGTAAAAATGACTACCCTCTTTTTATATAATTCTATTTTTGCCATAGTACTTATATTATTGTATATATATATATTGTTTTTGGACAAAATAAAGCGTTTTAAGGTTGAATTTTTCCTCAACTAACCATTGAATCGAATTAAAGAAATGGAATGACTCTTTCAAACTATTTCATTTCTAAAATAATTAAATTTCTTTCTGAGATTATATTAATACATTGCCTGTTGAAATATCGTGCTTAAACCCAAAACCACTGTACTTTTAAATAATAATTGACAGCTAACAAAAGAAATTTTTAAGAAGCTCATAGGCAAATAAGCTGTTAATTTATTCAATATTGTAATTAAGATAATATATCTCACGTGGACAGACTCTAAACTTGATAGCTGCCAAAGTGCCAAATTGATTAACTTACGTTTTATAATATTTATTAATAGAATCAGGCATTAAATAATAATTAACGCATAATTTGCAATTTAAAACTCAATCTTGTTTGACGTACTCCAAATTAAGAAACATAAATTTCATTTCAGCTGATGGGATTTATTCAATAGAGTGATGTTGAACTGGATAATTACCGTATCTTATTTGGGAAGTCATGGACCATGTCCACAAACGAAGGGGACTTGGAATTTAACCCCCCCATTTGAACAACATTGATAGCTGCAAAATAAAGTTTCTTATAAGAGTTTTTTTTTCAATTAAAACCCTATTTTTAAAATCTTATGCTCAGTTCTTCCATTAATAGTAATCTTGCAAACGCCCCTGATAAAGAATTCCCACCGGTTCTCTATTGCGATCATGAGTAAAGTCCTTATTTGTGTTATAAGCTTTATGTCTGTATATTAAAGTTTTTTTATTTAAATGTAATACATTGCGGACAGTAAGTGGAAAGATATAAGCAAGCACTAGCAAAAGGAGAAGTACCTCCAATTTCAGCAGAACACGCATTACAACATGGACATGAACCTGACTGGGACAACAAAATATTCCATCGACACATCACAGACAAAAGCAATCGGTTCTTCCTGCAACCTTGGAAATCGTATAAAATATAACTAAACGACATTAACACATCACACCCGTTTCTAGAAATGTACAGACAAATCCTGAAAACTTTGAAACAGATGGGATTCCTCAACAGTGTGTTTTTCTCTACCATAGAGGTTTCCCATTCTACGAAACTGCACCACAAATAGATATTGAGTTTTTCTATTCTTCGGGAATACATGAAAGTGGTTTTTTTTTCACCGTGTGTCATCAGATATAAAAAGAAACAGGGACACCTCCTGATGAAGGACTTAAGCGGCATCCAAAAGCTTAGATAACACTAATATGCAAGGTTTTATTGCTTTGAAATGGCAACATCTGTCAGAACGGATTTTTTCTGCAGGTTACGAAAATGACCTTAAAAATCAGTACTATGTCAGCTTTTTTCAAAAATAACAAAAATGTAAAAAAAGGTAAATTTTTAATGACACTGATATATCACAACGTTTGTAACGTGTGAAAATGTTCTCTGGCAGAAAAGTAAGCGTGTGTAACGAATAGAGAAACACAAATACATATTTCGAAGCAAACATCCTAAAATTCACCACTGTGCTCCTCTTGAAACTTCGTCTTTTTGATTGTCTTCGGTGTTCTGTTGTACAGTCTCTTTTCAGCATCCAAAAATAGTCTGCCACTATATTATGTACAGTCCACTTGGCTTGGTATCTTTTCCCCATCACTTTAATATCCTGGTGGAAGCGCTCTCTTTGTTCTTCCATAAAATCACCAAGATTGCCAGGAAAGTAATTTAGATGATGAGCACATGAAGAAAATGAACTTTGACGCTGATCTTGCAACCTAGCTGTTTGTAAGATTCCAACATCTCATCTACTAAAGTGCCGTAATTTCCAGCCTTCGTGTATCCCAAAAAGTTGTTCACTGCATTTCTGAAATCAGTCCATATTCGCAATTCGCACTTATTCATAGTTTTCTCGAATGCGATGTCCGCCATTAATTTCGTATTTGTGGGCCTATAAAAATGACAGTTTTGATTTTTTTCGACGCAATCGGTGGAAACTTAAAATCAAGGTACTGAAATCATCTATTGTCCAAGCTTAAAATTGTCACGAATGGCTTCATTAAGTCTAGTTCAATGTGTAAGGGTAGTAAAAGTGTTTTTGAAAGATCACCCTATGGAATTGAAACAATGATTTTCACCAGGTGTGATGGTACTTCTGACTGGCCACTGCTACACAACCCAATGTTCCTTCCTTGCTCTGGAGTCCCATTCATACAAAAAGCACGGAAATTTCGCCTACCTTTCCTATTGGCCGAGCAATACTCCGATCACCTTGAAATCGCCACACAAAGACCATTCATGACGCTTGTATTGCATATGTTCCAGCAGAAATTCAAGTTTGTTACATCTCTCTCTCTCAAAGCTTCTGATTTTTTCTTTCTTTTTATCAGAGTAGCTATAATTTTTATTCTTAAACTGTTTGTTTTTTCAATGAAAAATCACTGTTTGAGAAATATTTGCTCAGGAATGTGTTTAGAAATTTACTTTCAGAAATAATTTCTACATAAGTGGATTAATGCATATATCTGGACATAGGGAAAAAAGATGAATGCCATTTACTATATTAAATGAAATTAGATTTCCGTTTGCTTCATCATGGCAACCACAAATGGCACTACATCCTGCATTAGGCCACTTATTTTTTTCTTGTTGCAGGTTGGTTTCGTTCGGGTTGACTTTAATTGTTTTGGATTGAGATTTAACCCTTGAGGCTTGAATTCGGGTTGACCCGATTTTTCAAAAAGGGTTTAGAACATTATGTATAATTTAAAACTGCACACTAATCCAGGAAATGTTGCTAATAGAATTTCTCTATTTTTTTCTCTTCAAATTTAGTGTATGAAGTTGGAAAAAATTTCCAGCATTTATTTATTATTTTTTTGGGCTTGCTTTCATGCCTAGGTATGACTCATTTCCGTTAATCTGCGATGTATTTGTGTGCATCTATTTATTACACACGCACTCCGTGCCACCAGAGAACATTTGCATATGTTGTGATGTATCGATGTCATTAAAAAATTACCCTTTTTTACATTTTCACATTTTCGTGATTTGTGAAAAAACCTGACGTGATACGGATATTTTTCACGGACATTTTCGTAATCTACAGAGAAAATATGTTCCGATATACCTCTTTATTTCAAAACAACAGGAAAAAAGTGAAAAATGCAGAAGGGTATGATCCATTTCATTTGCGACGTTAACAGTGTTTAACATTTTATATGTAAAAATAAATAAAAGGCTTCTTTTAGCTTTTTCGTATATAAAAATAAATAAAATTCTTAGGCTGAAAACAACTTTGAAACTCACCAACAAACTCACCAAATTATAAATTATTCACAAGAGATTAGCTTCTTAAGATAGGTCTTTGATGGATAGGCGCTTTAACAAATTGTAATCATTGTAATCAACAAAATTACAGCTAATAAGCATATCAACAATAGCAGATGCATGTGGGGGGGGAGGGATTAGTGAAATTTCATCTCCCCGATCCATAAAACAGTTGTAGAATTCGGTTATAACGAGTGTCGATTATAACAACCGAGCACATATAACGACGAAATTATTACAACAAGTTTGATTTCCTACTTTATTTTTTAAGTTGCTCGTTCAACCCGGGTCCAAACAGACTTGTTCGCTAAAAGCGGTTAAATTGTATTGCGCTAAATCTTTATACAAAACATGATTTTTATTTCCCTCGTTATATCCGGAAACTCGCTAAATGCGGCCTAGTTTTAAGTGGGTCCTATTTTATTTTACACATCCCCCAAAATCCCCTAAATATCCCTCTCTAGATCCCCCTCTGAATGACTGTCTTTCTTTCTTTCTTTCTTTCTTTCTTTCTTTCTTTCTTTCTTAATTAATAACAATAGATAACAATAACTTTAGATAACATTAACTTTAAATAACAACTTTAAATAACAACTTTAAATAACATTAACTTTATATTGCAGCTTTAGATAACAATAAATTTTGTCAACAATAACTTTAGATAACAAAAAACCCAGCAAGCTCCCGGCAATAGCGTAGCAAATCAAAAATTGAGGGGCGGGGATCAAGCATTTATTAAAAAAACGCTTAAGTGATTTTGCGCTAAGGAGACTGTCCTATCTTCCTTTTAAAGGTATGTGGGTTTTTTCATTCCCACTTAAACAGTTCCTTGAGCGGAAATTAAATGTAAAGTACTTACATTTTTGTTGGATGTACAGCATCGTAAATAACTACATGTTGATAAGATTCGTGGTATCCATTGTTAAGTTGAGAAGAATATGCACTTTTAAAACACCAACAATTTATTCACGTAAATTAAAAGATATTACAGATATTTCATTTAATAACGTAAGAGGTCATTTCGAGCTATGCCCGGCCGCGCTTACAGTCAGTTCCAGACCAGATTTAAAGGCATTCTCCTTGAGTTTGTTGTATATTTCTTATTTATAGTTTCGATACATCCGAAACTTTATCCAATGGGACTATTGGAATTTTAACCAATGGGAAGAGATGTTACGGGAGCCAATGAAATCTTTTATAGATCCATATGGACCATGTACGCCATAAGTTCAATGCTTTGGTTATTACATATTGAGCGCGTGTACAAGACTTTCAAGCTAGCTGCTATTATATATTTAAATACATTGGAAAAACGAAATATTTAATACTATTGGATCTTAATTAATTTAATTTGGTTTAAGGGCTTTAACTTTTATTTAAAGGCATAACAGAGACCAATATACGGTAGAACCTGCCTAAAAGGACCACCCTTGGGACTGGACTTTAATGGTCACCATAGACATGTGACCACAAAACCCAACAGACTTTGGGGTAGACAATAACTAAATCCGTACCAGTTCTCTCTTTTAAAAAAGAAAAGTTGGTCACTTTATTTAGGTGGTCAATATACCAAGGTGGTCACTTTATCAGGTCCTGCTGTGTAAACTTGAGGGGCCCGGAGTTCTTGCTCTTGCTCGTCACTGGCTCTGAGTACCTATTAGAATGAAGCCGAAATTTTTCGCAAGATAACCAAACGCCATAAAACCATAGAGCAAGAGTGATTGAGAGAAACAATAAACGGCATTAGGATGGATGTAATCTTTGGGTATCCAAGTTTAATTCATATATTCGGTTACATCTGCGGTTATCATCAACTTATATAAATTTAAAAACACACTTTGTAGCTCATCTTGATTCCTCAAAAATTTCTCGTTCCGACTGAAATTTGAAATGCCCATGATTTTACTTGATAGAAGACGGCTATGGTCTGCTACTGTGATCAAAGAGATTGAAAAACCTTTATCGCTAGAAATATCGTTAAAAAAGGTTTTCGAGGATTTTCGAAATTTAGCGCAAAGATTCGGGGTCGTTTGAAACAATAGCCAAGATAAATTTCTTTGATTTAGGGAAGCCATACCTAGATAAAGGTAATATATCGGGTATAGGATATTTCGATTGGGGGATAACGTATTGAAGAGCATTATACAGTTACTAACATTCAGGTTCTTTTTGTTTTCTTTGCAAAGAAAAGAGCTGAGCATTTTAGAGCTTACTATGCGTATACGATTTCTAGTTCTTTTTCTCAGGATCGATTGTTGGAAGGAAACAAAGTTCCTTCTCCAAGTCCCAGTCCTCTCGCCTTTTCCATCGTCACCCATGCGTGAAATTAACGCAATGTCAGTTGCCGTCGGACTGAAGTGTGGGAAATTGAAGATGCTTTTATTTGAAAATAGAACCATTGTTTTTAAGCAAAACTGTGTAATTTACAGCCGTAAAACTACACTGTTTAATTTATTAATAGTTGAAAACTCCAGTTCTAGTTCCAAAAGGATTAAATATCTGGTAACTGAAGTTTTACGCTTCGTTATTTTTATAAAGATTTCATAAATCGTTATTTCTTATGAAGATTCCATAAATCGTTATTTTTTATGAAGATTTCATAAATCGTTATTTTTTATGAAGATTTCATAAATCGTTATTTCTTATGAAGGTTTCATAAATCGTTATTTTTTATGAAGACTTCATGAATTGTTATTTTTTATGAAGATTTCATGAAAAATAACGATTTAGAAATGTTTGTAGCAACAAATTTGATGAATTGACCAGCAATGTGACAAGACTCATTTATGATGAAGATTCATTTTTACTTTTTAATATTTACCTTCAGTGCTACTGAATATTTCTATCACTTGTGTAATATTATAGCATTTTATTGTCGACCATTGAAACTACTTTGTTGTTTAAATTAATATTGAAAAAAATTATCTTTTTCTCATTCTTGACTTTAGAAGGTCACGCCCACACACATGCAATAGAACACCGTATCGTAACATCTTCGCGTATCACTTCTATGTTGCACCTCATGCTCGTGTAGTTGGACCAGTTTGCGAACAACAGCGTTTTGTCAGTGTAGATTGGATATCGGCGTGAACTGATGGGAAGCAGTGCTGTTACGCACTGATGACACGCGGCGATGTTCTCCCTGTAACATCATCGTGTAACACGGGGTGTTATGCGACGATGTTCTGTTGCATGTCTGTACGCACCTTAAGATTCCCGCAATGGTTACTTTTCGAAACCAGATATATCTATGACAAATGGATTAGTGTTACGTTGGTATGTAAAATTCGAAAAGAATGAATATTTTCACATAAGCAAGAACCTTGTTTAAATATAAAGCATCGTAGGTTCTGCAGGCCTGTAGCTAGATGATGTTACGGCTCTAAAATTTATGGGGGGGGGTAAAGGCTTAAAACTCGTAAATGCTTTGATGTATTTTATCAATATATTTAAAATACTAAATATATAAGTGGAATAATATATTTAACATCAATAAATAAATTTCTTAACGTAATTTTAGCATTAAAAACTGATGCATTTTAGCTCTATATAATTTTCCCTATCCTTATTATAAAGGATATGAAGACACAAACCTCTGTAAAAAAAACATTATAGACGCAAGATCTACCCTACCGAATACATTTTTAACGTCAAAGAACAATTCACATCGTCATTTACAATTTCATACAAAATAAAAAATAAAATAAAATCCTACAATATTTTACTTTAAAAAAAAATTTCCAGAATAGCCCAGCCCCTTATATCCCCAGTCCGGCAATGGTTCTGCGACCCTGCGAGATAGAAAATTGCTCCGTTAGACTAAAGCTCAATATTATTATAAGCGCGATCTGAGTTTTTGGTAAATAAGATGTCTTGTAATATTACCAAGTATATTTTAATAATACGCTTTCCTCTTTTCCATAATCAATAAAGGCAATTTTCAGAAATAATTCTGTATTTATAAAAAGTTAAGCAACCATATTTTTACGATTTTCTAATAAAACAAGACAAGCCGTCTAATTTGCGAAAACAGAAAAAAAATCCAATCGCTTTGTATTTGTGCTGAATTTTGTTACACTGTCTCTGTCGGACTTTAAAAGCCCTTTTAGAGGTTCTTCTGCTTTTATTTTATCGTCCCTTGCTTGTATCGAAATTTCTCGAAACCAAAGCATTGGGGGGAAGGAGGGCTGCGAGCATTGGCGTAGGCAGAAAGTTCATAAGGGGGGGTTATAGGCTCAATGGGGGGGATTACAGAGCTACAACTCACATATTCCTATGTTAAATATACAAAATTTCATTGCAATGGGGGGTTACAACCCCCAAAACCACCCTCTGGTTTCGATGAATGCAATAGACATCTAAAGTTGAAAGTGATCATGGGTTGAACAGAAGATCGTCTGTTTACACCATGTCTAAAGTAGAAGCAAAGAATGAAGCTATTCAAAAGTAGGATTTTCTGATCACATTTCATTGGAAGACAAATATAACATTTCTCTAGACGTTCATTATACCTTGCGTTGGGGCGGAGGTACAAAGGATTTAATTCAGGCCCGTAATTAGACACTTACAGGGGGGGCTCTGAAAATTGAAGGGGGCTTAAAATTCGTGAATATTTTGATGTATTTTATTAATATATTTAATAATACTAAATATATAAGCAGACTAATATATTTAACGTTAATAAATAAATTTCTTACAGCAAATGTGGCAAAAAGAAATAAATTTTAGTATAGCTCTTTATAATTTTCTCTAATTTTATTATAAAGTTTGTGATGACTCTGTAAAAAAAAATTATATATACAGGATCTACATCAGATAGGCTATTTTGAATACATTTTTAACGTCAAAGAACAATTTCCATTGTCATGTACAATTTCGTACAAAACAAAAAATTTAAAATAAAATTCTACAATATTTGATTTTGAGAAAAAAATATTTTTTTAGTGGGGGTGAGGGGCTGGCTACATTTCCAGAGGGGCTCAGCCCCCTATAGCCCCAGCTTGGATACAGCTCTGGTTTAATTACACTTCGTTCGTTTCTGTTTTGTATTTCTGCGTGCCATCTTGAACGGGATGGAACTTGAAACGGGACCTCCGAATTAAAATATGTATTCACAGATATCCAAGTTCAATTAGAAAGTCGATTAGACCAGTAAATGTTGCCATTAGCCCACTGGTAGTTCACAAAATTAAAAGAAAAAATAGATGTTGCTGTAATTGCATTTTTGTGCTTTTTAAATATTTTTGGTTCGTTAGTTAATTCCAATAATTTTTTTATTTCAAATATTCGATTATTCGATTTGTGTACTCTGGCGCAAGAACGGGTGGAATCATAATGCACCAGGACTTTCAATTTTTCGAGGAATGTGAACCTCCATCACCTGTGAACTCAAAGTTTAGAATCCGGGTTGTCAAAAAAAAAAAATTCAGTATCTGCGTTATTCAAACTCAGA
>QLNU02014802.1:149861858-149880018 GCA_006491805.2 Dysdera silvatica
ATTCTATATCAATAACGAATATGAAATTATCGATTGATACATACAGTATTTACTATCATTCAACGTCAATGAGGAATATAAAAATTATCAAACAATTGATGGATATTTAATATCATTCTATATCAATGAGAAATATAAAAATTATCAACAAATAGATATTTATTTATATAAATCGAACACTACGCAGATTAAATTAAACAACAATATAAATCAACGTTTATTGGCGTAGTGATACCAGCGCCGATGTTATGGCGTGATTAGATGGTGAAACGTTCGAAAGAAAATAAATATTTCTGCGTTCGGTGGGACCTGAACCCACCAATCCAGAGTGGAAGGTTGTGGGTTCAGGTCCCATCGAACGCAGAAATATTTATTTTCTTTCGAACGTTTCACCATCTAATCACGCCATAACATCGGCGCTGATATCACTACGCCAATAAACGTTGATTGATATTGTTGTTTGATGATAGACATTTATTATTCTATATCAATGACGAATATGAAATTATCGATTGATAGATACAGTATTTACTGTCATTCAACAGCAATGAGGAATATAAAAAAAATTATCAATTGATGTGTATTTAGAATCATAATGTACTCTACAAAGATTCTGTTACCACATTTAAACAATGTACGTTTGTTAGTTTCCTTATTAAGATGAGAAGAGAAATAAATGCATTGCTTAAACTGAAAACGTGCAGATTGTTCACACAGAAGACCTTAAAAGCTTTTATTGTGTTCTTGTGAAAATGACAGGTTTAAAACAGAAAATATATTTTTCTCTCAGCAAAAGGAACTTGATTCTTATTTTTTATAATATTTAATATCGAAAGTATTTCAAACGCTTTCAAAAGATTATTCGTATCGCAAACGGGCACAGCACGAAACATGTCAAAATGAAACATGATTGTTTTTAACAAATCCTTACTGAATTTGTAAAATAACGGGAAATTACAATTTTAGATTTTTAGTGATAATATAGTAACGGAATTTGTTACGGTTGTATTAATAGATTATGTTTCTGTAAGTTTGAAAATTTGAATTTTTTACTAATAATAAAAATAAATAAAAATTAAAATATAGGGATAAAGTAAAATGACCCAAGAAAAGACGGTTGGATAGAGCGGAGGAATACCATAGAATAAATGCGTGTACGAAAGTAGTTAATGAACATATTAGACAGCGGGTAATGGGCGACCATCGTTAAAGAGGCCTAGGTGCGTCAATGACTATATAGTTAAAATAAGAATGGTCAACATACTTGTTCGAAACATGAGCTGAAATCTCTCAACCTACTTCTAATCTTACATTTTTTAAATGCATACAATTGTGAAATAAACTATTATTCGACTTTTTAAAGGTTCTGGTTTGCACAGGATGGTTACATAAGAGAGGGAGAGGGGGGGTGCGTTATCTTTCTCTCATTTCTAGAAATACAAGTCATTTCTCTACTGAGGTGAACCGCTCCTAGTAAGAGTTACAGTAGTATGGTACTGTAGTTTATGATAGTTTACTGTAGTTTATGATAGACTATTGTAGTTTATGATAGACTACTGTATTTTATGATAGACTACTCTAGTTTATCATAGTCTACTGTAGTTTATGATAGTTTATCATAGACTACTGTAGTTTATGATAGTTTATCATAGTTTACTGTAGTTTATTATAGTTTACTGTAGTTTATTACAGTTTACTGTAGTGTATAATAGTTTGGTCTAGTATAACTATACGTTGATTGAGTTAGATTTCCCCTAGCTAGTTCCACTGCAGGTAAATTTATCAGTTTTACTTTTGTCTGTTTGTTTGTATGTGTGTGTAACTTTAGAAATATTAAATACTCGCCTAGTGCTTTATCGCCTATTTATCTTCTACTATTTATATATTATAGTGTATGAAGGTATATAATATATAATAATAATAATGTATGAAGGTACATAATAATATATATTTAATAATATATCGTAAACGAGGATTTTATTTAGATATAGAACTTCGGAGTCCATTGCATTGCATAGCGAACGGATACATTAGAGACAAATTCTTCAATTTTATTGCAACAGTTGTTAATGAAAAATAACGCCATACTTTCAGACTCCAAGATGCAGGTCCGCACTAAGGGCAGTTGCCGCTGGGGTGTTAGAACTAATTAGCACCCCTTCAAAATTTGGCTCATAGAGGGGGCAGAGGAGGCTTGAGCCCCCACCTAGCCGTTTAAAAATTTTATTTGCCCGAACCTGCTATGCATTTACTTTCAAAAGTTTTACAGTCACATTTTAAAATAAGGTACTTTTTAGCTCATTACTAATTGTCAAGCAATATCAATTATTTTTGTAGCGTTTTGGTATCTTGTACATTCACTAAAATTCTTGACAGCTATGAGAAGGAGGTAATAATTTTTTTTCAGCCTCCACTAGAAGTACTTGTTAATTTTTGTCAGCCCCCTAGAAATACTCGTATAGGCGCCCATGTAAAAAGGGGGACAATAAAACAAACAGCTAGGCATACAAGGGTAGTAGCACCTAGAGGCAACTTTCGGCCTATTCCATAAAAACCGAAATTTTTCAGAAGTTGATACTTCCCCAGTATACATAACGGTAGACAGGAACAGTGGCACATGGGGACGATACTTCACCTGCATGCATTGCTGTATACAGCAGCAATAGTACCTAGGGGTGGCTTTTGTTATATATTCAGAGGAAGCAGAGAAATCCCTTTAATGGGCAAAAAGCGAATTATGATTGTATGCAAATTCCCGATAGTGCCTACGGTTACCACAAAATACGGGCTCATTAACGCAATTGGCTCAAAATTACGTTTTCAACTAAATGTTTTGCTGCCCCCGAAATCCGAAACAAGATACATTTATTCATATATAAGCACACCTTGAATCAATGCCAGCAACTCATGGGTGTCACAACGTCGTATGACAAATTTCTTTCGCTTTTTAAAGCAAGAAGATTAGCATACGCCTCTAGTCTTCCTTTTTCTCTCCAGCCTCCTAGACCCTTGTCCTTCTACTTTCAGTATCCGAACCCCCCTCTTGAAACAGAATACGTCAGTTGATCTCTTAGGAAATTCTTGTTTTCATAGGAGAGAAGTAATGTTCTCATAATATAATACATTGTATTATTTCAGCCATTTTCGATCCACTGCCAAACGAAGACCTCTCCATGATTCCAACTAAGGCGTTTTGCTCTCCTTTGATATCATATACTTAATAATTTCATTAATTCACCTCGTCTTTGGCCTTTTTATTGGGTGTTATATGATTAGCGGAATCCCTCTCAGGGCTGTTTTGGTTCATCTATTCTAGTTCTTCTAGCGAAATGGCCTGTCCATTTCTATGTCAAAGGTTTTATTTTGTTAATACTATCATAAATTTTCGTTTGTTCCCCGATCCAACTACAGGTCTTTCGATTTCGTTGAGTAATACCAAACATATATCGCTCCATTTTCCTCTGTATCGCTCTTTGCTTTGAGATACCTTTTACAATCAATGTAATATATTAGCGTACTTATTAGAATACCATGGATCCGAATAGCATGCATATTTTCTGGACAAACAAGCACGAACATTAGATAATACTTTACTCATATCTATATATTTCACATCTATTAAACATGAAAGTTTATTGTAGAAGTAAAATGCGCTTATGTTTTTATACACATTTAAATTCCAAAACATATTTACAATTTAAAATAAAGATGTTAAGGTATTATTACCCTCCGCAGGGATAACACAATTGCCAAATATGGTCAACACAAGAAAGCCTCCGGGGCGAGAATTTTGTGAGTTTTCGTGGGGGAATTTATTATACTATAATTTTTGCCACCCACGTATTAATTACAGCTCAAACTAGAGCTTATGTAATTTTGGAGAAAAAGAGACGCTTTCCCCATCCTGGATTCGAACCAGGGTCCCTCCGTTTAGCCCAGAGTGTCCGCTAGACGAATGAAAAACTCACAAAAATCTCGCCCCGGAGGCTTTCTTGTGTTGACCATATTTGGCAATTGTGTTATCCCTGCGGAGGGTAATAATACCTTAACACCTTTACATACGGAGAAAGAGAGCGTTGTTTCCTGTCCTCATTCGTCTAGCGGTCCAAGACACTCCGGGCTAAACGGAGGGACCCTGGTTCGAATCCAGGATGGGGAAAGCGTCTCTTTTTCTCCAAAATTACATAAGCTCTAGTTTGAGCTGTAATTAATACGTGGGTGGCAAAAATTATTGTATAATAAATGATTGTATTGATATAATTGAAGAGAGGATTACCACCGCTTGCTTGATGAAGTAATACATATGTACAAAACAACATAAGCGGGTAAAAAGTTACATTAAAAATTGCCGTAAGCCAGGCTTTCGGCTGTTCCTCTGGACAGCCATCGTCAGATGCAGAATGAAAAATGATATTGAACATCGAATACAAACATTTGTTGAAATGTTTGTATTCGATTGACCCGCTTTACGTTGTTTTGTACATATATCGGATTGTATTGATTTTTATATACTCTGATGGTCAAAAATGGAACAACAAGTATAAAATGCCTCACGAGATATTTTATTACTACGAACAGACAGAAAAGTAAAGGGGAACGAAGAAAAATAAAAGAATAAAGATAAAAAAAATAAAAGAAAGAGCACTAAACAGATTTGAGACAAGCTAAAACCAATGGAGATTTCGGGAATTGCCGACCCCTCGGCAGTCCGTATCGCCATCCCCTTGTCCCCTACAAACAAAAGAAAAGGAAAAGAATACTTGAAAACCATCAGTCATATCGCATCCTGAAATTTTATTTGTGAGCGTGATTTCTTCATAGTTATATGTTAATTATTATTTGGTTAATAATTTTATATCATCAACTTTAACCATTTTCAGTCCACTGCAGAATGTAGGTGTCTCTGTTATCACACATATAGTGTGTCCCATAATTATATGGAAACGTAATTGTTTGGAAAACAAGAGTTTAATGAAGGAAATAAGAAAGATGTATATACATAATATCTTTATAAGAAGCTGCATCATCGAACGATCGTTAATAACACTTACAAATAAAAGAGTATGATGTCTTTGCAAGTCCAGTTATTGTGACTGTATGTCAATAGATAAAAAAATTATTATATTTTAATAATATCGTGAATTGTGCGGATTACGTGTTCACGATCACTTTCATTGGATTTTCTAAAAGTTTAATTAATATACGAATTTATTCCGTTTGTGTTTTGTTGTTAATAAAAAACTGTTAACCTTTGTTCTTACTTCGTTGGTATTCGAATATGGATTTCGTATTTATAATATTTAAATCATGTTTAAGACTGCACTAATTATAATAATAATAATAATAATAATCCTCTGGGAACAATATGGAGTCACATGTGGTATAAATGACTTGCAACCACTACATAAATGACCAGGACGTGATCAACGAAGACTATTAGGTGAGAGTTTTAATTCTGATTTCTACTCTGAAAACACTCTTTGGTATATTCTCCTATACTTATGCCTGACGAAACAGAAATAGCTAGAGAAGCTTTTAAAGCCCCTCCGTTTTGGAAAACAGATATAGAATTGTGGTTTGTAAAGCTGGAGTCGCAGTTTCACATATTTGGAATTACTGCTGAACAGACTATGTTCCACTGTGTCGTTGCTGCGTTAGATACAGACCTATTATTGTGCGTCAGTAATATAGTTAGGGGCCTGCCAGATAAACCATATTATTACGCTTTAAAATAACGTATAAACGGGAAATACGCTCAACCAGAAGCGATACATTTCAAGTGTTATTACAGGACCTCACACTTGGCGATAAATCTCCTACCCAACTATTGAGATAAATGAAGGAATTGTCCGCAGGAAGAAAAGGAGGTTCCGTTTTCCGTAGTTTGTGATTGCTCCGCCTACCTACTCATGCACAAAAAATTTTGTCGCTAGGTGGCGATGATTTGGAGCAATTAGCTCAAATGGCCGATAAAATTAAATAAGTTGCTTGAATTAGTCACGTCATTGAAGAAGTATTAATGAGTTTGAGCACTGCTGAATTATGAGGGCAATTTAAAGAATTGTCAATGCAGGTTAAGAGACTCTCAGGTATTTTAGTGAATAGAAATTTAAAAAAAAAATGAACGATCAGTTTCCCGAAACCGAAATAATCAGCGTCGAAGAAATAGTCCATTTGTAGGAAAAAATTGAAATGATGGATATTGTTGGTACCATTTGAATTTTAAAGAGAAAGATAACAAATGTATACAACCTTGTAAATGGCCGGAAAACCAAACGGCTCTCCTAATTTAACGGTGTTAGGTTCATTTGAGCAGGTTAACCGTTTGTTTGTCGAAGATAAGAAGACTGGCAATAAATTTCTCATTGACAGCGGTGCCTCAATATCAGTTTTTCCTAGAAAAATTATTAAAAGAAACCGAAAGAAGGTGAATTATATATTTATATTACTCCAGCAATACTCGAATAGAGACTTTTGACAGCATATATTTGAAGTTGGATTTAGGATTAAGAAGAGACTTTGGATTGACGTTTTTAGTCACCGATATTTCTAAACCTATTATTGGTATTGGTTTTCTTGAGAAATTTAGATTATTTATAGATGTACGAAATCGATGTTTTATAGATAGGGTTACATCTCTTACCAGTAAAGGTGAATATGCAAATATACCATTATTACGAGTGGCAACAGTCTCTTCAGTATAGCCATATCAAAATATATTATCTAATTTTCCAAATATTACCAACCCTAATTTAATTGGCGTTAAAAGTAAACATGAAACTACTCATCATATCCTGACTAAAGGCCCTCCTGTCTTCGCTAAAGCTAGACGTTTAACGCCAGAAAAATTAGCATTTCTGAAGAAAGAGTTTAAAACTTTATTAGAACGGGAAGTGATAAGACCATATATGAGTAAATGGTCCAGTTCAATTCTCATGGTGCTAAAGAAAACAAGAGATTGGCGTATGTATGTGGGGATTATCGTCGGTTAAATGCAGTAACTGAGCCCGACAGATATCCTATTCCCCACCTTCAAGATTTTGCACCTAGTTTAGCCGGTAGAAAAATATTTTCTAAACTAGATTTAGTTCGAGCATTTCACCGAGTTCCTGTAGATATAAATGACGTTGCTAAGACGGCAGTAATTACTTTCATTGGATTATTTGATTATACTCAGATGGTATACGGTTTGCATAATTGTGGCCAAACATTTCAGAGATTCGTGGATGTAGTATTCATCGATTTAATCTGTTGCTATGCTTACATAGATGATTAGTGGCATCGGAAAACGAGTCAGAACATCAAAAGGATTTGAAGGAAGTGTTTAAATAATTTGACTCATGTGGTTTAGTATTAAACGTTGAAAAATGCATTTTTAGTCAAGAGCGAATATCTTTCTTGGGATATGAAGTTACAGTTGAAAGAATATGCTCTCTTAAAGAAAAAGTTGAAACTCTAATGAATTATCTTCAACCGAAGACTGTAGCAGAAATGCGGCGTTTCTTAGCAACGTTAAATTTTTATCATCGATTTTTTCATAAAGCTGCTCAAGCCCCTTACATTTTATGGTCGGCGGTAAAAAAGAAGGCGATAAAAGTGTCTTAATATGGTCTGATGATTGTCTCAAAGCATTTAACGAATGTAAAGAAATGATTGCTAAGTCTGATATTCTTGTACGTCCTCTTAGCACAGCAAAAATATCATTAATGGTCGATGCATCAGATATCCCTGTTGGCGCGGTGTAACAACAGAATTATAAAGGTGTAGTACAGCCTCTCACATTCTTCTCCCAGAAATAGAATCCAGCTGAGTGCAAATATAGTACCTTCGATCGTGAAATGCTCTTTATTTATCTTGCAATACGCCACTTCAAACACATGTTGGAAGGGAGAGAGTTTATTGTTTCTACAGATCATAAGCCTTTAACATTTTCATTCAAGCAAAATAATGAAAAAGCTTCACCTAGGCAGCAAAGACACTTAGACCTTATAGGTCAATATACCACTAATGTTAGATACATTGCAGGAAAGGAAAATTGCGTGGCAGATACATTATCACGAATACATGCAATAGAAACAACAAGCAACATTATTTTGAAGCAATAGCGCGCAATCAGACTGATGACAGCGAATTGGAATCATTACTGGTGTCTGGTTCAAGTCTTGAACTGAAGCCAATGGTTGTAACTTCTACTCAAAATGCTCTGTGATACTTCTGGTGGTAACGTTCGACCGAACTTTCCGGAAGCATTTCGACAAAAAATTTTCAACGAATTACATAGCTTATCTCATCCCGATATTAAAACAACAAATAAACTGATTAAACAACGTTTTGTATGGAAATCGATGAATAATCACATTACAGAATGGGTAAAAAGGTGTTTCCCCTGCCGAAGATCAAAGATTCAACATCACACGAAATCGTCATTGGGAAAATTTCCTTTACCTTCCTGTCGTTTAACCATATCCATTTGGACATTCTTAGGCAACTCCCTAGTTCACAAGGATATAACATATATTTCAACTTGCACATATACATATACCAGTTGGCCTGAGGCTTATTCAATGAAGGACCAAACGGCAGAGATAGTCACTGAAATAATTTATCAAAATTGGATTTCAAGATATGGAATTCATGAACAGCTGACTACGGACCAAGGAAGACAGATGGAAAGTGATCTGTTCTATGCCTTAACATGCTTCTTTGGAATTTACAAAACTAGAACAACAGCATACCATCCATCATCGAACGGACTCATAGAACGTTTCCATCGACAACTGAAAACAGACATTAAATGTCATAACACCAACAGAAGGTGGAAATTTTGCCAACATTATTATTTGGTATTAGAGCCTCCACAGAAGAAGATATATCAGCCTCACCAGCCGAAATGGTTTATGGGCAGTCACTACGAATGCCTGGAAAAATATTTAGATCTACTTCAAATTTTCCTTCGTGCTCTATATTTGTAACACGCCTCAAGGAACAAATGACAAAAATTAAGCCTGTTCCAACATCACGTTCTTCAAAAAACAATATCTTCATACACAAAGATTTAAACGCATCTACTCATGTATTCGTGCGTCAAGACATGGTACGACGACATTAACTCAACCATATATAGGACCATGTCATGTAATAAAAAGATTTCCAAAGTATTTTACAATAGAACATACTATGAAACCTGTAAACATATCTATTGACAGATAAAAGTTCGCATATATTTTTCAGAAAAACGAAGTAAACAACAAAACATCTGAGAATCAAGAGAATAATAGAGAAATTACTGAAAAAGTGACAACAAGAAGCGGTAGGACATTAAAATTTCGAATACTATGAATTATGTGTCACGTCTTTTTCCCTAGTGGTTTAGCCGCTGTGGGGGAGTACTATTGTGACTGTATGTCAATAGATAAACAACATATAAAATTTTAATAATATCGTGAATCATGCGGATTACGTGTTCACGATCACGTTTATTGCATTTTCTAAAAGTTTATATATCATTATATATTTATATATATCATTATTGGAAAAGAAAGGGGTTGATAATTGAAGCAAATTTCTCTGCTTTAATCATCTAATGCAAAACCTCTGTTATATATGTATACTCATTAAATAAGTCTCCTATGAAATTAAGAAAATCACTCCGAGCACTGGTAACTAAGCTACACTGCAAACTTTATACCTTTGACCTCATTTTCTCCAATAGCGGGATCAGTAACTTTCATGATTAAATGACAATCACAAAACAGATCAGATAAATAAATTTTCTGATATCATGAAATATTATTATTATTATTACTATTGTTATTTTTATTATTATTATACAAGAGAAATACCTGTGGTATTGCGAAAACGTAAACATTAGCTCTTGCAGCGTTTGGTTGGAAAATAAAAGGTAAATTGTTCGTTTGTTTTCGAAAAAATGCAATAACTGTTAAATTAAAGACTGGCAGACATAAGCTTTCAGAAAATTTGAGAAAAAAAAACATTAAAATCCTTTGTTTTTTTGCACTTTACTGATGCACGCAGTTATATTTAAATTAACTGGAGGTGTTTCCGATGAGGAAAAAGCGCTAAAAAATTCAGAAATTTTGTAAACAGAGTTCCGAAACTAGTGAAAACTATCTAGAACCGAAGTAAAGTACTAGAAATAACGCAAATTGATGTAAATGACTTATGAGAAGTGAATGACGCCGGCACAGAGAAGCTGATTCTGGGGTTTTCTGATCGCAATTTAAAAGTAGGGAAAAATAGACTTTTGAATAATACTTATATGAATAACTGCTGCTGCTGGGAATTGGATAATATATATTGAGAAAATAAAGTGGCATGCCAAGGGTCCTTGATCGTGCAGAAAGGTATAGAAAAAGATTAAATAAAAGAGATAAATAAAATAACGAGATGGAAGAAATCACTGGGGGATACAAATTCTCTCATTTTAAACGAAATAAGACAATTGAAGGAGGAAATCAAATTAAGGGAAGAGCACAGAGAAGTAACAAACAGAGAAGTGATGGTTAACGTAGAGGGGATTCTTGAAATAGTGAATAAAATAACACAAAGAGAGCTGATTAGAGAAAAGGAGCATAAGGATATGATGGAAAAAAATGGGCGGACCCCTTGAATTAGTAAAAGAAATAAGATCAGAATTTAGAAATATATAAAAAGAGAGTTCGGAAAGATATTGGAAGATAATAAAAGATAAAAAACTGATATTGTTGGTATAACTACAGAAATCTAAAGAATAAGTAAAGATAATGAAAATATGTTCAATGACACTAATAAAAGAATTGATGACATAAATAATGAATATTTCACATCGCGTATGAAGATAAACGATATTGACCAATATTTGAGATGGACAAATTTGATAGTGAATGGAATTCCAGTAACTGAAAAGGAAAAGTTGGAGGAATATATAAATATTATAAGCGAAAAGCTGGAAATCCAAATTAAGGAAAACAATATCCAAGTGATACATAGACTTAAATTCAAGGGTGAAAATATAATTACTAGACTTAGTGACATTAAAACAATTAATGAATTCTGGAGAGAGAAAAAGAATGCTGAATTCATTATTAATATCTTGGGATTGGATCCAGACAAAAAGGTATATATCAACGAACATTTGACTAATCATAACAGAAGATGGTTGTTAAATGAAGAAATGAAATTTAAGAAACAAAGAAATTGGAGATATGCATAGACAAAAAATGGGAGAGTAACGTTGAGAGAAAGGGAGGATACAGAAATTTGCCAAATAAATTTTGTGGAGCATCTTGACAATACATATACTTGAAATACTAAAAATAAAAGATATAGTAAAACAAAAAAAAGGGAAAATTAAGGATAAATTTTAGGGGTAATAGAGTAATAGAATTAAGCCATAATCGATCTAAAAAACAGGTATCTGAACTGAGGATCCTTTACATGAATGCAAGAAGTGTAATGAACAGAATGAAACAAATAGAAAATTTAATAAGTGTAATGCATCATCCTGAGATCATTTGTATTACTGAAACGTAGAAAACAGAAAACTCAGTAATATATATATAGAGAGAGGGATATAATGAATACTCGATTTTCAGAGTGAAAAAAAGAGGGGGAGGTCTATTGATATATACCTCCGAAAAAATCAGTAGTATAGAATATCTGGAGGACTTTGAATATTCAGATGTGAATATAAAGATAATGGGAATGATTATATAGTATTGTATATAATTATAAATACACCCAGTATGTCATATCGTACAATTCCTTGAAAGAATAGATAAAATAATTTCTCAAGCAAAAAAATTCAAACGGAAAGTTTGTATTATGGGGGATTTTGATATACGTTTAGAAAATAAAAATTCAAATAAAACACAGTTGCTTAATTTAATGGAACCATGGGGATTTTTTAATACTGTATATGAATCAACAAAAATTGACCAATATACTGGGAGTATAATAGATTTATGTTTTACAAATACTAATAATATAACGTATCAAGTATTAAAAAAAAAAATAAGTAATCATCTACCGATTTTATATACGAATTATGATGAGGGGAGAGATGTGAGTAAACAAGATAATGTGAAAGAGATCAGGAATTTTGCCTAATTAAATATAGGAAAATTCAAATGGAATATGAAAACATAAATTGGAATAGGATATTAGATGAAGATCTGAATAGTAATGAGACGTATGACAAATTTACCTGCATAATAAAAGAAGAGTATGAAAAAATATTTAAAATTATAAGGATTAAAAACAGAAAACAAAATAAACCATGGTTTGACAAAAATACAGATAGGGCTATAAAGATAAAAAAAATAGAGCTTCTAAAAAATTTCTGACGGCAAGAAATTGACCAGACTGGAAGGATTTTAAATTAGAAAGAAACCTTACAACCTAAATATTTAGAGAAAGGAAAAATAAATACTATAAAAATAAGTTCTTGAATAAGAACCTGGAACAACAATGGAAAAATATCAACGAAATATTGGGAAAAAGGGATAAGAAAAGGAAAAATCAAATAAAATTAAAGATATATAACAGAGAAGTTACTGATGAAGAAGAATTGATGGCGGAATTTAATATATTTTTTACTAATATAGTGGAAAATATGATAAAAAATGAGCAAAGACAAGTAAAATATGGTTTGGATTATATTGGACGTCAAATAATAAATAGTAGTATGTATTTTAGTGAAATTACTTTATTGGAAATATAAAAAGAAATTAAAATAATAAAAGAAAATAAATCTGTAGCTTATGATGACTTACAACCAAAAATAATTAAACAATGTAAATATGTACTTAAATATCCATTATTTATTATATTTCATAAAATAATTGAGTCAGCAGAAATACCAAATGAAATTAAAATTTCTAAAGTAATCCCTATTTTTAAGAAAGGTAAAAAAATGATATCGACGACTTTAGACCAATATCTATACAATCGATTTTTGCTAACTACTGGAAAAAATTATATAAAATCGATTAATTGATTATTTGGAAAAAATAAGATTCTATCTCAAAATCAATTTGGCTTCCTAAAAGGAAAATCGACAGGTGACATATTGTTAAAAACTATCGTAAAAATTCAAAATAAAATAGAAGAAAATGGATATGTAACGGGGCTGTTCTTCGATCTCTTTAAGGCATTTGATGTTTTGGACAGAGAAAGATTATTAAAAAAAAAAGAAAAATAATGGAGAACTACGAAATACGAGGTACGGTGTTAAAATTATTTGATAGTTATTTGACTGATGGGTATCAAGTGGTTAATATCGGAAAGATTAATTCTAAACACAGGAAAAATTCTTATGGGATGCCGCAGGGCTCCATCCTCGGTCCATTACTTTTTCTAATTTATATTAATGATATCGCTATGGAGGTTGAGGAGGTGGACATGTATGCGGATGACATGTGTCTAGTAATTAGTGATGAAACCTTAGAGGGATTATTTAAAAAAGCTGAGGAAAAACTAGGCATTCTTTATGATTGGTTTATAAAAAAAACAGTTATTTGTTAATACAAACAAAACAAAATGCATGATTTTTAGAAATAAAAATAAAAGTATAAATGGGATTGCGAACTATAAATTAAGTATAAAGGATGATGAAATTAAGCGAACAGAGGAATGGAAATTTTTGGGGGTGTTAATTGATGACAAATTGATTTGGAATAAATACATTGAAACAGTATGTAAAAAAATGGGTGGAGGAGCAGGAACTATATCCAGACTCATGGACAAAATACCAGTGGATATCTCAATAAACCTTTATTATGCATTAGTAAACAGTCATTAAATATATGTAAATTGTGTTTGGGGAAATATGGGAACTAGTAAAAATAAGATAGTACAGTCAATTATGGATAGAGCACTTACAATTACAACAAATATATCAAATCAGCAAAGAGAAGAAATAAAAAATATAGAACACTTAATGCTGTTGAAATGCATGAATTAAATATTTTGAAAGTAATATATGAAAAAATGCGAATGAGTAAACATGCAAATTCAATAATTTGAAAAGAAAGAGTAAATGTTAAAACTATAAGACCAATGGGGAAATATGAACCTATTAAAATAAGGACTAGAATGGAAGAAAAAAACATAAATTTTTATGGTATTATATACTGGAACCGGCGGCCGGAGTCATTACAGGATTGCAGAAATATTTTTAGATTTAAATCTCTTGCAAAACATATATATTAACTAAGAAATTAACTACAGGTGTAACCTTGGTAATACAGGAGTTAACGTACGTTTTTATGTATTTCCTACCCCATGCATGTCTCCAATGGGTCAACCTTTTGTAAATGTTGAATGAATCTATTGAGAATCAATTGTATGTGAACATGGAAATAAAATTATTATTATATGAATTCATTCCGTTCCTTTCTTGTTGGTAATAAAAATCTGTTAAACTTTGTTCTTACTTTGTTGGTATTCGAATATGGATTTCGTCTTTATAATATTTAAATCATGTTTAAAACTGCGATAATAAACTTGTAAGAACTTATAATAATAAATTACTTATAACAATAAGCTTCTGAGAACAATATGGCGTCATATGTGGTATAAATGACTTGCAACCACCACAAAGTCATAAGTAACTGTCTCATAATTGTATATAAACAAATAAAAATTAATAATGATATATAAATTTGGGGCTCAATTAATAATTAATTGAGCCTCCTGTACATTTAATAACATGATAAACATTCTATCGCATTGTCCATTAAACGATGTATCATCGTGTATTCAATATTATACCAACAGTTTATTATTTCTGCTTTGAGTTCTTTGATGGTTGCAGATTGCCTGTGATTAGCGTAGACAATATGAATTAAAACACCCAAAAAGTTCTCAACGGGATTGAGATCCGGGGAAATGGGTAGCCACGACAATAATTTCATATTTTTTTAACTCAATTATGCCATCGTATAACTTGCTTTATAAATAGACGCATTATGCTGCTGGAAAATCCAGTCAGGACTGTCTATTTTCTCCGCATCAGGAAGAGGACTGCCTTTTAAAAGCTTTTGATATGTTAATGCGTTTTGATGTTCAGACAAAAGGTAGATACGACCTTGACCACTGAAGCCAAAAATGCCCATATCATAACTGAACCTCCTCCATTTGGTCGGCTCGTTATTTGTCATTTGTTATGTTTTAAATAAATCATGCCAGTAATGCTTGGAACCGTCCGGCCCGTCAAGGTTACATTTTTTTTTCTCTTCGCTAAATATTACTTGCAGCCAATCATTCTTTCATGACATATGGGTCTTGGTCCACTGTAATCACTCTTGTTTGTGGTTTGCAGTTCAAAGCGATTTCTTTAAAAAAATTGCACATATCACATGCGGTAGCCTTTTTAACACTCTGGAACACTAATTTTCAATATTTTCATGTTTTTCAAGTGATTTAATTTGTGACCACTAACGACGTGTTTCTGGATCAATCGCTCCGTTCGAGGAAATAATATCATTACGGCATCTAGTTCACTTCTGTGGTGGATGCTTTCTATTTCCACTTAAAACGTTATCAATAGATTTGCATCCTTTTAACTATATTGAAATTTTACTTGCTTTCATTCCTCAATTGTGCAACTTCCAAATTAAACTTGTTTCACAGGGCGGCATCTCCTTACTAAGTGGCATTATTTGAAAACGCATCTAAACCGTTTCAGACTGTTTACTTTATCTCATATTTACAAAGTTCTGACGTGAGGCAAATTTGCATAACATTACACTTCTTTTTCTGGTGTTTTTCTGAAATTCTACATAACTCTGGAACACTTATTTTAATTTGTTTTCTTTAAATACTAATAAACGTAAAACTTAAGCACTTTCCGTTCATTTAACTATGTCTAAAAATACAATTTCTTTCGGTTTTACAACTGTTTTAATGAGTTCAGTAAATTTTGAATACTGAAAACATTATTTCATCTTTACACGTTCTCATATAATTATGGGACACACTGTACACGTAGTGAGGTGAAAGAAATGCAGGAAAATCGACACTTAAGCTCACCACGTTGGCCAGACGGGTTGGCAAGCTGGACCTACAGTTTAACGAATGTTCCGAACTTCGATCACCACAGCTGAACTCCTACGTTTAAGGTGGGACTCATTGTGACACTCCCCCTACCAAGTGACCACTGTTGGGCGAGATGCTTTGACAGCCAATATAACAGGCAGTGGACGGCTGTGAGACTAATTTTATGTGATAACTAATATTTTCGGTGTTTAGTTATCTCCTTTTAAGATCTGCAATCAAGGCTATAAGATTCGCCAACTAAAAACACGCCAAATTTTTTGTTGTTCGTATATGCGTGAAAGATTTACGTTACCCTATTTACGAACTATTTATATCAATGAAGACATTAAATTTATATTCATTTTTTGGTACATATTCGAACTAGAAAACATCTTTTTCAATATTGTTGAATTTCAAAATTTTTATTTTTGAACTGTCTGCTGCTTTCTCCCATCAGGCTCCCCCATAAACACGTGCCTAAGGTGCATACTAGAAAATCGAACCTTGATTAAAGGCCAGAAAAGTAAGTAGAAATATGAAAGTGTGGAGCGGAGTAATGATGAATATAAAATAAAAGCGAAGACTAGTACTACGATGGATAATGATGGTTTAATTGAATTTCATACTCTCATGAATTTTATAATATCATGAATGTCACATCATGGGTCATTTTTAGTATATTAAATTATTTCTTCTTGGAAGTATTGATTTCATACCTCTAATTTCAAGCAAAATTTCTTTTATAAATACACACTTTATCTATTTCCATTTTCAAATTTACTCTTTGTCCGTTTGGTTGTTAAATTAATTTTATTAAAGGATATAATTTTCTTTATACAGAACAATATAGTTCAGAATATAGAAGATAAACTACGCGATTATTTTGCTAAAATAACACGCATGGAGATCTTAAGAGAGCTTTTCACTCGATAAATTAAATAAAACGCAATTATTTTTAATTTAGTCAGCAACTACTATTTAAAGAACAACATGCTTGATTAATTATATGGGCCCTGTAATGGACGAATACTTCTCAGCTAGGCGACGAGGACTTTTAGCACATTATTGGAAAAGAAAGTGCTGATAATTGGAGCAAATCTCTCTGCTTTAATCATCTAATGTAAAAGCTCTGTTATATACATATACTCATTTAATAGGTCTCCTATGAAATTAAGAAAATTGCCCCGAGCCTATGTAACTAAGCTTCACTGCATACTTTATGCCTTTGACCTCATTTTCTCCAATAGCGGGACCAGTAACTTCCATGATTAAATGACAGTCACAAACCAGATCAGCTAAACGACCTTGGGACGAAACCGATCCCTGTAAATATAAAATTCAAGATTTATTGAACCCAGATAAGGTGAAAAACTAATTTAAAAGAAACCATATCTTACAAATGCGAAATTTTCAAATACCTTTTATGCTGTACTTATTTCATAAATGTGAGAGATATGAAATGATTCTATAGGACACATGAGGTCCCAAGGTGGTACACCTCCATTTTCAGTTATTTAGAAATATCGGATTCTAAAGATAAAGTGAGAATAAAAGTCTACCAGTTTTTCTTGTTTTTTGGTGTTTATAAGTTCTATATTTTGGACATGGAAGGAACTTGGAGATGTACATGTTTCAAAATTAAAGGGAATTATCTCTTGTGTGATCCCAAAAAATAGTGGTTAATTCCACGTTCACCAGAGGGGGTTTCTTTTTAAATAAGAACCTCCAGTTTTGTAAAGGGATAATTTAAATCGCGCCTTCACCTATTTAAATTAGTTTTTATTTGAAATAATATATTGGAAATAGCCAGAAAAATATGTAATCTATATCAATTTACATTCACTTTTATTTCCACATCTTCATGTTTATGCCATTTAGAGCATTAAAATGTAAGCTACAACTAAAAAAAACAAAAAACACAAACATTATTTTTGCATACATGAGTCATATCATGAACGAGTAAAACTGTACTCATAAAGGAATTTCGCGGACTGTCAGAGCTCGACTTTTCTGAGATCTAGTTTATAGCCAATATGACCAATAGATGAAGGATCCAAAATCAAATTCTGCCCATTCAACCTGTGGGGTGTGAGAGGCCGAGCTACGTCCCACTAAATATAAA
>QLNU02014802.1:149889561-149911838 GCA_006491805.2 Dysdera silvatica
TATAATGGTTCATTTTAGTATCAAATGACGGTTGCAGCTAAATGGATACCATTTCTTGGTAATGCCTTGAACCACAATTTATCAGTGTACTGTTAGCTGGAAAATATTAATTTCTAGCTATTTTTACAGCCCTTTCGTTATCTTGGCAACTTTTTTCATCTTTATTTATTCTCGGGCGATGAGTCTTTATTGAAATAAACATTACTTAATAATGTAGGCGACATGTATTTTTCTGAATAAATTTCGGACAACAAATCACAACAGAAATCCGTAGAAATCGAATGAGGGGTAAAGGTGCAGCACTGACAAAAAAAAGATTAAAGGATAATACACACAACTTGGAAATATCGGAATTGAAATTCACCGGGGATTATTTAACATCGACTTTAACTTTACTGAGCTAACAATTAACATCAAATAAAAATTTATTTATCTGAATAAACTTTATGTACAGTAAGACAATTTATACTAATAGGCATTATAATTTAAGTGGGGATAACAATGAAAAAGGATTAAAAACCTAACAGAGTCATTGTATCTGAAGGTAAAATAGTAAAAACAAAGTCAAGCAAGCTTCGAATGAGAATAAGAAACCCAACACGCAAACCAAATTTAAAAAAAATAAAATTAATTAAAAAAAGAATATAACCCAGGGTTGACCATCCTTTTTGGGCAGCGGGACACTTACAAATTTTTCATGGGTCTCGCGGGCCAGAGGTTCCAGCGAATTTCTTAAAAAAATAGTAAAAATAAAAACTCTTCGGAATTCCTTACGGTCATTTATTTGTTCACTCGCGATATGGAAAGAGGTCATCCATACGTTTTTTTCTGGATTTTTGAAAAAAAACTCCAAATTTTCTTTCTAAATTTTTTTTCATTACAAACAGTTGTCGACGGGCCGGATTAACACTGTTGGCGGGCCTGATTAACACTGTTGGCGGGCCTGATTATGACCCGTGGGCCGCATGTTAGACAACTCTGATATAACCTCATAAAGCAGTCCTTACCTAAGATCAATAAAATACTATGATTATATATATGAGCTTCAAGTTTATATTTATATTATATTTATGAGCTTCAAGTTTATATTTATATTATATTTATGAGCTTCAAGTTTATATTTATATTATATTTATGAGCTTCAAGTTTATATTTATATTATATTTATGAGCTTCAAGTTTATATTTATATTACATTTATGAGCTTCAAGTTTATATTTATATTATATTTATGAGCTTCAAGTTTATATTTATATTATATTTATGAGCTTCAAGTTTTTATATGATATTTTATTTTTTAAATGTAAGGGTAGAGAATTCCAAAGTTTTACACCATTAAAATTTGTTAGTTTTAATTAAGTTAGTTTTATTTTTGGCATTATAAATAAATTCTTAGATCTTTTGGAACAACGATGTGAAACGGTCTTTAAAGTTACCAAATCTGACGACTACTATTATTTATTAATTCAAACATAAAAAGACTTAATTTAAATTTATATAAATTTCTAAAATATATAAATTTATCTATTGTATAGAAGTTGTGAGAAAGGCTAATAAATCTATTCTGGGAAGTACCAAGGCGTTGTGTCAATATCTTTGGGATATAACCTCAAACTAATTGAATAAATAACATGGACTGATTCCTCTGGATTTCATTAGATTTTCTGATATGTGTTGAAGTCTGATTCTAATGTTCGAGCAATTTTGAATCCTGATACCAAAATTCTCCGTGAATTTAATGGTGAATGCTACGAAGGAATTTAAATCGTCTTTAATATTTTTGAGCATATATATACAAAGGCTAGAAAAATTCTTCACATTGTTGTGAAGTTTGTATTGCTGCATATAAAAATGCTAATCCAGTTTTCCCTTGAAGCAAACTCATACAAATGTTTCGGATTTAACTATTTAGTTTGCTAAAGAAACTAACAAGCAATCCAGTTTATAGATTAGCAAAAGTATTATAATGAGAGCAGGGGCATTTCTTGGTACTTTTGTGGGTGCTTTTCCTATTATTCGCAGTAAAATATACATTCCCAAAATTTAATAAACACTTCTGAAACACCCTGTATATATATATCCCTTTAGCGAATGATCCTATGTTTTCGAGTTTCCTCCTCGTATAATCCTGTTAATTTACTTCTGTGTTGGTTAGAGTGGCTTTCTCTCATTTTGTGATTCCGTGATTTCCATCTAAGAAGAAAAAACGAAAACGGGAAAAATGCCACATATTTGAGTGCGACGGCAGTTTTCCTGTCCTGGATAAATATCGTCTCCAAACGCATTGGCTTCCGCTTTAATATTTGAGTTAAGTTATATAAATTAATTTATTACTGCAGTACGAGAAAATCAATAAACCGTGGCAAATAAATTTAGAAAATTTATCTTGAAGCAGAACAATCTTATGGTTCGGATACTATTTTCGCGATCTTAACGGCAGATCAATAACTTATACTGAATTGCCGCTACAAATATCGGAAAAAAGCAGAAAGAATAATCCGACTGCAACACTAAGATACAGAGTATCTATCATCGGCCGAAATCCGGCAAAAATCACATCATCCACAGGAGGCAATCCGGGAAAAAACAAAGCGTTTTGGGAGATTCTAGAAGTGGTTAGACCTGAGCTATGGTCTATTAATATCCATCCGGAAACCAACGATCTGACGGAAAGTCTGGCCACTGGACTATCTGCCTCTGTCCGGATTGGTCTTCTTACGAATCGCAGAATCTCATTCCGGAAAAGATAAATGATCCTATTGTGCTTGGTTTGTTTATTTTGTTATGACGTAGACAGTCTTTGTGGAGAAGGTAGGAGCTTTTGCTAGACTTCAAGGCAGTTTATGAGTAATATTCCTATATACGTCTATTTTGGTTTTGCAAGGTCTTACAATGTGAAATTTGCCAAACACCTAAAACGAAGCAGTTAGCAGTGTTAAGCGTAATTTCATTTTTATTTTCTTTGCATTTCGGCATATTACTGCCATTATTATGATGTGTGTGTATATCAGGTTCTGAAAACTAGAGTTAACCTCCAATATGTGATCCTTCGCAAAGACCTGAAATCTCGAATCGTAGCAGTGAAGTATTTTTTAAATGATAAAGGAAATACTCATAGTAATTATCCTTCCTTATTATTATCTAAGAATTCAAGCTACTCAAAAGTACTCTACTAAAAGCATGGAAGATTTACATCCTGCAGAACATTACTTACTTTCCAAAGTATATTGATATTGAAAAAAAGAGCGCAGTGTTGTTGCCACAGGGCGGGTAATAGGTATTGACTCTAACGAGTTGCATGCAGTGGAACTTCAATCTACCGAATTCGAAGCGAGTAAAAAAACTTCGAATTATCGAAAATTCGAATCATCGAGGCGCATATAAACACGATATATTTTTGGGGTTATTTCTCATTATTTCGACTCAATGAAGTACCACTGTATTGCGATGATGAAGTCAACATGGGAGCCTACGTTGATGGGCACTTCTTGCATGCGTTGTCATCACATTTTGATTTTCTTATTTCCACGGAATGGTTTGCATTCGAGCTGATAGCTCTGATGCCACATACAGTTGACATTTCATTTTCCTTTGAGGAATAAATACATTGAGATTATAAATTTTGTGATATTTATATATTTTCATGTAAAGCGGCCTTTTGTAATTGGTGATTTGCGTTTTATCCATTCCTAATACATTAAGATAGTATGTCTAAGGTTTGTTAGAATTGCATCCAATTCCCTTATTACAATAAGAATGTCTGTGTGTATGACATCCCCTGATTTCTTCTTCTATATTCATTCTATTTCCATTTATTATTATTATTATTATTATTGTTATTCTGCATTTGCACATTCCGTCTTGAATTTGACGCCTGGACATATTCTTTAATATCGCTCTCTTTCCAAGGGTCTGAGATATCTAAAAAGGTATTTTCTTATGATGTGAAGAGTTCCAAGCAAAGCGGCCTTCTGAAGTTGCATCACTACCATTTTGTCAATTCCTATTGTATTAAGATGATTTTCGAGATCTGATGAGATGGCTCCCAATGTTCCTATTGCTATTGCCATGACGACTTCTTTTTCCCCCCCATAAGCATTCGACTTCTATTTGTAGTTCTTTGTATTTGGAAATTTTGTGAAATTCTTTCTCTTGAATTCTTGAGTCACCAGGAACAGCCACATCTGCTATCCAAACATGCTTTTTTTTTCCCGGAATTGTTAAATCAGGTGTATTATGTGTAAGGTGTTCATTAGTTTGGATACTGAAATCCCACGGGCTCTTGACTTGGTCATTTTCAATAATCTCCTCGAATGTGTGATCCCATCAGGTTTTATTGACTGCAACATTATATTTTTGGCATAGATGCCAGTGATTCATTGAAGCTACTTTATTATACCTTTCCAAATAGTCTGTATGGATGATCTTTTTACATCTGACCATCAAGTGGTCCACTGTTTCGTCTGCTTCTTTACAAGGACGACATTTGTTATCATGGCAAGATTTTTCTATTTTTGTTTTAATAACAGTCGTCCTTAATGACTGTGCTTAGGCAGCCATTAACAAACCTTCTGTTACTTTCTTCATTATCTTTCGAGGCCACAGCCAAGTTTGCTCCTCATTGACTTTTCCCATGGTGCTTAATCCATGGTTCTAAAATGTTGTCCGTGGAGGACTTTATTCTGCCATTGCTGCTTTCGTCTCAAGAAAGTGTCTGTCTTAAATTCTTCCTTAGATTTCTTGAATTTCAATATATTTGCTTTGGATGATTCTATTAACATCCTTTCAGAACTTTGGTTGATATGTTCAGCTAGTCTTCTTTTCTACTCTTCTACTGCCTGCTTGACTTGTAGCAGATCCCGGTCACCGATGTTTCTTGGCAAGTAAAGTCTGTCCACGTCACTTCGAGGGTGTAAGGCTCGATTAATTGCCATAAGTTTACGAGTTTTCTGTTAAAATCATCTAGTTCTAATTAAGTCCAGTTGATAATAATTCCTGCAGTGTATCTGATAACAGGAATTGCCCATGTATTAATTTGATGAAGTTACCACTATCAAGCTTTGATTTAAAAAATTTCCTGACACGTTTCAGATATTCCGGCCTTATTTTCTCTTTCATCTGCAAATGTATAATGATGCACGCCTCAAAACTCCAAGATATTGGTAGCTTCCAGCATTTGTGAATCCTTTTATCAAGTTTTATTATTATTATTATTATTATCTAAATGTTGCAACTCCTATTGTTACATGAACATAAAAATATAAAAAAAAATATCACGCAAATTAAAGAATAAACTCAAGATAGGTAATTTGAGTTTTAAGAATTAGTACTTTATTTTAAGAAAATTCATTAACGTAACGAGGAGTTAACCTATTCGAAAATCTGTCTATTAACCCGGGAAGAAAAACCTAATTACTATTAATAAAATTGGATCGTTCTAATCGTTTCTGAAGACAAGTCTTAAAGTAGGTAGAAATGAAAATGAAAGTTTTATTACTCATGACACATTAAGCAATCTTGGAAAGCTAGACAAACACACGTCCTTATTTTAGATAATTTTTCTAATAAACTCATTCACAGATAGCGATTCTATAGAACGTGCTTTGGCTTTCAAGATAGCTCGCTTAAAAAAAAGTGATCGTTAAAGAACCCATTTCAGAAATTAACACAGAGGCATCAGAGCGGAAAATAAGCTTCACAGTGTCAATTGAGATAATGTGACTTGGATAAAATTTTCCGGAAAATTGATTAATGTTCATATAGAGACTAAAATTGCGCCGAGTTTGATTTAATGACGATTTCGGGGAAATTTAGCGTCTAAAATTGCTCGTGTGGTAATTGGCTTGAAAAATCCAAATTGGTAGCGCTTGCATGACTCTAAAATTGGCCAAATTTTTATCATTGTGCAAAATAATTATCATTTTTAATTTTAAATCAATTAGTCACATAAAATATAAGAGATTTGTTTTGTAATCCAGTCCCAATAGCTTTTAGCACGAGAGTACAACATTTGAATATCAATGTAATTAAAAAATATGGCAATACAATGGGAAACTGAAAAGCAGTTTCGTATATAATTTCACCCCTAATACTACATACTATATTAAAAATTGTTAATCCACAATAATTAATGAAGATTAGATACAAATGTAACTCTCTTCGAAATTACCAACTATAAGCACAAAATCCTACTTGCTGTCCGAAATTTATAAAAAACCATATCGCATATATTATTAAGAAAGCACAAAATCCTGTAGCATAAATGTTTCGTTACTTGTTGTCCAAAATTTATTAAAAAATTCATATCATATATTATTAAGTAATGTATATTTCAATAAAGACGCATCGACTGAGAATAAATTAAGATGAAAAACTGCCAAGATAAAAAAAGGCTCTGAAAATAGCTAGAAATTAGTTTCAAGCTAAAACTGTATAGTGTTAAAAGTTGTGGTTCAAAGTTTACAAGAAATTGTACCCATTTAGCTACAACTATCATTTGATACTATTGAACCACTAGAGTGGTGTTTCAAGTTTTACCGTGTTATGGCGAAATGTTGAACCATAACGATGAATTTTTCTGACCAATATTGTTGGAAGTATGGTGAACCATAGAAGCTGAATTTTTCTCTGTTCAATATTATAGAGCAGTAATGAACCATAACGCTGCATTTTCTCTGATCAATATTGTGGAGTAGCAGTGAACCATAACGCTGAATTTTTCTCTGACCAATATTGTGGAGCAGTAGTGAACCATAACGCTGAATTTTTCTCTGTCCAATATTATGGAGCAGCAATGAAAATAATGATAGATTTTTCTAATTAAACGAATATATATTTTTTCATTCAGTTGCATTTTTCTTTTTAAAACTTACTACTTGATTTCAAAGTTCACTAATTTTATTTATATCAAACCTTATTGCTGTATGTATTAGGTTTTCAAGCATATGGAGGAAAGGATTTTTGTTGTTTATTGTATTAGGCCTAACTAAAATGAAAAATAATTTAGTTCAGATTAAAAATTCCCAACGTTCCGAGTTTATTCCCCGGAACGTCGGGAATTCTCACTCCCACTTTCAAAAAAAAAAAAAATATTTTTTCTTTTCTTTCCCAACTCAATTAAATGAAATGTGTGATCTATGAAATGGTAAGCATACAGACTAAGCTCGTGTATAGATGAGGATCTTAGTTCTTTGAATAAATTTAGAATTAAGTAAAAAAAAATTATAATAGCAGAAAAAAAGAATTGTACTTATTCGTTTTGTTTCTTTCGTTTCGTAATAAATTATATGATGATTTTCGGAACTCCATGATGCCATGCTTCAAAAAACGCGACAAAATGTAAAATGTGATAGGAGAGAATCTGCACATGCGCCAGTGGCAGTGGCAAGGTTGAACCGAAAGTACTGTGAAATTTCACCAGGTGTTTTCGACCATGGATCACCAATTGCTCCTTGAATCATGATCATGGTTCAATACTCAGAAGTTTTTTTGATTTTACCATATTAATGGTGCAATATTGAACTGTTTCTTTTAACTGTAAATTATGTTTATCTTATCGCAATAAAATTTGACCAGTTATTTTCTGGTTGGAAATCCACTTATAAATCAGTTTTAAACTTTTCCCATACAGTAGACTTTTTAAAAATAAAATTTTTCAATTTAGTCTAAAAATTTCGACTTTTTTTTAAGAGCTGCCCAAATTTAGTTAGAAAAGTCAAATCGTGACATCACACTTTTACTTAGTTTTTATTTTACTTGAAATAATTAACGGATTATCAGAAATGGTAATTTTTCCACTATATCCCCGCGTCCCTTTCAGGAAACTTTATTTTGAAATATTTAATTTTATTGGTAACGTTCCTTTTTAGACATTTTAAAATTCTAAAGGTTAGAGTTCGCTACTTATAAAGGTGTTTTAATCATTACTTTTTTTCTTCTATAAATAAAGCACTGGAACACACGCGAATAGACGTTGTGCTACTGAAGCAGTGAACTATTGATGAACCAGATCCGGTTAGCACCAGTTTGTGTAAATAGATCGATAAAATATGGTGGAAATAAAATCCGGTTGACTTTTATGCTGAAGTAGACATCCAGACTCCCAGCATATCGGTTTCTAAAAATTTTTGCAAGTTGTGGAACCGGTTGTTTTAGTCTTAGCTCACTAAGAGGTATGCGTGATTATTATTTCTATAATCCCTATCTCAACTCCAATTTACTTCGTTAATTCGGCAGTGGGCTCATACCGGGGGATTGAATTAACCATAGCAACGTAACCATTTTCAAAGATTTGGAACCTACTTCGCGTTTGAAATTTAATTCCCTGATCTTGTCTCCTAATCCCCTACTTAAACTATAATCTTTGAGTTGGATGGAATTTAAGGCAGTCTTGTTCTGATGTGATGTAGCCTGGTATGACAATTTAATGAGGTGCCATTAAAAAATATTTTATCCATCATATCGAAATTACCAAGTTGCTGCTATTATGTAAATACAAAGTAACCCTTATTTTAGATCCGAATGGTTCGATGGACGCCTGCCTGTCTGTCTGTCTGTCAACATGCCTATTTACCTTTAGGTAGATGAGGTTTCTTTTGTCTTCCGAATTAGATAGTAGCTAAACGTGTTAGACTATTATTAATGTTTGCGGTCTAGTGGTCTAGACATTTAATAGATATGACGGCCACCCTTGGTCTACCCGAGTTGTGTTCAATTCCCAATAAACTTGTTTGATTATAAATAATGCAATACAAGCAAGTGAAAGAAATCGCATAAGATCGATATTTAAATTTAGCGAGTTTCAATTAACTTTAATTGGCAACTCTTTAATCCTCAACTCCCTAATCCGCAACTCTCTAATCCGAAGCTCACTAAGGCACAATTCTCCAATCCGCTACTCTATAGTCCGTAACTCTGTAGTCCTCAGCTCTCGAATTCTCAAGTAACTCGATAAGCTACCAACGTTAAAAATAGCCACCATTATTGCATTTACGGAAGACCTTTACCTTACCCTTTTATTGGGTACAGACAGACAGACCAAAAGCGATAGCGCATTCGACATCTATTGAAACCTGTTCATAAAATAATATGGTAATTATAAATTAATGTTAGTTTTGGGGTCACGTTATGCCATTGTCCTAGTTAACTCACACTATTGTCTTGTAACGCAAGGTAAAGAAACTCATCCATGCCGGCAACACATATGTCGGTGCTTAAATTATAATAATCAGCGCATTATTTAATATAAATATGGAATAAAGTGCGAAGCAGAAAATACAAATTCTACTGTACCCTTCCCACCTTTTAACACCACACGCCGCTACCATGTCGTAGAACACCCGTTTTCCCACTTCTTATCTCCCACAAATCAGAGTTCGCATATTCTGGCCGTATATCAAAGCTAAACCAATTTCAGATTAGGCGTTACGGCTTAGGTACGTTCGCTAATAAATCCCTGTTCGGGTTTCTGCACTTCGGGAAAGATATCTAGATTATTAAGAGCTAGAAACAAACATGCACCAACATGCCCCTATAAACTACGCGGCGCAAATATGCGTAATGGCTCTGTATCGCACGAAGATGCATTTTATGTAACGAGAGGCAACGGAAACTGCATAGGAATGGCGCCAAGGTTTCAAGAAATTTCCGAAGTAAGGTGTGGGACATGGACAGCATGTGTTGTAAATGGATAATGGCTCGCAATATATTAGAACGGCTCTGTGACGTCATTTATTTATGTATTTATTCAATGGCATGCATGTGGTGGCGAATTACCATGGAAATAGCTTTCTTCGTTTATTGTTATTACTAGCATTATGATACTTTCCAATTTTCCTAGCAGAGAAAGATATCTAACTTAAGAAATCTTCGTTTTAGTGCCAAGTTATTGTGCTTGCGTTTACCGCAAAGATGTCAAGTCTAAAGTATGACATTTTTTGTATACGTTAATATTTTTTTCTGATTTTGGAAAAACCTTGTCTTCTTTGACAAAAGCATAAGCATATAGATTACATTCTTCGAGTTTGAGAAGCTTGTGTTGAGATGCTCTGTATTCCAGCGGACAAAATAAACTACGTTGGTTAATGGAAAAAGTTTATTTTCTTAGAGATGTGGTCCTTGGCATTATGATTAGTGGTAGCTTACATTTTTTTAGTGGAAAAGGAGATAGAAAGCCGAGTAATATCTTGTTAATATTATACGATTTACTTCTCGTAAGGGACACCTCCATTCAAGGGACAGTTCCTTTGGTCCTCAGTCCCTTTAACTGTATATGTACGTATCAACACGTGTACCTCCGAATAAGGGACAGCCCTATTTGAGTGGAAAATTGTCCGGTCCCATGGGTGGCTCTTATTGGAAAGTAAGAAAATATTTCATTTTTGAGAAATTATACTAGAGTCTTTTCTAAATATATTCTTATTTTATTGATCTATTTATTCTTAAAATTTAAAAGTGCAGTGTGTCCAGTCGTTGCTTTTATTATATTAGTTTGAACCACATAATCCCTTTCAATAACAGCAGTTTTTCTAATTATCTAATTCATGCCTGTTTCTTTAATTCTCTAGTTAATTAATGTTTCCCTAATTCTCCAATTATTTATTGTTTCTCTAATTTTCTAATTAATTACTGTTTTTCCTAATTCGTGAATGTATTTCTCTAATTAATGACTTTTTCTAATCCGTGTATATTTCTCTAATTAACGACTGTTTCTCTAATTCTCTAATTAAGACTATGTCTCTAATTTTCTGATTAAAAACTGTTTCCCTAATTCTCTAAGTAACGACAGTTTCTTTAATTTTGTAATTAACGACTGTTTCCCTTATTCTCCAATTAACGACTTTTTCCCCAATTCTCTAAGTAATGCATGTTTCCTTAATTCTCTAACGACTGGTTCTCTAATTAACGACTGTTTCTCTAATTTTCTAATTACTGTTTCTCTAATTCTCTAACGATTTTTTTCTCCAATTCTCTAATGATTGTTTCTCTAATTTTCCAACGATTATTTCTCTAATCCTCTAACGATTGTTTCTATAATTATCTAATTAACGGCTACTTCGCGAATTCTTTAATAAACTATTGTTTCTCTAATTAATGATTATTTCTCTAATTAACGACTGTTTACCTAATTAACGACTATTTATCTAGTTCTCTAATTGACGACTGTTTCACTAATTTTCTAATTAACGACTGTTTCACTAATTTTCTAATTAACGACTGTTTTCTTCTAACGAAGAAATTTTGCGATCTAGATAAATCCTTCATAGAATAATGCACATTTTATGATTAACGCCATCTTCCGTGAATCAATGATTTTTTACCCCGGCCCTTTGAAGTCCTTGATGGGAGAAATACTGTATCGCATATGCACATATGCTTGCTGAAGTGGAAGACGTGCGTAAGGGAAGGGTGCATGGAAGCAAACAGCTCAAGATAGAAATGCGTAAAAAGACCTAGGAAAGTTTGCTCCCTCTAAAATGTTTCCCACGGTTCGAGAAATATTACATTGGATATTATTTCTACCATTATAACTTTTAAGAAAATATATTTCTTTTTATTCAATACGAGTTTGTGGGCACCTTTAGTGCTTTTAGATTATTAAAATAACGTTTAATTGGCACAGATGCACCTTCTTTTCAATAAAGTTAATTTTTACAATGATCAAGATATTAAATATTTTTGTAAAATATTAATAATTGGTCAAAAGTTTTTGTTTTCTGCCTAACATTTCTAATATTCGATAATTTAATATCTACAGTTGGAAAATCTCTTCTAAATGGAAGTATTTTGATGGTGTTTGTCATTTCAGCACTACTCTATCCAGGTGTGTTGTTCAGTTATTTTCAGATTTCACTCTTAACTGTGCAATTTTCTCCATTCATAAAAAGCTTTCTGCACAGGTCATGTAAAATGCAAATGGAACACATTAGATAACTTCTTCGATTTGTTCCACGTACAATAACCTCTCATCTCTACATCGGCGCAAAAGGCGAGAAAATACGACACATCACAGAAAGAGATCTATAAAAGAAAATTAGATTGATTCAAGTACAAATTAAACTTAAAATACAATATCACGTGAGAATAAGGAAGATATTCATTAGTAGATTTCCTTAGTTAGATTTAACATTTAAAATCTTTAATATAACTAAGAAAATGTGAGGTAGTTACAATATTTTATTTTTCTCATCGTATCCGTATTACTTGTAGATTTAAGTATAGTGCAAAATTGTTGCAAGATTACTGTGCACAAACTGCAAAGGTCATGCCGTGCTTAAACCTACAGTTTTCCGAGGAATATAGTCCTCTGGTTTCAAGGAACTCAATCCCAGGTTTTGAGCAGGAAAAAGGGCCCACGTTCTAAAACACCATTGAGACTCGAATCCAGGCTAATTTTACAATGGACGAATGCGTTACATTACGTCACCGTATTACAGAACTGCATGTCCCCAAGAAATCCGAACCTCTTAAGACCTGGGGAACTAACTCCAGGACTACAATAGAAAATTAGTCGATAATTCCTTTTTCCACCGTTGGAAGTCGAACCCGGACGCTTGGTGAACTCGGTGGCATAGCTAGATAGAGCCACCGAAGCGAAAGCCCCGTGCGCAAAATTTCAATATTGGACTGGTGGAAAAAAGTGCTAACGGATTTTAGCGAAACCAACACTTAACTTGACCTGCGCTCTTACGACCCGACTTACACCACTGAGTGAACGTGTTACAACTATATATCTGCAAGGCCATAGTGTGTAAAATTGAGGATAGTTTTTATTGCTGTCTGTCGTTGTAAATATTTTTTTTTCCAAGTCCGTTGAAACGAGAATGTACGGCATTCCAGACATCAGCGAATTAATATGTAATCAAGAAGCTTCCAAAGTTTCTATTCCTATCGCGGAAATTCGGGATTCTTTGTAAAATCATCTTCTTTAGCTGCCTCTTCATCATCATTATCATCATTATACTGAATTTCCCTGTGCGGCTAGCTCTTAACCATTCATCACCTTTGACTTTACTTCGTTTTCATTTTGTATGAATGCTTATTCCTAACACCCACGCTATGAGCTCATACTACAGCTTTTCTTTATAGAAGAGACAGCTTTCGTTTGAGTTTATAGCATAGGTGTCAGAAATTATTATTCGTGTCTAATTACCCACGAAAAATTCCAAATTACCTGCCCCTGTGGCTCTATGTGTTGCTTATGTTCGGTTTGGCAATTGCGTTGACCCTGCAAAGGTTAATAATACCCATAATTTCCATCTTAATGTCCGCAAATTCTTTTTGAAACCAATCAATGCACCTTAAACTTTATAGAAAAGTGAAAATTTTCTACAACATGTAAGTGGGAGCTACATTTCAAACCGAGAGGTATGAACGAAAGTAATAGTGTTTCGTCAAACCCTTGGCTGGATCAATTGTATATGAAGGTATAACTGAGAGAAAAATTCATAGAAGAAAGAAACTAGAAGCACGAGGTTGCTATATTCAAACGTAAGTTAGTCAACTTTCCAAAATACCAAAAACTAAACGTAAGAACATACCACAACAACTTATACCAAGGATCTAGACAACCAAAATAAGGAAATAAATTCATCTTAGGTCATTTGTTATTCTTGAAACGGGGAATAAAATGATACAAAGTTCGCTCGAATCTGAGAGAATGTGCAAAATAAGGGTTTGTTGTAACATGCATATGGCTTGAAATTCCAGCATGAATCTCGCAAGCTCAGTAAAGGGAGTGTATACTCAAGTGAATTTGACGAAGCTCAATGCAAACTATATTAAATGTTAATAACAAATGCTATTAAGCAAATTTTTGGAAACGCTTGACCAAACATAAAAAATGGCACTTGGTAATTTCTGTTACTAACAATTCATTTATATAGACAATGGAATCATTTCACAATTTTTAGGTTTTCTTTCTGCAATCTCAAAAGATTTGATTGCATTGCTGTTTTTAGTGAATTTAACACACTTTTTACCTTCATATGAGGCCTAATTCGTCTTTTATTTTAAAACCGCATTTTCAAGTATGACGAAGTCGCCCTGTTTAATGCATAGCTACCCTTACTGTCCTTGTTGCAAAAAAATTAGACTAACCAACCAACTAATATTTAATAGAATGTTCACTGTTCAGAAAAAATATTCCGTCATTAGTGAATGCATACTATAAGAGAATACGAATAAAAGCAAGCAAAAAGCGGATTTTAAAAAACACCACTCCACCTAATCCCAAATATCAATGGTATAGAGTTGGAACTAGGGGCACAGAGCTGGAAAACAAATATTAAGGCCGAACGAAAATAATGCATAACGATCATTTTAGGTACTACCAAATTTGGTCGGTTGAATTGCTATGGCGCAAGGATAGCAAAGGTCATTCTGAGTGAAGCAAGGTGAGACCGAACATGCGTTTTCAATCTGGCCCTGCGGTGGCGCAGTGTGGTAACGCGTTCGCCTAGTGCGCCGCTAATCCGGGTTCGACTCCCAGCAGTGCAAAGAACGCTTACTCAGAGATCTCATAAAGATCGCACTGCTCACTGTAGTCCGGGGTTTGGTTCCCTAGGCCTTAAGAGGTTCGGATTCCTCGGAAAACAGTAGGTCCCGGCGCAGCATGACCACTGTAGTCTTTGAGCCGTAAAACCACAAAACAAACAAACGAAAGCGTTTTCAATCTGCCAAATTTTATGGAACATCATCTGAACAGAGTTTTTGGATATTGAAACTTTTTTTCACTTTTTATCGATGACAATAACATCGTTTACGTGAAGAAAAAACGCTTTTGCAAATTGATTATGCAGTGGAACCTGTCTAAAGTGACCACCTTTGGGACTGGACTGCAATGGTCGCCATAGGCAGGTGGTCACGACAGACTTTGGTATAGGCATGGCTGAGTCCCTACAATTTCTCTCTTATAAATGTGGTCATTTTATTCAGGTTGCCAAATTACCACGGTGGCTATTTTGGCAGGTTCCACTGTAGATTGTATTTTAAGGTTGTATCAGCAGCAGTAAATTTACTCATCGGCTATCTGTTGATTGGTGAAAGAACGAATCTCCAAGCGTTTTCCAACCAAGTCTATCCTGACTAATTCATATCTGTTTATAAGTTTATTATTTATCAATATTCATACTTCAGCTATCTATCTAATTTGAGGAGGCTTTCAAAGTCAATTGTGGTCAATTGGAATCTAGTCGAAGATTTAATTGTCCTTTGCAAGCCGGTTCTTCTTATGATATACCCAGCACATTGTCGTTTCAGCTTTTTTTTTACTTTATCAGTGATGTCTTCTATCTTTTTATACACCCATCCGGCCATATTTTTTACTTATATCTTTTTCCTTGGTTATAGTACTAATTAATCCATAACCGAGGAACTGCGATCTTTCAGACTTCTAAGGGTGTTCTTTCTAAAGTAAGTTTCCATAAAAAATAAAAGGTTATGGTCTAAATCATCTTTATGTTGCTATTATATTTTATAAAATGCGAAACTCTCGACTTTTATTTGAAGGAAAGTATCTGGGCAAAATATGAATTAACCTCCACATTGATATTTTGATTAGAAAATTTTATCTGAATCAAATCAAAACGCGGTTTCACAGACAGCACGTCCTCAGTTGTGTCCTAAAATTTCATTTTCCCAGCTGCGGGTTCAACTAATCTCCATGACCAGGCAAAAACCTTATTGCTAAAAAATTTAATTTTGTGGGAGGACTCATTCTCAGGTATTGCCTTTATTGTTGTGAGTTCGCAAATGGCATAGTTGTATTATTAGTCGCCGTAGAGACACTAGTAAAAATATGCAAAAATGTAATTCTAGAAACGAATAATAAAGAAATTAAAATATCGAGAGCATTCTATTGACGTATGCATAAAGTTCCTAAGGGGGTTACAATCTTACAATGGGGTTACAGAACTGCAACTCTATATATTCATGTACATATACAAAATTACCTGGATATACAAAATTATGTAGACATATACAAAATTATGTAGATATACAAAATTACATTGTAATGGGGGTTATGACCTCTAGAACCCCCCCTGCATACGCCAATGGAGTGCCCTTAGGCAACCTGAATACTGTAGAGCTAGGATCAAGTTTAGCATCCATATCTGCCTTCTTGGAAAAAAGTGTGGAGCAATATTCTTAGTTCGTTAGGCCATTAAGGAATGCAGAATGATTTCAAGTCGCATTCAGTGGCGTAGCTAATCTCGAGACCCGGTGAGGCTACATTCCCTCCTTTATGTTCCCTACATTACATTCATGTGTAATTTTTGTTCTTCTGAAGTAGGGTTGAAGTCACGCCTATATTTATGCCTATATTATTTTATATATCGCCTATATTTACGCCAGTATTTGTCTTCCAACTGTTATGTCCTTCCAACTGAGATGTAATCACACTCCTTTGATTGGTTGTAAATCAGTAGCTTTCCCCCAGGTCCGAGTAGATGTAGCTTTCCCGGACGTTAGCAAGATTAGCGATCTAGAACCTTAGTGATCAGATCTGATTGGCTCATTGTACAAATTATCTAATTGGTTGATGCTACGATCAACTTCAAATGTATATAAACCCATATAAACATAATAAAGCTGAGTTCAACATCCGTATTTTGATTTGACTTCGTTTACTCATTACTTTATCTTTAACACCAACTTACACAATGCGTTGTTTGTATCGAAAGAAACGGCTTATGTATACACTCTGTTGCAATAAAATATATGCAGCCAGAAAGAATTGAGCTACATCTACGAAACTCGGCATGTGTATAGTGTTCGAGTAGATGAACAAATGATCAGAACATTGAAACAAATGCCGTTTTATTGATATGTAGCAATACAAAGAACGTGCACTTCAGTAGGTGGTAAAACCACACCTAGAAGCCATACAAGTCAATACTCGGTGGGGTATGAAGTCCATTGTGTAAATGACCGATGTCCTGCTGCGGTAGATCCTGCCACAAATGCAGCAACTGCTGAACGAATTCGGAAGTATTCCGAGACTGCTGAAGTTGCCTACATAACATGTCCCAAACAAGTTCGATAGGCGAAAGGTCTGGAGACCATTCGAGGATATTAACACCTCGAAGACATTGCTGCGACAACTGAGCAGTATGTGGCCGAGCGTTGTTCTGCTGGTAAACAGAACCTGGCCGGCCAGATACCATGAACAGTATCCAGTAGCGTCCCTAGATTTTGATGGACCCTAATATTTTAGGGAGGGGCCTTACCGAGGAGCCTGGGGGTATGGAATAGTCATCAGAGAAAAGGGGGTTTGGGGCCCTCCCCCGGAAAATTTGAAAAATCAACTCTTTAAGACAACGTTTTTAAGCCAACCTGGAACTTAAATTTCGACGTGATTTTGTTAATTTATCTAAAGAACTTTTGATGCTTTTTCCTGATAAATTATACTCGGGTTAGTTCTATAAATGCTAACGCTATAGAATTCAGATGAAATTTTTCACGGAAAACTAGACAAACAGGGGGAAATAAAAATGAAAAAAAATACAGAAAAAGATTTTTATTTTTTCTGCACACAAATTCAAATTTATGAATCACATGTGAATGAAAGTCAACATCCGCTGCGACTTGTGGAGAAAATTTAGTGAGACAGAAATTAATTCACCAAAATACATTAACCTACGTATTTACTCCACTGACGAGAGAATCTTACGTAAATTCAACGTCCGCGATTTTTCAAAAATTATACTCATAAAAGAGATTATTAAATGAAGGATAATGGTGCAAAAAAAATTCCGACTCATGTCTAAATGCAAAGATATACCCTTTTAAATTCCTAAAATTTAAAAAAAAATCAGAAGAGTGCACTGAAATTTCCCCATATAATAATAATAATAAATTTTTATTCAACCCGATATACAATATATAGTGATACATAGCTTGAGCAGTATAAAAGTTATAGAAATGTAAGAGAAGATCTATATTAAATTATTTTAAGTTTTGAGGTTAGAAATGGAAGAGAATATAAAGCCGAAGCTTGTTACGAGATTCTCCTCCAGAATGCGGTGATGTTGACAAGAAAAAAGGTAGATTTTCGTATTTCTGCATTATGCTTATTTTAAAGAGTTCAGTTGTTGTATATCTTTGGTAGAGGGACGTGGAAAACTTGTAATAACTTAAGAACAGACTAAGCGTCGTTTTTAAGAATTAATGAATAAGAAGTATTAGTGTTATTTGGGGTTTCAGATGGGCCTCATTTGAGAAAAATGCGATACACACCTGGATAATTTTTGTGAAATTATCTGTTTATCAGAATGCTAGCCAGAAGAATATTTGTTGCTACTTTCTTGATAGCTGACGTGACAAGAAAGGGAGAGAAAAGGACAGACCGTGCGGGTGCAAAGACCATTTGATGGGAGGAGGTAAAAGAATATATTTTCCTTCTTGTGGTGCATTATTAATAACAATAATCTTAATTTGATAAAAGTATAACAAATGAATAATAAAAACAATAAAGATCATTTTAGCGTTATTAAAATTCGAATAAATTACGTTTACGTTTTATAATGAATAGGGGTCCACAATTTAATGAGAAACATTTTACATTACACGCGCGTCGGTAATAGAATAGCCGGTGCGAGGCCCCGCGATTAGCTGGGCCCTGGGCGGTTACCCAGATTGCCAGTCCTTAGAGCTGCCTCTGGCAATACCACCGGTTGTAAGGTATCGTGGACGTACCTGAGAGTGGTGAGAGCACTTCTTAACCTGACTAAAGGTGACCGGCTGTATCAGGAGATCGTTCCCCAGGCACCACGTGTAATGGTTGTGTGTCGCTTGGTAACAAATGTTGGATTCGACCGCTGACCTCCTCGTCTCCACACACGTGTATGGCAGCCATCAGCATCGAGTAAAATGAGGGATTCGTCACTAAATATAACATTCCTCCAATCTTACACTGTCCAGCTTGAGCGGCACTGTTCCAGACGACATTGCCTATGGTGGGGTGTCAGAGGTAAGCGCCATAATGGTCGTCGAGACCTGAGCCCAGCGTCAGCCAATCATCGCCAAATGATTCCCTTGATATCAATGGACCCCTACGAGTTGGCAAATGGAGTCGAATTATTGATAGCGTCAGTGTTGGTGCTGACATGGCTGCTCTCCTGATTGTGCGATCCTCTTGCGCATCGGTGGCCCCGGGTCGTCCAAAGCCACTGCGACGGCTGACTGTACCTTCTTTCAACCACTGGTTTCAACACCGGGCAACTACCATATCGCTTCGTCCAATATGCCGGACGATTTGTCTGTTCGACCAAACCGGTCTCTCTGAGGCTTATAATCCGCCCCCTCTCAAAGTCGGACAAATGTTTGTAATGCCGTAGGGAACGTCTGTAAAGCATCTTTCGTGTCAATATCGTGTATCTGAGCTGCTAATCCAGTTGTAAATGCCCATCACTAAGTGCTCGGGCTCGTGTCGCAGTCATACACTCGTTGCATGCTTCCACAATGCTCATTGGTGCTGTACGTTTGATCATTTGCATAACCTGCCAAACCACATTTGCATGCTGAGTTTCGTAGTTGTGGCTCAATTCTTTCTGGGTGCACATATTTTATTGCAACGGAGTGTATATGGAACTCTTAAAGTCACTCATCCAAACTCGCTATTGTTTTCATCCACACACAGTAAAATTTAGCCCAAGCTAAAATTACACAACCAAGCTTAACAGCCTAAAAAACACAGACATACAGACAGGCAAAAAGAACAAGTGAATATTTAGAAAAAATAAACATCAAATTTTTTTAATTATCAAATATCGAGTTACATGTTCCGAATGGAGTCCAATGGCGACAGAAAGTGTATATAATAAATAATTATTTCTCTCTCGGATTCATAATTAACGAACTTTTTAACGAGGCCAATACAATATTAAAGAGTTCAAAGCTTAATTGCTTTTTACGTGTGCAAATGAAGGCAAAAAAAAATGCCGTAGGGAAAAAATGGATAAAAAGGGAAAAAGATTTCTTAATTAAGTTGCATCGGACATTATAGCTTTCAAACAAAACACTCCATACGCGATATTAAAAATGCAAAACGTATCTTTTGAGAGCTTTTTGCTTTTAAAATGCACCAAATATTCTGATAATTAATTGCTAGAAAAATCTATTTCACTTTTCCAATTTATTAATGACTACATCAGAAATATAAGTATTTTTTGTAGATATTAATGATGTTTTTTCTTGTAAATAAATTTTAATAATCGTATTAATATTACATATTAATAAAGAGACCTTTCTTACTTACATACTGTTCTTTACAGTGATAGTTAATATGGACTGGTCAGTTACAAATTATAAGGCGAGTTTTTATTGTGGATCTACTAGTCTTATTATATTGCCTCTGATTTGGTGAGGTATCAATTATAAAATGCTCTTATATAGCAGAACTCACATATATATGCAGATGGTCACGGTTCTAATTATAAGATGAACGTGGTAGCAATATTAATTGCTAATTACTAAGTTGATTAATTTTAATTAAAGCACCTATCATTACCCTTATCGTTGCTTAATAACCTGTCGGTTTCTTTGCGAAACATATGATTGTCCAATGGCCGTGAAATCAGCACAGTGATGCAAAACACAAAAAAGGAGAGAACTAATTCAAACAAACGTAACAAATTTAATTATGACTAAAACTACTAATATACAAATTCTTCTATCTCAAGATCTACAATCTTAAATGTGCAATTATATTAATGGAGATGGTTTACACATGGAATAAAACATAAATGTCTCGATGTTTCTGCAGGGTCTCGAGCGGGTTATGCTGCAGCATTTACTCGGGACCCACACGTGTGATATAATACTTTCAATTCTGTTGTTGTGTGTATTAAATATGTACTACTTCACATGCGTAAATAAATAAAAAAAAATACTCTTGCCACCGTGCTATGGTTTGTCAATACCGATCGTTAGCAAGTCAATGCCTCAGCAACAATATCTGTCTAAATTGCAATATGACAATACAATAAATTACACCAATACTGAGAACGTATGCCAGATATTAAATTAAAACAATGCAAGAAATACTGCCTGAGTAAGCAAGGGCAAATGGGAAAAATAGAACAAATTGTATAGCCTATTTTTAAAATTAAACCTAAATAATGGTACACCTCGTACAAATGGGAATAAATGGATATTGACTCACGTGCGACTGTTATGATGGGGTGTTGCAGTCACGTGACCGTTGTTTTGTTGCAGGTGCATTACGCTGTGGCTCGTCGTGCACTTCAAAGTCCAATTTCTGATGAGAAAACATTTACGGGGCTGCGGGGATGTTGCTGCTCCACTCCTGCCGGACTTGGCAGGTTTTATGGAAAACGTTAGACTCTGCTGGTGCTGAAAACAACGATGAACAGCCGGGATTCTGCTGCGTCAATCCTGTCGGAGTCGGATTATTTATGAATAAACGTCAGGCTCTGATGATGCGAAAGCCGCTGATCATTAAGCCGCCAGGTGGCCAAACCCATCGGTCGTATGAATTTGCACTCTTGTCTCCTACTCTAAAAGGTACTATGGGCGCACCGTGATTCGTTTTTACTGAATGATGTTTTTCTTTTGATTTTACTTGATTTATATGTAAACCTGTGCTATAACGAATAATCGTGGGAGTGCGAGACACTGACTTCTTCGCCTTGCTGTGACTATGAATACCAGAAGAAAACATCAAACGTCCACCAGTTCTTCACCTGGTCACCTATCGAACAGGGAGCTAGACCAACAGGTTCGTAATGGCTCTGATGAATTATTAAAATTTCGTAAACTGTGGTCCCAGGACTTAGAAAAGTTGAAAAACTCCATTAATGAAAAAATTGATTTGAATTTGTGTTCTGAGACTGACGGAGATTCCGATCGTGCTGTCAAATTGACCTGTGTCAAAAATGAAATACTGAAAGATTTTGATATTAAAATCACTGAATTAAATAATGAATGGGTATCGCGATTTGTCGTCTTGGAGAGCAAGGTTCAACATCTAGAAAGAACTACTGCTGATCTTGAATGCGCCCTAGAACAACACCAGCAATACATTCGTCAGCCCTGTCTCATAATGTATGGTTTATCGAAAACTGAGAACGAAAACCCAATTACCGTTGCAGTGGATACTTTAAATGAAAAGATAAAAACTACCATGTTATCAAAGGATTTGGAAAACGCGCATCGTCTAGGAAGCGTAAGTCGCAATACCACTCACGGACAATCGACGAGACCTATGGTCATTAAATTTATAAGAATGGCTCAAAGAGACTATGTCTTCAAGAACAA
>QLNU02014802.1:149911938-149927037 GCA_006491805.2 Dysdera silvatica
ATGCAAGTTACGACGGTCACAAGCCTCCCTCTTTCGGCTGATGAAAGCTTATGTATCTCTTTCTTACCTTTCACGGCTGCAACTTTAAGACTTTTATATTGGACAGTTGTAACACCTGTTTCATCAATATTAAATACTCTAACCGCTGAAAATTTTACTTTTTCCAGCTCTGGTTTCAGTATATTGAAAAACTTGTCCACATTGTCTTTTGAAAAACCTTGAATTCTTGCCAGAGATAAAGGTTGTGGTTTTCTTAAGTTTAAAGCAGGGTGTCTCTTCAAAAAGTTCATAAAGAGGCGCAACCATTTTCTCCCCGCACTCTTTTTATCTTTAGAAAATCGATTGGCAATATTGTTTTTAATTACTAGCTGGAAAGCCATTCATTTCATATCCCTTGCAGTGAGATCGTAGTTTGAACGCTCCGTATCTTTACAATACTTCAATAACTCGTCCTCCAACTCCGTGGTCAAAATTGGCTTGCATCCTAGGGGCACGTACAGTAATCTTTCAATGTCTTCTAAAGATTTTTTTTTATATAATCTTTCAATGTCAACCTCGGTACATCATATGATTGGGCTGTTTTCAAAAGGCCCATCTTTTGGTTTTTTTACAGCTATCACTGCTTCTACCATCTTTACTTTCTCCCATTGCTCATGCTTTGATATCTGTAAAAGTAACAAACCTATTTCAAAACAATATTCCAAATATCGCATAATAGGCGATACTAGGAACATCTTAATGGGCGGTATTAGGAACCCCCAAACCTTACAATATAGGGGATGCTACAGGAAAAACCGGCTAGACGAACTCGATAACTTAAGTACCAAGAGAACGCTTATTTCTTACACTACTAACTATATTATGACGATCGCGATCCATCACGAGACTTACATACTATGTTAGTCAGAATATGAGTAGGTTGATAACTCACCAGGCTGAAAATTGTTTGAAAATTCACGAAATAACAACAAAACGATGCAATCGCTTGAAATGTGCACAGTGAACTGCCTTTGTGAGGAGGTGTATAATGCGCAAACTGGCTGCGCAGCTGCAGCATTATCCGGAGCTTGGCTACGGTAGGCAATATTAGGAACATGGGCGATATTTGAGCCCCCTGCCTTAATTATTTTTATTAATATAAATTTTATGTTTTGCGTAAATTATTTAAAGGACATACTAAATACGAACGAAATATTACGTTCCCCGAATTCAGAATTTCCATGCATATTTTCGACTTCGCCAGAAGGAATAATAAATAATAATAATCAAAAACAATAATAATTAATACGAAATACACATTTTTTAATTTAAAGAATTATAAAAACAATACAAAAATTAAATATAAATTATTTTTCTTTATACATTTTTATTCCTGTAAAACTTAGAGAATTTATTAATAATAAATCCAATTAAGAACTTAAAATAAATGTGCATGGAAGAAAATAAGTTTAAGCTTTAATTGAGCGTATAATGAATTCAATGAAATTTAAAGCTCATTAAAAATTTTCTGCTTAAACGGAATTACAATTCGACAATAACAATTATTTAAATGGATTTACTCCATTTTTGAGCATAAAGTTATTTAAGGCGCAGTATAGCCCAGATGCTCTTGCGCCATAAAAAAGCCAAACAAACAAACAAACGAAGTTATTTAATGTCGTTGGCGGGAAGATATTCTGGAAACTCAAAGTAATTATTAAAGATATTATGACTCTTTGAAAGGAAAACACAATAATTACCAAATTTATTGGTCAAAAAACGGAGCCTATGTTTATGAAACCGTTTTTGCGGATCCGGAAATCAGGTTCGTACGGAGGACCCTAGTTCAACTCCGGGCCAGGACGATGTCGTTTCTTCCTCTCTAAAATATAGCTCAATTTTGAGCTATACTCCAGGAATAATATACTTTATATTAAATATTCCACGAAACTACCAAATATGCACCCCAGATATAGGATCGTAGTATCTTTCAAAACTTTACTTATGAAGAAAAAGGGTATTGGTCCCGTGCACTTGTAGTCTCGTAGGTTAGAGCACTCCAGTTCAAATGAAGTGGCAGGTGTCTGGTTCGAATCAGGGCGGTGTCTCATTTTTTTTAACTATAATATAGATCTAGTTTGAGTTTTATGTGCATGAGCAGGTAAAATGTTGTCTATCAAAGTAATTTTATGTATAATTCATTTAGCTTTCAATCGATGTCTTTTATTGCCTCTCGAACAACATGCATTCGGCATCGGCGAACGACATTGGAGGAATACGTATATCTGAAATCCAGTAGAATTTAAAATAGGCTAAATTTGTTTAAATATAAAAAGAGATCCGGTTTTATATATCTCAGGTTTCTACACTGGAATTTTATTTTTCAAATGTGTATAATAAATGAATATTATTTCACAAAAACACATTAAAATGTTTTCTGTATTCAGGCTATAATATAGATCTAGTTTGAGTTTTATGTGCATGAGCAGGTAAAATGTTGTCTATCAAAGTAATTTTATGTATAATTCATTTAGCTTTCAATCGATGTCTTTTATTGCCTCTCGAACAACATGCATTCGGCATCGGCGAACGACATTGGAGGAATACGTATATCTGAAATCCAGTAGAATTTAAAATAGGCTAAATTTGTTTAAATATAAAAAGAGATCCGGTTTTATATATCTCAGGTTTCTACACTGGAATTTTATTTTTCAAATGTGTATAATAAATGAATATTATTTCACAAAAACACATTAAAATGTTTTCTGTATTCAGGCGAACTGTATGCAATCAGAACCGTCGACAAGCTCCGGTCATTTCACTGGGAGAGTCTGGACCACCCACCATACAGTCCGGACCTCGCCCCTAGTGATTTCCACGTTTTCGGTCCGCTGAAGAAGTTCCTGGCAGGACAGCGATTCACGTGCAACGATGAAGCCAAGACAGCAGTCCGACGGTGGTTCCACAGTCAGCCGGACGAATTCTACCACAGGGGCATCTCAAATTTAGTGCTGCGATGGGACAAATGTCTGAACCGGTGTGGGGACTATGTGGAAAAATAGTGTAAGGTACGTAGAATAGTACGTATATTTGTAATTACCTGTATGTACCTTATTTTGGCTAATAAAAAATAGGAGCAAAGACTTTCTGATTCGCCCTCATAATTAAGACGCTTGTGTCAACTCAACGCTTCATCCTACCTTATATAGCTTCATTTGAGAAAATGAGATATATCTATATAAAACAACGCTTTAATTTTGAGTAAATTCAGATAAATACAGACACTAAAAATTATTTTATTACCCATTGATTCTATATAAATAAATGCATAATAAGAAATTCTAAAATAGTAAAATTACGATTTTTGAAATACATTATCTAATTCGTGGAGAGTTTTAGAACAAATTTTTGCTTTCTGCTCTCCTCCATCTCTAACCTATTATTGTAAATATTCTCCAAATTTAATCAAATTTCAATTTTAATTGTCTGAAAGATGTCGCAACAGATGTATTAATAACCACTGTATATCGGTTGAATAAAATTATTTCTATTTCTTTATAAAATTCAGTACTCATAGTTGCTACTAGATTGCAGATATTATTAAAAGTACTAATAATTCTACAGTTTGCAAATAATAATAATAATGATATATTAATTCTCCTCCTCGAATGATGTTTAAAATAAATTGATGTCTTTTTCTAAGCATTTATTGCGACCAAAATGTCATGATGAAAGTGACGCACACCCGTCTCGTCAACGTTCTCACTAAACCAGACCTGAAATCCAATAATATGAAAAGCCCGTGTTTGATCCTGTCTCAACGTTCTTGTTCATTTTTCCATTGATTTCCACTTACGGCTATCGATTACTTCACCATCGATTGATCCCCTCGCGAATGATATAAAAGTGCCAACTTTTAACGGAAAAGTGATTTTCTTGCGGCCATCATGCTCGGCTTTCTGTTTCTGATTATGAGATGGGTGGATGGGGATTAAATGCAGAGTATCAGAGATAACGGTTCCTGGATTACCATTAAATGGCACGTTATGGAAGTTGGCCGAAAACGTACGTTTTCCTGTGTTCTCTAGTTTCAGTAATATGTTAATAGCCCGTTGGACAGCGACTAGCTATAAACGTGTAGGCGTCCATCCTTTGTTGGAAGGTAGCTTGATTTATTGCCTTCGACTCTGAAATTCAATACCAATCCCATCGAAATTTTAGACACTTCCAAAATGAAACTTCAATTGAAGCATAATTATATAGGATGGAAAAAAACGCTGATTGGTCTCAACTTTTTTATTCTGTATATAAATGAAGGTATGCATTTATTCTGTATATAAATGCGGGTATGCCTTTATTCTGTATATAAATGCAGGTATGCCTTTATTCTGTATATAAATGCAGGTATGCCTTTATTTTGTATATAAATGCAGGAATGGCTTTATTCAGTGTATAAATTAGTTGCGTTCTGTATACAAATTCAGGTATACTTCGAAAATATTTCAGGTTTGCTTCCAAGCCATGGCAATAAAGCGGGTCGCAAGAATATTTTAGTTTTCCACTGCATATATTAGTTATGTTTACACTATCATATAGTCTATCAAATACGTTATATTATTATATATTAATTAATTAATTAAAAGAATGTAACACACATAATAGTGACGACAGAATTACTCGGCACAGAATTGCCAAAAACCACAAATGTTTGAAAAACGCAATTTCTGTGATGCGCAATAAAATAAAAAGCAAAAAGTGAGAGGTATGTCTGCATATAATACTTGCGATTCCATTTTTAGAAAAAAGGATGTAAAGAGGGCCCGGTAAAGCCAAAGTGTAATAAATACTAGGTCTAGGGTATAATAAGGTATAATATAATAAGGTATAGTATAATAAGGTATAATATACTAGAGTGTAATAAATGCTAGGCTCGAATAAATATACTAGGTCCAGGGCCTAGTATTTATTCGGGAGCTGCCTCCCTATGCACTCCTAACAAAATATTCAATAAGTAAGTAAATGTAAACTCTTGTTGAATATACAGGGTTTGTCCCAGAAGTTCCCGGAATGATTTTTTGTAGTTGGCAACGCTGGCTGACGGGGCGGAGAAGTTGGTGGGGGATCTGAGCTTGGAAACGAGACCGGTATCAGTCGCCTGCGGGCAGTTGTTGAGGCAGGGTCACGCTCCGCGCAGAGGTATCTACTGCACCCTCGTCGATCAAAAAATGGACCAGTTTTTGGAGCAGCGTTATGCAATCAAATTTTGTGTGAAACTGGGTAAAAACGGGGCGGAGACACTCGAAATGCTTCGGAAAGCCTACGGTGACGGGGCGATGAAAAAAAGCCAAACTTTCATGTGGCACAAGCGGTTCCGGGAAGGTCGGGAGTCCGTCAACGACGACGACCGCTCTGGACGCCCGTCGACATCACAAACGGACGACTCGGTGCAAAAAGTGCGTCAAGTTTTGGACAATGACCGACGATTAAGTGTTCGGGTGATTGCAGAGGAGTGTGGAATACCCAAAACAATCGTTCATCGCATTTTAACGGAGGATCTTCAAATGAGGAAAGTCTGCTCGAAAATGGTGCCAAAAGTCCTGACGAGTGAGATGAAGGAGCAGCGTTTGTTGAAGTGCCAGGAATTGCATGAACGCTACGAAACGGACCCAGAATTTTTGGACAGAGTGATCACAGGGGACGAGACGTGGATTTTTCAGTACGATCCCGAATCAAAGCGCCAGAGCAGCGAGTGGCACACCAAGGAGTCTCCTCGCCCGAAAAAAGCAAGGATGAGCAAATCGCGAATCAAGGCAATGCTCATTGTGTTTTTTGACAGAAAAGGTGTAGTTCACAGTGAATTCGTGCCACAAGGACAAACAGTCAACAAGGAGTTTTACTGTGAAGTGCTCAAACGGTTGCGCAACAGGGTTCGACGCGTCCGAAACGAAATTCGCGACAATTGGATCTTGCACCATGACAACGCGTCAACCCACACCGCGCTCATTGTCTCCGAGTTGCTGGCCAAAATGGGTGTGGCAACGCTGCCCCAGCCGCCGTACAGCCCCGATCTGGCACCAGCGGATTTCTTTTTGTTCCCAAGGATCAAAAGAACCCTGAAAGGAACTCGGCATGGGACGCTGGAGGCGGTAAAAGCAGCCGCGACGACCTCACTGAAGGAGATTCCCGTTGACGACTTCCAGGGCGCCTTCAATGATTGGGTGAAGCGTTGGCAACGGTGCATCGAAGCAGGGGGAGAATACTTTGAAAAGTTCTGAAAAGATTGTAAACTGATATTGAATAAATGATTTTAAAAAAATCATTCCGGGAACTTTTGGGACAAACCCTTATTATCTGCACCATAAATAGTTTAGCGCCTTTTTCAATGACGTCTAAGTTATAATTAAGAAAAAGTGTTATATTAATAAATTACTAAGTTACAATTTAAAAAAATATGTTTTAAACTGACATTTTAAACTTGATAAAAAAATATGACATACAAAATTTGGGGCCATAATGATATATGGCCCCGGAGCCCCATGCGGCAATCGGGCCCTGGATGTAAACAAAGATAACTGAAGGGAACTAAATAATTTTCTAGAAAATTTGCTTAATAGTTGTGTTTATTTTACAGCATTTTCACCTAACAGTCTTCTGCGGTCTTCTATCGGAAATACCGACAAGTAAGGGCCCTGTGGTGGTGCAGTGTTGTAACGCGTTCGCCTAGTGCGCCGCTAATCCGGGTTCGACTCCCAACAGTGCAAAGAACGCTTACTCAGAGATCTCATAAAGATCGCACTGCTCACTGTAGTCCGGGGTTTGGTTCCCTAGGCCATAAGAGGTTCGGATTCCTCGGAAAACAGTAGGTCCCGGCGCAGCATGACCATTGTAGTCTTTGAGCCGTAAAACCACAAAAACAAACAAACAGACAACAAGTAATTTTGAATAGCATGCGTTAAAACCATTACTGCAAGTGCGAAAGGCAAAAATATGTATTGTGAACTTTTTCTCTAACGCATCTTTTTCTGTCTGTTTTTTTTAATGTGAATTTAAAAAACTATTAGTATATTATTCTTAAGAAAAAGAATGCTATATATTTTATTGTGACTACTATGAAATATATTTTATTTTTGTTCCTTTGCAGAATTTCAAAATTGCTTTTCTCTTGAATCGCAAAAATTGAAACCAACGGAAGCTGAGAAGTTCGCGAAAGTTTTGTCGAACTTCCAATCCAACTATCGGGTAACTAGAAGTTCAAGAATATGTCGACGTTTGGAACAGGAAATTTAAACTGGAATACGTCAAGAAAATTGCAAGATGGTTTGGCAATAAAAGAGAAATTCAAAATATCCTTTCTTATTTAATTGTTCACATGCAAGGAAAACCATAATCTATATATTTTATATATAAGATTCACAAACAAATTACATAATAATATCAGAAGCGCAATTGGTTTAAGCTAAGAGCGACAGAATAAAAAAATATACATAAAATTGTTGTAAAGAAAATATTACATTTAATACAAGGCAAATTTATATACAGAAGAACCTGTCTAATGTGACCACCCTTAGGACTGGATCGCAGTGGTTACCATAGTCAGGTGGTCACTATGCATGACAGACTTTGATTTAGGAATGACTAAGATCCAATCAGTTCACCGAACGTCTGTCTGCCTGCATACCTACGTATGTATATGTATGTACGTGCGTCAATGCATGCTAAATTAAAACTAAGGCGGTAAAATATATAATTTCTTTTTCAAACTTCGAACAAAAAAAATTGGAACTTTAAAATATAAAAATTTTAATAGCATTTTAACAAGTCATGAGCTAGTCTTCATCTGGAGATAAGCATTGCAAATGTTAATATAGTGTGCTGCAATTCCTAGAAGACATATTAAGAGCTGACTGTGAGGAAAGCCAGCGAATGACTTGATGAATGTTTTATTTAATAAACTCATGTTTGTAAAAATTGCAACACCATGAAGGAATCACTTGATTGAGCTGAAACTTTCAGGAAATGCAAATTAGGGTATGCTATTCAAATGATTAGAATTTCAGAGTCATCGCGCATGCGTGGGCTGAGCAGCGCCCTCTGAACTGCTGATGGATCCGTATAAATAGAGGGCTGTAGCGGGGCGTGTATGGCTATCTGCTAGTGGTAAACGTTACATGAGACGTCACTATGCCTCTACGACGAAAGAGGGCGACATTTCAGCAAGTTACGGAGTTTGAACGGGGACGAATGATCGGCCTTCGTGAAGGAGGGTTTTCTTATCGTGCAATAGCAGCTCGTATGGGGCGTAACAGCAGCACAGTGATGCGAGTGTGGAAGCAGTGGGTTCAAGAGAACCAGACAACTCGGAAATCCGGGAGTGGACGCCGAAAGGTGACGTCAGCACGGGATGATAGACACCTGGTCCGCATGGCGGTGACGGACCGTTTTGCTTCATCTGGACAGTTGGCAGAACGTTGGTGCACTGCTACAGGTGTATCATTGTGTACACAATAAATATGTATACAATAAATAGTTATATAATATTTATATATAAATATTCTATATCAATATAATGTATACAATAAATAAATAAAGAATACTTAGCAAATTCGAAGGTTCGTTGGCTGAAGATTGCAGCGAAGCCATGGAATTATTTCGTGCTAGCTATTTCTATTACCTATCTCCAACGATGTTACACGCTAAATTGACTAAAATGGCGGCGTCGGGAAATTGTTAGAAGAGAAAATAAGAAAAAAAAGAGCGATAAATGTGGTAACCTATGACCATTTTATTCTTTGACAGGAAAAGATCAGAGATACCGACCAGCCATTAAGGCGCCGACAAGGGAAAAACGCTGACAACCCTGTATCGGTAGTGCCCTCTCGAAAATATTTGCCGATGTCAATCCACTAAATATAAACAGGGTACGCCTTCTAAGAAAAAAATTTGGTACGACGAGATTAATTTAACGAGAAATATGCAGCGCCCCTAGGAAGAAAAACATCTGTCGGGCACCCTAGGAGAAAAAAGAAACAACTGTAGCGACCCCTATAGCAATCAATAGAAATACCCCTCGAAACAATAAAAATCGAAATATATTGCAAAACCTGTCATCAGGGGGGAGCTAGGATCGCTGAGAGATGTGGCATGTCACCATCAGATAAGTATATACAACAGACAATAGAAATATCTCTGGAAATAAAAAACAGAAGTAATTGTGAAGTCCAACACCAGGGGGAGCTAAGATTGTTGAAAAAGTGGGCATGTGACCATCATATACATAGATACAACTATCAAGAGAAACGTCCCCGAAAACAAAATAGTTACAAAAAGTACCAAAATCCGGCGCTAGGGCAGCTAGGATTGCTGAAAAAGGGAACACATAACCAACAGATAGGTATATACAAAGATTAATATAAATATCCTTTGAAACAAAATATTTACAAAAAATACCAAAATCTGCTGCTAGGCTGAGCTGGGATCGTTCAGAAGGGGGACACGTGACCATCAGATAAGTATATACAACGATCAAAAGAAATATCCCTTGAAACAAAATATTTACAAAAAATACCAAAATCTACTACTACGGGGAGCTAGGATCGCTCAGAAGGGGGGACACGCGACCATCCGATAGGTAACCCTCTCCACCCCAGGAACACAAAGGTATAAATAGCAAGCTACCATAAGACGTAAACATCATACGATTTTCCCGACAAATTCCTTATCATCTCTCTCAGAGGCCAAAGGTGTTACACCCCCTACCCACTCTGACACGTGTAATTAAAAAATTAATCACAAGATATAAACATTACATCACACGATTTTCCCGTCGAATATCCTTATCAGCACGCCCCCCCCTCTCTCCACCCCCTTTCCCGCCTAAATCCTTTTCAGCGCGCCACGCCCCCTGAGGTCCAAGATCGAAAAGCGCCCATCAGGCCGGATTTATAGTTTTGTACATTAAATTTCATTCAATTCGGACGAGTCCTTTATGGTGTTGCAATTTTTAGAAATATGAGTTTAATACTTCACATAGTTTGATAAACAATATCATTTTCTTTCAAACAGTTATATACAGCGTGTCCCTTTCTCTCCCCATCAAATAGTAAGTCAATATTTTGATATTTCCTAGGAATTTGACTCAAAAGTAGTGGTGAAAATATGTATTTCCCTGCATCGCCAGGCTCCAAAGCTATCTTGTTCGTTTTTTCAACAGAAAAATTTTATAAGCTTTATAGAAACATATTTTTCATTCACCATTTTGAAATTTCTTTGCAGTGCGATTTATATCCATCTCTTTATTCAGGAGAGTCAAGATGTAAACAGACGTATTGCAAGATTCCATATCTCTGTCATAAAAGTACAATATACCGAAAAGCTGCATAGTTTGATAAGATATTTATTTTCTATTGAGTATTCCTTTTCAAAAAGAAATACATTTTTTTCCTTGCCCGACAAAGGAAGCCCGATCTCATTTTCAACTGTCGAGATGTCAAATATGGCACCTTTCTTGAAGATACGCAAAATTTCTTGGTTTGTATAAAATTCTGAATTTCCAGACGCGCCGAATTTTGAATAATCTCTTAACCTTGAAGTCTCTTGCAGGTCGAAAAAGCGTTGACCCAAAACATGCTTTTAAAGAATTTAGCCGAAAGAAAATGGACCGTAATTTAAAAATAAATGCCTACGCCAATTAGATATTTTATAGCTACATAGTATGTATTAATATGCATCAGTATTAATGCAAATTAATATTTATTAACATATATATGTATATCAATACTAATGCATATTAGTACATAGTTCCTAAGACTTAATTTGTTAGCTATTTTATTATATTTTCACCAATTCTATTTAACAAAGAATGAATAATTTATTTATTTATTTACTTTTATTTGCTCTATTTTTAGTTCGCATTTTATTGTCCGATTACGGTGGAGATGGTGCACTGATTTTATTTATAATTAATGATATAATGATAGAAAACGTTGCTCTAAATTGTCTTTATTCATGGCTAGGTAATATTCATAGGCGTTCACAGAAAGTTCATAAGGGGAGTTATGCGCTCAGTGAGGGGAATTACAGAGCTATAACTCATATATTCCTATGTTAAATATACAAAATTTCATTGCAATGGGGATTACAATCTTCATCAACATCCCCCGCGTACGCCAATACTAATATTGTACCGTCACATTTCGAAAGATGATGGCGGAGAAGGTGGCTATCCTAAATTATTCAGGATAGCTTAGTCACATCTATTGACCATGAAATTAAATTTCAAAGTCACAAAAAGCAGAAATACTTGGATTGTGATATTTGATGGGTCAGTGGCTAGAATTCCGAAAAACGTGTATTATGTGTAGCGCGCCATCCAATGACGGATCCAGAAATCTTTCAAGTGGGGATGGGCCATTTTTTTCGATTCCTATTTTCAGTCAAGTATCCAGTACTTTTTCTTTCATTTTCCATGATATAATCTTGGCTTCAGGGGATCGCCCAATCGTCCCCCCCAACCTTGAATCCGCCAGTGGCTCCATCTATAATCACAGTTAAAGGTGCCATACTTGTTCCTGTCAAATACTAAATACTATTTCATATATACTAAATAGGTGGTCAATAAATTTGGCACCTAAATTTAACCTCAATTTAGATACATTTTAGCATAGGAGAAAAAGAGCCATCGTCCGTGTCCTAGGGTCGAACTGCGGTCCCTCCTTGAGCCAGGAATGCCTTCACCGCTAGGCCAACGAGAACGAGAAAAGCGCTCCCTTTCTCTGTTTATAAGGTCATAAGATATTATTGCCCTTCTCAGGGCCCATCGCTCATAGAAGTGGATCAAGCACAACAAGAAAATAATCAACAGCAGTTAATAATTCGTGCAATAGAAGCTATGAAATTTGTTAACGAAATGAAATGGACAGATTTTGATCATGAGTATGAACTAAATACTTAGATAAAAAATCTTGAATTGTTTCAATACATTTTAAAGATTTTAAAATATTCGGGTCATTATTATCATAGCCTAGATGATATTGTTGTATTAGATGACCGGATACTTGCAAAGCAGATAATAGATCCCGGAAAAATCGAATTAGGTTCCCTTTGTCTGCTGGTGGTTTTTTTTTGTTCTGTTTTTGTTTTGTAAATAAGCTAATAAGAGAAATGTAATATAAGCTTAAAAAATGCTTGTTATCATTAGGTACAAATATATTAGGTACAAAAATGACATACAATTGAACTTAGTAAGCTATTATACTTCATAAAGCACATACACACACAAATACACAAGCAATATAATATGCATATTGAAGCAACACGTAAGCATATTTAGGGCAGTTCTCTCATTAAATGCCCATCATCCCTGCGAAATATGGACATGTTGATTACAAAGGATGAATGTTATAAGCCTCCCCACTTAGCAGTGGCTAAGCCTCATTAAGGGGGTAATTAATGAATTGTGTCTTGTGACTCATTAAAGATTCTTATCAAATCACATTAACGAGCGCTTTGTATGTGATATTCTGTACATGGATTTTGAGCATGAATTTTAAGTTGTATCTTCAGTGTGCAAGGTAATTAAGAAATATGTGTGAATTTTAGTCATTTAGAAAGAAGTCTTGTCATGGTATGAATTAAATATTTAAGGAGATCGCCGCTTCGCTAACGTGGTTTACTTCCAGTTCCCTTTGGATGAACTAATTAAAATAACGTTGAAATTAATTTGGCATGTGTGTGTGACTCAACGGAAAAAGTAATAGTCAAATACCTGGGAACGAATTTTTTCAACTTTCAGAAAGTTCCAAAACTAAATTGAATGTGGACAATATAACCCCGATGAGTACCGGTTGGTTATGTTGGTTATGGTAATAGCCAGTAGTGAAAGATCGCTATTATCCTACTTCTTTGTAAGTTGTAATAATGGTTTTGTACCTGCCACGCCTCTTTCTGTAACGTCTTTATATTAGGCTACCTGCCACATTGCCGCAATAATACTGAATGTTGAATTTGGCGTAACTTTTTGGAAAAATGTCAAGCAGACATAATTTACAACAAGAATTTTGTGGTACAAATTTATCATATGTTTTATGACATAAGCAATATCGTGAAGGACGGGAGTACGAGATGGACGACGCGAAATCCGACTGACCATCCATTAAGTACATTTCCGAAAACAATGAGCGAATTCAAGATACTTTGAAAAAAGCTCCAAAAATAATCTTTCGAACTTGGTCGGAGGAACTCAATATCGGTGTGAATATCTATTGTTAGTGCTTTGACTGAGGATTTAACCAAGGGCTAGCTGGATGCTATGTTTGTGCCCCCATGTCTACCCACACAGTTTACGTCAAGAGCAAACGTAGACCACTCTACAACTGACACCGACCTTATGTAAGTTGGAAGAAAAGACAAAACATTCTACAATTATACCATCTCCAGACATAAAACATGGTAAGCGATGCTTGTGGTAAGACGCGCAAACGAACTGTTGAACGTTAGTTAAGATCCTCCAACTCACCAGCTTGAGGGATTTTAAGCTTTTGAAAACAAACTACGTTAGTTGTTTTTCCGATAGTACAAGTACAATTCATAAAGAATTTCATATGTAGAGTGAATTGCAAACCAAGTTTCTTACGAAGGTGTACATATTGTATGTGCACGACTGCGTGAATGCAAGCACGTATACGTACACACATATGTGCGAGTGTGTGCTTTCTGAGAGTCAATGTCATGTCCAATAAACATACAGTTAAGTAAGGGTACCAAATCCAGAACAGTCTGCTTCATTCACAGCAATCGAAATCAGGTCCGATGGACTGTATGTAAGCGTTTTACCACTGACATCTTTTTCGCTGTAGACCGTGGATAAGCTTTTAACCACTGACACCTTTTTCACTGTGGACCATAGATAAGCTTTTAACCACTGGCACTTTTTACCACTGTAGACCATAGGTAAGATTTATACTAGTGTTTCTCAACCTCTTTGTGGCCTCGACCCGCAAATTTTTTTTTTTACAAGAAGAAAGCCTAGTCCCAACAAATTTACTCGTATACACCTTTCCATTTTTTTAAGTTCGTATAAGCATTAACATAAGTATGAAAAATTAGTTATGGCATAATTATAAAGATTATCAGTACACGTTTTCCATTAGTACATACCTTTCTTTCTATTTCCTTGCTGATTGGCCACTGACATTTGCTACACAGTTATTTCATTCTGTTTTAAGAACAGAGGATGTACATCGCATCGTCATAATCAACTGGTAGGTAATTTTTATAACCGGTCATAAGCAGTGGTATACGCTTTCTTGAATATCTTTCGACGGTTGTCTTCCTAACTCCCTGTTCTTGCCTACATCTCTTTCCTTTCGTCTTTTTCGAGCACAACAAATTTCGATGTCTGAAAATTCCAGATAACTCATGAATACCTCCATATTTAATAATACACGGCTTGGATTCTGACACATACTGCATAGATGTTATTTGAGCCTTCTGGTTTTTCGACGTTTTCACGAATATTATTCTGCTGAGAATATTTAAAGTATAAAATATTTATTCATGAAAAATATTTGGGAAACTAAATTGACAAATTCCAGAACAACGTTCGCGGCCCAGTATAATCCATGTCATGGTCCAATACCTGGCCAAACACTATTTTGTACCAGAGAAGCGCATTTGTACAAGAGAAAACTATTTCGAATGTCTTTTAGTACCATAGTGTAAATACAATATGTATCTTTACACTGCACTTACGTTTATACCATCAATTCAATTTTGGAATTTCTAAGTACGAATTGTAGTTAATTAACGAGTTTCATCCACAATCGCTATTAGTGAACACAGAATTTATCTCCATTCTATAATTTGCTCAAAATTTCATATTACAATCCCAGCGCCTTATTTTATGATAGTTCAAACATATTTTACATTAATAACATAGGCAAAATGCACTGTAAAAATAATTTCGGCGAAAAATTTAGAGGCGGTCATAGCTCTATTTACGCGACGGAAAGCTCGTGCACTATTTGGGTTTCCGCCTTGATACTGTGTGTGTTATTTCACGGGACATCATTTCATACCGTTGAACTAATGTTTTTATCAGCTTTTGGAAATTTAGTTTATTTT
>QLNU02014802.1:149927137-149940377 GCA_006491805.2 Dysdera silvatica
CATACTCTGACGGAGAATCTTTTAATTCTACCTATTGACATTATTCAATTCCTAAAATTATTTTCCCGCGGATTTATCAATTTTGTTTGTGAAACGCAGTGGCGTAGTCACTAACGTGCTCAGGGGGGTGTTGATGAGGTTGTAATCCCTCATCCAATGAAATTTCATATATTTCACATACCAATACATGGAGTTGTAGCTCTGTAACCCCCATTTCGCCTATAACTCCGCCTCATGAACTTTCTACGTACGCCCATGCGTTTTGTACAGATGTTTACAAAATGGTGATTGAAAACCCTCGCTGCACGATTTTCAGTCAAAGGTGTCAAATATTTCGAAGTTTTTATTGAATTTATCAAATAACCAGCAATATATCTTTAACGCTGATCGTTATGTGAGATACCAAGTAAGAAGGAGGAAAAAGCTGATATCAGTATAAAGATCAGCAACGTTTCGAAAACTGCAGCTCCCTTCATCTGACGAGACGTAAGTATCCGGTATTCTTGGACGATTATAAATGCATGATGCCATTAGGGAATTAGACTTCTTTAATATTTTAATGTATTAATACGTTTAATAATGTTAAATATCTGACTAAACTAATCAATTTATAACATTAAGTATTAAATTTCTCATCAAATTTTGCATTGAAAGCTTGCATCAGTTTCCTAAAATTTACAAATTTCTTTCTCTTTACTGTAGATGAAAATAAATCGTTGTAAAAAAGAAACATGATATACACAAAACTTTTCGTGAAGATTTGTTTTGAATACATTTATACCATCTAAGAGCAATTCCCATTTTCGTGTGCAATTTTGTATTATTATTGTATCGTTTTTATATTGTATTTGTATTGCATTAAATTTAATTTAGATCCTACAAGTGTGAGTGAAGAGTATTTGCAATCTTTTCAGCGTCTTGTAATATAAGTTATGTATTAAATGCCTGTGGCTCTGACATTCCTTATCTTTCTTGGTTGTGCACTTTCCATGGCCAACTGTTTATGTAGCTTTTTACTGTGCTTCGCATATGCGCGTATACGTTGTTCGTTCACGAAAAGTAGTCCGATGGTACCGTTAGAAATAACGGGAGTTGACATCACAAACGGCCTAGCCGATTACAGCAGAGGGGAGGACGTCATTTCAGAACTGGTTTTTGGCGCAGACAAACGTTCACTAAAAAACAGTTCTGAAATGACGTCCTCCCCTCTGATGTAATCAGTTGGATCGTTTGTGACGTCAGCTCCCGTTAATTCTAACGGTACCATCGGACTACTTTTCGTGAACGATCAATACGTTGCCTAGAGATGGTATGTAATTCACCAGTAATTTAGGATATTGCTGAGATGTAAAATCCATCTACGCCTCTAGTCACAATGGTCAGATCAGTGGTTCCCAACCTGGGGGTCGCGACCATCAATGGGTCGCCGCAACTATTTTTAGTTGCAATTATTTTTATAAGAAATTTCATACCAAATATTTCCAACCTTTTATATTTCAAAATGGCTACACATATTGCAATATATTACTAATGGTTGTTAACATTATATCTATTATATACATAAATATATAATTAATATAATATACATAATTAATGTAATATATATATCACATTATATATATATAATATAATATAATTTTGTATTTAATGTGTTTTCTTTACTCTGTTAAAAATGCTTTTATTATGCAAATGTTGCGGTGGCAGACAGAGGGGGTCACGGATCTTTTGGTTACTATAAAAGCAGATTACTTGAGGGGTCGCGGATTACTTGGTTACTATAAAAATGGGTCGCGGCTTGAAAAAGGTTGGTACCACTGGGTTAGACTGATCATAACGAAGTGTATCTTGTTGGTGAAAGCACGAAATCAGTTTCCGTATGGACTGATTGACTAGTTACAGAGATATGTGTACGCTAGACAGTGTCTGCAATTGATTCCTTAAACTGACTGTTGTCGTCGCTCGATGTCTTTTGTTTGGTAATGTTGAGTTAATCTTATTTGTTATTGTAAATCAACTCGATATTATTAACGAAATGCCTTTATCCCTGAGGACATAATTACCTTATGTTTAATGCCAATTTCACTAGTTAGAAAACATGGTGAGTACAATCCTTAAAATTTATATTCTTCACGCTAATACGTAATGGTTTTACGATGATTTTATAAAATTATTAAATAAGGAAAATTTAATTTGGAATGAAAATTTTTTGGCGTATATGTAAAGCATTTTCTTGCAGTATTTAAGATTACGTATAATTTGCGTTACTGCAGTTAATTTTTTTTATCTGTATAAAACAACACGGTTGAAAGAAATTAGAAGAAAGTTTGCTAAAAAGATGGGTCCTTCATAATTCTCAAAAAAAAAAAAAGCACATTCTCAGCTATATTTGCATAATTCTCAGCGCATCCGAGATTTTTTTTTTTGCAAATGAAGGAAAAAATAATGCAAGAGTCCATCTGAATTAGAGACTACAATTAAAAAAAAATATTTTTACCATCTTATACGAAAATATCATAATTTAGTTGTTAGCAAAATGTTTCTTTTACTAAAAGAGACGTCTCCTTATTAGATTACTTCTACTTTTTTATTTATCTCTTAAGAAGTTCCACTCTTTTGTTATTAATTATATTCCCATATGTTTACATGCATTTTAGTTTTTGTTTATTCAAATTTAGTGCATCGTTGTTCTTTCTAAGTGCATTTTTTAATTTAGTGCATTTTGCTTTCCCTATTATGTTACTGTTTAACGGCACTGTTCTTGTATAAATATACTAAAATATTTGCGTTTGAAATATACGTTTGAATTGTTAAATAATTATGAATGTATGCGTACAAAATCTTACGATCTTTTCAAAAATTTTCTTTGAAAAAACGTCGTGGCCCTGCGGTGGCGCAGTGTGGTAACGCGTTCTCCTATTGCGCGGCTAATCCGGGTTCGACTCCCAGCAGTGCAAAAAGAACGCTTACTCAGAGATCTCATAAAAGATCGCACTGCTCACTGTAGTCCGGGGTTTGGTTCCCCAGGCCTTAAGAGGTTCGGATTCCTCGGAAAACTGTAGGTCCCGGCGCAGCATGACCACTGTAGTCTTTGAGCCGTAAAACCAAAAAACAAACAAACAAAAACGTCGTTATGATTACGCCTTCAAAGTTAAATCTTTGTATTATTTTTTTGTGTTTTTATTTTATTTTGATATTAAAATTGCTGAAAACGTTAGAATTTTCGCATTGCAGTATTAAATTTACAGTATCAATAATATAAATAGATTCTCATTTTAAAACGTTCACGTATTAGAGGATTTTTTTTATTTAATATACCCTCTATAATAAATGAAATCCAATGTTTATTATATAATTATGAAAGACCCATATTAACTTATCTGTAAGAAATAAACATGGTAGACTCACGACTTTCGGGCTCGCGAATATCCGGCCTATAGTTAAAGAATTATTATTATTATTTCCAGATTCCCTTCGCCGTGCTACTGTTCGGTTACGCTCGGAGGGTGCAGTTCAGAAATCTTTAAAACCTTATTCCAAAATGAATTCGTACCGACTGTAAAAAACATTTTAAAGACAACAATTTGCCGATAAAAGCTGTTATAGTTCTTTACAATGCATCTTCGCATTCCGCCACTGACGAATTCAAAGGTAGAGACATCAAAGCTTTATTTTTACCACCCCATGTGACGGCTGTTTTGCCAGCCGATGGACCAAGGCATCCCTGAAGTGCTGAAGAAAAGTATCGTCTACGTCATCTCAGTTCGTTGATATCAGCGATTGATAATATAAATGAAGGCTGCTTAACCACTCTGAGAAAGATTGACATGCAATGTAACGTCTTTTGGGTTGGCACCATCACAGCCAAGTACTTTTTCGAGCAACGAAATTAGTCTATCGTTTTCATCTTCCAATTCGGTTTCACAGACGGGTTCAAAGTTGAAATGTCCACCTTCATTTTCCAGAAGAATTTTCCCAAGACTTTACAAGAGATACGTTTGGAATCACTTCCCCCATGCTTCGGTCATCCACCTTATGACATCTAGCATGTCAATCTTTTTCAGAGTGATTAGGCAGCCTTTATTAATATTAATAATGCTTGGTATCAACGAACTGAGAAGACGCCAACGATACTTTTTTAGCATTTCAAGGGTGCCCTGGTGCATCGGCTGGCAAAGAGCTGTCACATTGGCTGGTAAAAATAGAGCTTTGATGTCTCCTTCAGTGAGTTCGTCAGTGGCGAAATGCGAACGTGCGTTGTCGGGAACTGGCACAGCTTTTCTCGGCAAATTTTTGTCTTTCAAATCTTCTTCTACAGTCGGTACGAATTCATTTTGGAATCAGGTTTTAAAGATTTCTGAATTTGAATGAAAGTGGAATCGCCCAATTTGACCACCCTTCTAGCGTAGCCGGACGGTAGCACAGCGGAGAAATCTGGAAATAATAATTTTTCAACTAAGCCGGATAATGGCGAGCCGGATAATCTAGAGTCTACTGTATATACAGCGTGGGGAACATTAAAGGTAGGGTTATAGATCCCCCATAGACGTTGACGCTATTTACATTAATGTCCATCACCAACATACGCATGTCAATGATAACAATGAGTACAGATATAGAGCAAGAACAATACATAAAATTTCGATTTATTTGGTGGAAAACCTGCTTGGTAATGAAGATAGTTACTTTCAAAATGCGGCTGCTGTGTATACTCTAATAATAACATTTACGTACATTAATTACGAAATTAAAAAAATATTAACAAAAATGATTTAAGAATAAACATGGGAGGTATGGAAGAAGTAGACAGGCAAAGTAAGATTGAGTAGATTAATTGAATCTTATATACATCAAACAACAATATTAATCAGTTTAATAATCAATAATGATATAACTAAAAAAAAATAAATCATTCTTCCTAGTAGACTTTAAAGCCCAACAAGTAACGAAAGTTCACAGAGTCATTGAATGCCTCTTTGATTCACCTTATACGGATTTGAATAGTGAATATTCCAATCGAGAAAGGAAATTATTAGCTGCTGTGATACCAGCTTTTTAAATTTTTACGATATTACTTATTATAAATATTACTTATTATAAACATTATTACTTATTATAAATATTATTACTTATTATAAATATTATTACTTATTACTTATTATAAATATTATTACTTATTACTTATTATAAATATTATTACTTATTATAAATATTATTACTTATTACTTATTATAAATATTATTACTTATTATAAATATGCTATTGTATTACGGTATTAAGCAGCTATTTTGTGTGACTATACATATATTTTGATTTGTGATATTGGGTAAAAGAAATTTGTATACTTCCATGCACACCATTGTCTCCTTACATAATCATCTAATTATAAGAACTACTTCCCAATTCAATGAAATTTAATTTGAATATGTTTTCCCCCTCTGTTTCCTGAAAATTTTCATTTTTTTAGTTGTGACAGTACTTTAGAAATACGATATGCTAAATATATTGTTTGATATCTTTCGGCTTACAATCGCAATATGGCATCGAAATCTTTAATCCACCCTTATATATACCAAACCCTTTTACCAAATTCGTTTGATAAAAATGTATTGATTGAATTAATCAGTTTATCATTTAAAAGTTCAGTTATCAGTTTATCATATTAAACATCAATATTAATGGCGTAGTGATGATACCAGCGCCGATGTTATGGCGTGATTAGATTGTGAAACGTTCGAAAGAAAAGAAATATTTCTGCGTTCGGTGGGACCTGAACCCACGGCCTTCCACTTGCCGGGCGGAGGCTCTGCCTACTGAGCTACGAACGACATCTAATCTCTTTACGAACGTATATAATTGATCGAAATGCCCGTTGCAGCATATGTATTTATATAAATCGAACACTACGCAGATTAAATCAAACAACAATATCAATCAACTTTTATTTGCATTTCGATCAATTTAATACCGGTTTCGTAATTTGGTTTAAAAAGTAGTCCATGTACTACATCATTCTGGGAAATACCGGCATCAGTAAATAGTCTTTATATATGTTCGTAAAGAGATTGGATGTTGTCGTTCGTAGCTCAGTGGGTAGAGCCTCCGCCTGGCAACGTGTCATCATCTAATCACGCCAAAATATCTGCGCTGGTATCACTACGCCAATAAACATTGATTAATATTGTTGTTTGATTTAATCTGCGTAGTTATATACATGCCCATAATACTTTTACCTCAATTTTAAACGTCTTTTATAACATGTTAAACGTTTTGAGCACTTACAGCTATATTCCCTTATTTAACTTAAAAGTTTTTTTTTACTTAATAGTTTTCGACACCCATGTAGAAATAAACTTAAACTAGAGCTGTTTTTTGTTTAGGAGAAAAAGAAGCGCCATTCTCATTCTGGATTTGAACCAGGGTCCCTCCGTTTAGCCCGGAATGTCTTGACCTAATAGACCAACGAGGGGAAAAGAACAACGGCTTTTTTCCACGTATATAAGGATGTAAGATATTATTACCCTTCTCAGGGATAACACAATTGCCAAATAATTGTCAACACACAAAGCCACCAGGGCGAGTTTTTGTGAGTTTTCGTGGGGGGGATTTATTTTTACTCAATAATTTTCGACACCTACATAGAAACAAGCTCAAACTAGAGCTGTTTTTGTTTAGGAGAAAAAGAAGAGCCATCCTCATCCTGGATTCGAACAAAAGTCCCTCTGTTTAGCCCGGAGGGTCTTGAACTTCTTGTCTTTCAAATGTGCGTTTTGAAAGTATGGCAGAGCAAGCAACAAATGACCATTACCGATGTGAAAATAAAGCTGAACGTCATCCGTAACTTGAACTTAGGAGTCCTAAATTTAAAGTTTATTTTTTCATTAGAAAGGATCAAATAATTTAAGAAGAATGTGAATTTATAGTTCGATAGCTCATTAATCACCCTGTCACCATGATGACCATGACGTCATGCTTGCAGTATGATAGACTAGGTTGGATATTGATGGACATCATGATTGACAGGACGTCGAATGGTATATCCTATCCACTGCTTTGAGGATCAACTTCTGGGTCAAAGAGGTTAAAATCGGGTTCACGCATTTAATAAGTTTAGTACATAATTCAAGTTTGGCATACTTGAATTTCTATCGTTTAAATTTATTGAAACTACAGAAGACTAGCATTATTTAAAAATACAGTATATCATGTTTATTTATACAGAAAACCAGTATTGTATACAAATGCAGTGGACCACCATTGTGTACAACTACGGTAGACTAGCATTGTTTAGAAGTACAGTAGATTAATACTGTTTAAAAATACAGTAGACAAATATTGTTTACAAATACAGTAGGCCAGTATTGTTCACAAATATAGTAAACCAACATTAGTTACAAATACAGTAGGCCAGTATTGTTCACAAATATAGTAAACCAACATTATTTAAAAATACAGTAGATCAGCATTGTTTAAAAATATAGTATACCCGATAACCTTCGTTCTGTAAACCCCTTTTTATGAGATGAGGATTCGTTTCTCCAACAATCTACTCTTAAACTTTTCTATCTTTTTTAAGCTCATATATTAAATTAATACAAGAGTTAATAATTATATTATTAATCATAAATAATATTTGTATACTTATATATGGGATGTAAATTGATGTTGGCAAATATAAAATTACATTTAAATTAGTCATCGATCACACTGAATCAATGAAAGCTTGCGATATATTGGAGTTCCCAAAGGTATCATCATAATAAAATCAATATGTCCCAACTTTCATTGACATATCCCATTCCGGTCATAAAAATTTATATTATTCAATGTAAAATTGGCTACTATATTAAATTAATTTTAATGATGTTGGTTTGAAAAAAACGATAGTCAAATACAAATTTACGTTTACATATAAAAGGTTAAACACTGGTAAAATAGCAATGAAAAAGATCACTCAAGCTTTCGGACGCATCAGCAGCAGTCCTTCATCAGGAGTAATGACGTACCTGGCACCCTATATTTTATTTCTATAATATAAATATATGCATTGTAATTAACCATGGAAACTATCCGAGTAGACGGAGAATGTCAACTTGTCAGCGAAACATTTATTATAATGTACACATGCCAAATATTTAAATATACAAAGTATGTATAGTTTAATAAAAATGTGTGTCTCCTAATTCTAAACACTAGGTCCACCACTAATTAATATTTTAAATTTAAAAACGCAGCACTTTGACACCGAAATTACAAGTTACTGGAAAAAGTGAAAAGTTTGGTTCCTCTTTCATTACAGCTAAATTCTCGAGGGTTTCAATTAAGCTTTTGAGACTTTCATTGCTGTATTTTTTCCGCAAGCTTATTAATTAGAGAATGGGTTGAAGTGATGGCCAAACGAGGACAACTAGAAAATTGCAGACAGTTCCTCTGTTTCGTTTCAAATATCACCATTTAAGAAAATGGGTAATTCGACGAGTGACTTTAATAACGATTCAGATTTTAATAACATACAAAAGCAACTGGTATTATTTCAACCGCGGATGAAGTGAGACATTTAAAAGCAGCAAGACACTGCGATTATGACATCTGAAAAGTGAATCCATTTGAGTAAAAGCAAAATATTGTCATTGACTGGCATTGGGAATAACAGATCGGATTAGACGATTTTAGAAGGGAAATTGAAGTCATGTTTGAAAGCATGTGTATGTGTGAATGTACTTTCTTTATTGTAAAGATAGTGAAATGGTGAAGAACACAACGATGTTCTGATGGGAAAATCACTGCTTTTCGTGCGTATGCACATTGCTTTCAATAAATAGTATCAAATTTTGACAACGCAAATATTTTATTAAAAATTGTATTCAAATAGTATTTTGATAATGTCTGATGATGCTGATCTGTGTGTAAGCTTATATTTTCTCGCTTTGATATCCTATTTAAAAATTGAAACAAAAATATTACTAAAACAATTTGAAATAATGTAATTACTATCCCTAAATGAAAAACGTTCATTTCATTCCAGGGAATATTCTTAAATATTGGCTAAAATATATATTGTGCGGCCCGCTATGCCATAAATAAATTTAACATTGGCCCTTGCATTCGAAGATATTGGCTATTCTTGGTATGAAATAGTACTTTCGATTTGAAAAATAAAATGTGACGTAAAAGCACTTTAACGAATATTTAATCGAAATGCGGCTTGCAAATCTCATCTGGCCTAAACAAGACGTTTGTTTAAACGACTCACAATTTTCTGGATTAGTTAAGAAACCCGAAAATCAATTATATAATATTTTAGTCTTCCATCTAACTATTAATAAAAAAATAATTTTATATATTTAGCTAACACGATGAATATAAATTTTTATCTAATTTCTACTTTAAATATCTCCGATGCAGTTTCTTTGAAATGTTTTACTAATTAAAATAATTGGGTTTCTATGATTAAAAATAAAAATAAATTCTAAATTTGGCACTAATCTGAATTTTTCTTCATTGCTGTAAAAAAGATCTAGATATTTGGTAATAAGCATAGGGGCAACAACTCCCCTGGCGGCAATTCTATCGGTGACGTGGCGTAACGGTGACGTCAATGCTTCGGTTGTTATGGACAAGATGTTGAGTTTTTCCTCTTTTATATTAGTTTTAAATTCCTAGCTTAACGCCAACTGTGGCAACAAATCACGAAATATTTATGGTCAAAATAGGTTAAATGAAAGAGTTCTTTTTTTCGTATGTGATTTAAAAAAAAACATTTTTGTAAGGCGTTTTACCATCGAATACCGTTAAGACAAACAACAAGAAAATCTGTTCGTATAAACAGCAATTCTTATTATCTGGATAGAATGGAGAAAATCGTTAGGGGTGTTGCATGTAGAAATGTTTTAGAACCCCTAATTTAGTGTCTATGCATTTATTAGGAAATATAAATAAAAGCCAAAAGAAGATACATTACCTTTAGTAAAAACAGATATGCAAGGGATCACGCTAGAACAAGCCAAATTGGGTCCAACACTGTCTACGGCTGCCCATGCTTATTAGTGAGGATTGCTTTAGTTTTTATCCTTCATGAAAAAAAGTAGAGGAAGTGTAAAAGTACTACTTTTTTAAATAAATATTCTTAATATGATTAATTGATCTAGATCTACTCAATACAGATGAGAGGGGGATAATGCGAGAGGGCGTGGGGGTCTCCCACATAACCCCTTCACTGACATATTCCCTTCACTGATTCAGAAAAATTAACATGGCCTAAAAAACGCCATAAACAACATGGCGGCTGGTCAGTTGTCCTGTTGCCATATATTCTGGAAACATTTCAAAAATTCAGTAGGGAACGAAATGTGCAGTGTCACCAAGATCTAAAAATTAATCTAGATCCATAAAAATTTGCAATGGTCGACGAATTTATTGTAAAATGATTGAGAAGACAAGAAAATTTCTCAGTTTAAATGGTATAAGTAAGCGTTTATAGCTGTTTCAATAACTTTAGGCTATTTTCATCAGAACGACAACGTACTCTGCCAACAATTATTACAAACGTTACAGATAGGGATACAATAAATTATACTGTGTCATTTTTTAATATATTATACAAAATATTTCTTGTATATACTACATATTTGTACCCATATCTTCAACCACCGCTTGTAATAATCGTTGGCATCGCATGTTATAATCAATCGCCATTCTGGTGAAACTAACCTAGGGCTATGAAATCAGCTGTAAACGATTAGTTATGTCCTTTAAACTGTGATAATTTGTTGTCTTCTTAGTCGTTTCATTACTGAGCAGTGTCGTCATCAAATTAAATCTAATTTAGTGCAATATTTGCCCAATAGTAAGGCAGACCCTGTTCTCACAAGCTAGTTGACAATATGTTTCTGGACATTGAAGACAAGTTTGGCAACTCAAAACCGGGTGTATGTGAATGAGGCTTTCGAGAGTGTTCAACACGCTGTTTGAAATTGACCCACAGCAGAAAGAATATTAAGCTTTCTTGGCATATAATTGGTACTTTCTAAGTCATTCCAAATTTCGTGGGATTGAGAATAAAAGAAATATGATAGAGAAGGTATAATAGAGAATATAATAGAGCAGGTAAAGAAATATAATAGAAAAGATATAATAGAGAATATAATAGAGCAGGAAAAGAAATATAACAGAGAAGGTAAATGAATATAATAAAGAAGGTAAAGATATATAATAGAAAAGGTAAAGAAACATAATATAGAAAGTAAATATAATAGAGAAGGTAAAGGAATGTAATTGAGAAGGCAAAGAAACATAATAGAGAAAGTAACAAAATAAAATAGAGAGGGTAAAGAAATATAATAGAGAAGGTAAAGATATATAATAGAAAAGGTAAAAAAATAGGCATTTCAAATAAATCTGTCCAGATGGGAACGATATATTAAATCAACTTATGTAAAGATGTATTAAATAAACTTATGGAACGATATATTATATCAACTTTTGGAACGATATATTCAATTAACTTATGGAAGGATATATTAAATCAACTTTAAACGATCCTCTAAACAAAATATTCAAAGCTATTCGTATTTCAGCTTGGCTCCAATAATCTTAAGTTAAATTAAGAAACAATTTTTATCAACTTTTTTAGGCGTAGTAATATTAATACCGATGTTATGGCATGGTTAGATTGGTTAACGTTTGTACAAAAAAGAAATTGTTTTCTGCGTTTGGTAGGGTATGATTACACGACTTTCTGATAACCGGACAGGTGCTCTTACCAACTAAGCTACCGCCGACAAACACTGAATCCCTTACGAACATATTCAAAAGGTATTTTCCGAAACCATAAGGGGTTGAGTGCTTGTAGACTATAGCTCAGTTGGTAAGAGCCCGGATAGCAGAAGGTTGTTGGATCGTACCCGTATCTTGAAACGTTATTCACGTTGTGATAATAAAATGGAAATTAATACAGGAATAAAATTTATATTAAAGGAATCTTGGAGCAAAAGACAGTTGGAGGTTGGAAGATGAATTAGGCTTGAGTATAGGGAATAGGATGGTGGTGAAGGTCAGCTTGCGGTCCAGACAGAAGTTATTTCAAAAAAGGTGCCAGGGAAAAAAGTTATAGAACAATAACAAGCTATATAAATGTAGAAGATGCGCAGGAGTCATATATCGTTAGGCTGTAAAAATCGAAGAGGAAATTTAGGGAAGGCGGGACGAAGAAGGAGGCTCCGTAAGGTCGAACGGGCAAATGAAACCGCAGGTCGAGTGGTCGGTGAGATAGGAGGAAAGGACGTGATTGGAAGGGAGAATTGATCGTAGCTGAGATTGGCTAGAAATAGTTTGATGGACGTGAGTGTCGTTTATGGATGAGGAGAGTAATGTGAGGTTTTTGGAAGACAGCGGGTCTAATCTCCGGAGAAATAAGGTCGGAGAGGATTCCGGATCAGATCTTCGAGGTGAGAGACCGAAGGATCGAGATAAAAAAATCGTCTAAGAGAGAGAGAGTTGGTACAGTACGATTAAGATTGTGTAAACGTGCGCGAGTCTTAAAGTCGCCTGTAGAATTTGGAAACATTTTTCTAGACCCCGCGTATGAAGATTCGTACCTATCTATCCTTGGCTGCGATAGCATTGAAGCAGTAGTATCCGAGTCGTTATTTTTTTGGGCTCATTGAAGAGAGCAGAAAAATTCCTGAAGCTACATTTGCCGGACCAGTTAACGGGACGATATCCTGGAGCCACATTTGCTGGACCCAGTTCACGAGACCATTCCTGGAGCCACGTTTTTCCCGGACCGGTCACTGGAGAGTTTTCACTGCGCGTAGGACGGACGTAGACGGATAGCGGAGGAGACCTGTGTAACGTGAGTTTTATATCTCTTTTACGTTTGATATGAGGTGTATCACGGTTTGGTAGTAAAAGGATAATCTGTAGAGTCAGGCCTCGAGTAAGATAAGCGCGGTACCAGGGAAGATAAGGTTAGGATTTTTAGGTAATGCAGTAGACAATTTTTGTTGCTTAACTATTTGCATTGCATTTAAATATTACAATATTGCATGCGTACATTAAGTGAAATGAGTGTTTTTCAGTATGTGTTTAAATTAATTGTATCGGTTTTTAAGGAATAATCACGGGCTCAGCCCATAAGCACTGTGCTGTCGTGCAATGAAGGTGAAAACCTTAGTATATTGCCATTATAGCTTCCTGCTACATTGAATATATCAGACTCAGTTCTTCATTGCGGTCCCAACGT
>QLNU02014802.1:149940477-149960082 GCA_006491805.2 Dysdera silvatica
TAACTTGTTTTTAGTTTTATCTTTAGTTTGAAAACTACTGTATTTCAAACCCACTCTTGTAAAACTCTTATTTACTCATAACCTTAATTTACATTTGAATCTCGTTAACGGGAACACTGTTAATGCGACTTACTGTTAACACGAATTGTAGCCCCCACTCTAAACAAAAATTAGCCTCCTAGAAAAGAATTTCAGTTTCCTATCTTTTGTAGCGGGTATAGTTTTTCCTGTTCGCTGGCCGGATTTGGCCCACAGGTCGTCTATTGAGAATCACTGCTCTATGCTAATTCAATTTAATCTCTACCATAACTCGTGTTAGTTGTCTGTCACCTTTTGTATTTTATGGCAAACATGATACTTTGATAAGACATTGTACATCTTTTGGCTAAATTCATTATAATGTATGGGTCCATTTCCTTAGCACATCGCTTATTTATTATTTAAATATTGCAAGCAGAACATTTATGCCTTATCATTAATTACTGAATGCAGCAAATTTATACATGTAATTATTAATTAGTGTATGTGGTACATTTAGCGGAGCTTATAGAAAATTTATAATACCAGATTACATGATTTATTACATACAGGTAGAATAGCACTGTGGGAAGATGAAAGCTGAAAAATATTGTTTTATTTATAAATTTTTGTAAATAGTTTGCTTATACGCTTTAACTTCTAAGCACCCGACTAACATAATGCAACACTTATGGCCCAACCCATGAATATTTTCAATGTGGAATAAAAACTTAGACTGGACATTTTATTTTATTCAGACAAAAACACATATTTTCACGGTATTTTTAGCAAACAATCGCGTGCGCATGAATAGAATAATTCTTGGGCGCGGTGGGGAAAGAAAATAACTAATAACTGCTGAGAAGAACATTAAAAAAAATGCATATCATATCACGAAAGAAATGAAGGGAGATAAGAATATCTCAGAATTCAATAAATATTTAAACAACGGTCTCTAAAATAAATTTCTTGAGAGAAACTTCAAAAATTTGAATCTATTCCCTTTTTCCTTTTATTAATTTCTTATTTATTTACATTAAGATCTTCATATCAGTGTTGTGAATATTGTGAATCGCTTTTACCTTAAACATTAATATATCATCCTGATACAATTTGACAAAATTCAGTAGAAATATTTAAACGCGTTTGTTTGTTTTTCTCAAAATTCGAGAGTACCGAAAAAAGGCAAGAAGTTGAAAGCAATATTGCACTTATTAAATCAACAATTTTTTCCTATTAGCCGATGATGTGGCAACATTATATGTTAAATGTTTGACGCCTGTAACGTAATTGGTTGGGCACTTGACCGGCAATCAAGAAGTTGCGGGTTCGGATCCCAGCAGGCGCCGGAAAATCATTTTTCTTACGAATAATTTAACATATACTATTGCCACATCATCGGCTGATATAAAAAAAAGTGTTAATTTAATAATATTAATTCTAGTTCGTCCTATCGGATATTCTTGCTTCTTTAACTTACCTCTTTGGTCACAAAGTAGTCACAGCACTGCCACACTAATAGTGCACTTTTCTGTAGACAGCCTTATATTTTCTAGTAAGGCATGGGATGGTTGACGCCTGTATCTTAATTGGTAGAGCACTAGACTTGCAATCAAGAGGTTGTGGGCTCAGGTCCCACCTGGCTCCAGAAAACCAGTCTTTACCATACGAGTAATTTACCATTTAATATTAAACTGAATACAAATATCATACGACGGCTTAGCGGTAGTACATTTATCTACAGTACAAAATATCCGTGGCGCAGTATAGCCCAGATGCTCTTGCGCCATAAAAAAGCCAAACAAACAAACAACAAAATATCAGTGTTTGACACGTTAAATGGCAAAGGTCGATGCTTTTTAAATCGTAGGTGCGGGTCCGACATAACCATAGCGCCATAACACAGCAAGAATACATTGAATTAAAACCCTTCTAACTGTTCCTTTTCTTGCGTAAACACCACATCCAGAGATCACTGGACATGGAATATATTTAGCCGCATCTTGCAGTAGTCCGTGCTTGTGTAGCGCAAGGACATTAAAGACCATGCTGTACCAGGTTCTATTGTCTTCCGAGGAATCCGAAACTTTGCTGCAAAAGAACCAAACCACAGACTGCGATGGACAGAAGAGCAAAACGCGATCTGCAATTTCACTGGGAGTTGAACTTGGATTTCTGGAGCAATAGATGTATGCGTTACCACTACACGACTTGATGAGCTCACAGTTCCTTCGCGAAATTTGAACCTCTTAAAGCGTAGGAAACCAACTCCCTCCTTACGGCGAACGGTTAGTTGGTACGCGCCCCCCACTTCTATAAATATATGCATGCACGACGATCAGTCAAAAAGTTAGTTGCACTCCTCCATAAAAATCTCGGTAAAAAAGATATTTCATTTGACACTTTGTGGCAGCAGTGCAGACATTTATCTGCGGCAGGTGCAATAGCGGCTTCGACGCGTTAACTTCAATTCACTCTTTAATCAATCGTAAACACGCCTCGGCAGCTGCAGATAGCTTCCAAATTGGAAGAGCTAAAAGTGATACGTTTTTTATGGACAAAAAGGTGCAACGGTACTGAAATTAACTGGCAGATGTGCAAAGTGCCTGCCTTTGTCTTCGCATTGTCATGCTCCTGCATGACAATGCTCGGCCTCATACGGTGACCCTAACGAGGGGCATGCTGAAAAAGTTTAAGTGGGAAGTATGGGACCACCTCACACTTATAGTCTAGATCGTGCACCATGTGATTTCTACGTCTTCGATCCCTTGAAACAATAGCTTTCCAAACGACCATATCACTTGGATGACGAGGTTAAAGCTGCAAACCAACAATGGTTAGCACACGTTGAGCTTTTATTTCTTCGTACAAGGCATAGAAAAGCTCGTGCCTCTCTTCAACAAATGTCTAAATAAGGGGAGATAAGGTCAAAATGTAGCTTTCACGTTGTACTTTTACGTAAGTAAAGCATTATTTTATCATTTTTGTTTTAAATTTGTTCTAAATTCTGTTTTTGAGCAATGAATTTGTTCTACATTCATTGTTCTAAATTCTGTTTTGTTTATTTTTTAAAGAGTGCAACTAATTTTCCGACTGACCTACGTATATACTGTAAAACCTCTGTTAACAACCACCTCTATTCAGAGACCCTATTCCTTATGACCGCCTTTTCTGAAAACGGATTTCCTCACTTCCATAGACCCAAAGTTAATTTTACCTCCATTCAGAAACCGCCTCTCTAAACGACCGCTTTTTCACGGAACGGGAGATATTCGCTTTAGGGAGGTTATACCCCATTTTCTTTCTTAACATGGTTGGACATTGAATCAGAATTAACGGTGCGTTAGATGACCGCAACACCACTGAGATACCACAGGGTTTTACGGTAGTCGTCAGTCTGTGACTACAAATGACAGAAGGTGAATTTTGCATTGACAGCATTGTTGTGTCGCAAAAATTTATGAAAATTATACTTTTTAATTATTTAAATATATGGGTGGCTTCATTACATCATCTTATATAATAACATATTTCTTCATCTCATAAAATTTCTACATAGTATACCGTGAGACACAAAAATTCACACATTGTAAATATTATTCGATTCTGCCGCCTTCTTTTGATTGTTTTTAGGAAAGGAAGCCAATTGGAGCAACTGCCTGATGAACGACAACCTAATAATTACCATCCCTTAACGTTACAAAGTGGAACAGTTAATAAGTGAAGACGATAAGCAGTGCTATAGTCCCTAATCTACTTGGACCTTACTGATGTGATCAACAGTTCACAAGCATGAGTGTTTTTCAATAACCGGGGCCTCTTTGAAACTGAGGTTAATCCATTAGGACAACAAATAGATGAAATAATTTACGATTTCTGAAAGTTTAAATAAAGGAGTTCGGCCATTAACCGGGTTTTAATAAACCCAAAATTCAAGAGGATTCTATGAGGCGATCAGCCTACTGCATAGGCATTTTAAATAATCTTTTAGACATTATTAATCTTTTATTTATCAACCTCGCAAGTAATATGCATATAGATTACGTGAATATGAATGTATTTGTGAAGTATTGTGAAATGTAGTCACCAACAGAAAATTATTTTCGGTCATCGTTTATATTTTGGGTTGACCCTTTATCTTATTTTTAGTTAGTGACTAATGTCCATTAATATTTACTTTAATTAAATTCTTTACTTTTATTTATCTAATAATCTTTATTTTACTTTTTTTAATCCAATCAATTATTCTAGTTTTTTATTTATCTATCCTTTCATCTATGGTTCGAGTTTATACACCCTTTTCCTCCCTCCTTTCATTTATTCTACTTTTGGGTGGTCAAGGCGAAATCACCATTCATCATTAGTTCTCGCCAGCCAAGTTCACAATAACGAAGCTCCTAGGAAACCATCTGAGAATGCATACCTCAAGCATCTGTGTAGTCTTTGTCTATATCAGAAATACCGACGTACTGCCTGACTATTGAAACCGATTCAAAAATATACTTCGGCTCCAGGTGTCTGGAAATGACACTGTGGCGAGAGGCAGTCTCAATTGTCCAAGTGTACTTCAATTGTTAAAGTGCACTTTATTTAAAATCTTTCTATGTGAATCCATACTGGGTTTTAAGATTCCTAGGCATATTTTAGTAGTCCTTTCAATAGTTATCTTCAATTCTTAAAAGTTTTTCATAAAATTATACATTGAATACCTTCAATATATTTTCCTTTATAATAACCAATTGCTATATCTTCTGTCAGTAGAAGTCTTAAGTGGATTGGTGTGGTCTTTACAGCACCTTCATCAATTTAAACAGGTGAAAGACCTCAGGTTCTATCCCCAGCACCTCCATAGAAATTCTTTTCGCGGTCCAATGCTTACGGGAATTGCCTTCAAAACTCATTGCCATGACATAGGAGATAGTATTTTTGATACAGATCGATCTCTGTTATTCGATTTTTTGAATAACAAAGATACCACTAACAATTGTCGGCCTTAAGGCATGATATTAGTTGACTTTGCTCAAAGAACATACAAATAATCATAGGAAACCGAACCTCTGTCGTTTAGGAACTCAGACCCTAGAATTTGCATTACTAGAAAAAATCACAAACGTTCGAAATCAGATGGAGTTAAATCAGGTTTTTCAGCACTGTATACAAACGTTTTGCCTCTGCGTCATCATATTGTTGGCTATACATTAACATGGTTTGCATTATAAGTTATCTTATGCAAAAATATACATATGTAAGAAATGATAATTGACCGATAGATGGCAACACATAAATAAAGAAACTGAAAACATTAAGGCCATGTGACTTTCATTTGACGCGCGAGAAAAGAAATCCGCGTTACAAAATAAAACAGAAGAAAAAAAAACAACAGTTAATTGAGAAAAGATTGTAAATGATGTTTTGGTGGTTGAGCTACCGTGTGAATGTACCTTACTCAAAGGATAACTGTACCATGTTAACTTTGTTCGTTGTGTTTTTTTGAGATGAGAATAAAGTGCATTGGTCATAAAATGGCGCCTAACGTGGGTTATACGTATATGTTATATATACACACTATACATTGTGTGTGAGAGAGAGAAAGACTGAGAGGCTGTTACGTACGTAAGTAGGCAGACAGACAGACATTTTACATATACCTATGGATTCAAACCAACAGGAATCAAGCATGAATATTCAGAAAACTACCAGTGCTATGCGCGAGGGTAGAATAGAAATGCCATAAAATTTTCCTTGTTCCTTCAATATTTTCTGAAAAAGATCGAAGTTTCCATGAAGGTGTCAAGTAATTTTGGAAAAAGAAATCGGTATTTGAAATGAAGTGAAAATTGCCAACACCATATATATATCGGCCAATATCATATTTATTTTATATCTCATTCTTAATGTTTACGAAAATTTATTTATTCTGCACAGCTACGAAAATTTATTTATTCTGCACAGCTACGAAAATGTATAGAACGCAACATTTGTATCGAATCTATTCACTAATTGTACAAATAAATGCCAATGCATTGGGCATTACTGCACAGTTCGAAGATGATTTGCAAAATTCTATTTTTATTTTTAAAGTTCGTTAAATAATGATTTAAATATTTAGATACATGCCAATTAATTCATACATATATTTTGATTCGACAAATACGTAAATTTTCTGGATGCGATGACGCTTGTAGAGTTTTAAATGAGTTTTCTCTTCCAAAAATTAGAAATTAATGTATTTGAAGAGCCAGACCTCACCCTTATAGGACCCCGAATGGAAGTTTCTGTTTACCACAATGGTGAACACTAATCAGGCCTTTAAGGCAATTGATTTAAGGCTTAATTTGATTAGATCGAACCACGCGAATTTGATCAACACAGAAGGCAGTGAAACTAGAAGAAGGTAACTCAATCTGTGGAACAGAGAAGCTTGGATGCAAATATGTTAACTATCTATGGGATCGCTTTCAACTAATCTAATGAAAAACCATTATTTAGTGGGTATATGCAGGGGGTTTGATAAGTTACTTTATACATTTAAAAAATATAAAAGAATGCTCTTTCAAAAGAAGGGGCCGCTGAAAAGAGGGGGAAGGGTCACGTCTAGAATTTTAGTTATCGCAGGCTTCTCTCGTTTTTTTTTATGGCCTTAAGATCGACGATGGTTTCGAACAGCGGTCGGCAACCTACAGCATGCATGGCACTACATTTGCTTTGAGACATATTTTAAAAGCCAGGAAAAACTAGAGAAATGCAAATCCTTACATGCGTTCATCATTCCTGATTTTAATTTTAATGCAAAAGACTAGACAAGGTGGATCATCTAGTCATCAACGAAAATTACCTGTCCTCCACTTCTAGCATCTGAAATATCCAAAGAACTCTTAGACCTCATTCATTCCAAGCGGATACTAATTCTCGACATAACGAATTTCCATGTCATACACAGGTGGTTAAACGTACTGTGAAATTAATCACAGAAGCAGTGAGCAAAGTATGTGGCGGTGACAGCAGAGATGGTTTCATCAGAGCAACTTTGCTTTCTTTTCTCACTTCAAAGTGCCAATGTTTTGAAATGAAGTCCAATTCATGGGGAATCAATCGAAATGACAAAAGTGGTGATTTTCCACGTCCAGCAAGGGTTGGTTGGTTTGGAAGGGCGTGGGGGAACTCGAAGTGCTGCCAGTGGCGTAGGCAGAAAGTTCATAAGGGGGTTATAGGCTTAATGGGAGGGGTTACAGAGCTACAACTCATATATTCCTATGTTAAATATACAAAATTTCATTGCGATGGGGGGTTACAACCCCCAAAACCCCTGGCGAAGCCTCTCAGTGCGGCCAGCGCGCCTGTTGAGTTCTGGGTAGTTTTGCTTTTCACTGAATGCAGAATGTAAACAGCTGAAGATCTGTACAGCAATAGTTAATCAAACAGTCTACTTAACCTATTTTTCTGAAGTCATGAACGCTTCTACGGTGTTTTGTTTTTTTCACAATTTTGGCCAATTTTCGTCCTAATGCGACCCCCTGCCAGCTCCCTTTGGGAAATTTTCATCCGTTAAACTATTATTTTCCTTTAACTAGCTTCTAATTACTGCCATAACGCAAGTTTCATGATAATCTGACCAATTTAAGGCACTATTCAAAAGTTTCTAAAAAAAAGTCAATTTATAGCTAATTTCCCACTTTCAGGAACTTTTAGGACTATGAGCGACTTGAAGATATTACCCGATTCCAACGTTTTTATTTCACTGTGTTTATCTCGACGAGCAGCAACTTTTCCGCATTATTACGTTTCGATTCGAGCAACTTTTGAAAATTCGACCCACCCTACTGTGGGGACCCGAACCCACCTCCACCAATAATTTGAAATAAATTGCAATTTTACATATACTGTAATGTATAAATATGCATAGTGTGTAACTGAGCCACCCTGCCCCTCTCCCTTCACAATAATTTTGAGAACCCTATGTCAACACACAACACCCTTCAAAAGTTATAGAGAGCCCTGTTATGCAGAAATACGACATTCGATTTTCAACTATAATTCCCAAATGTTTTTCATTCTGCCGTTTTTTCTGACCCATTGTTTCATTTGAGAGATCAAAACTAAATTTTTTTGGGCAAAAAAGAAAAAACAGACAACGCGGCGCTGATATTTCCACTGTTTATCTCAGGACTCTCTCTCTCTCCTATATATATATATATGTGTGTGTGTAAAAGCATATATATAAAAGTTTTCCTCGCCCATTCTTGGCGGAAACAGGCTTTGGGACGGGCAGAGCGCCATGTTCCCAAGCCTCTTTTTACATCACTTCTTAATGTGCCATGTCTAGAAACTTCCTGACAATGTGACACGTGTTTAGGATTGTGGCTTTTTGTATTTCAATGTAGGTGTTTGGGTCAATGTTGAGTATCTCCAAATTCGTCGCAAGCGTTTTTGGTACTATCCCTGTTGCTGAGATGACTAACGGGATGATGAGGATCTTTTCCATACCCCATATATCTCGTACTTCATGTCTGAGATCTTGGTACTTGGTGATTTTCGTTGTGTAGGTTGTCTGTATGTTATTGGTGTTGGGTACTGCTATGTCGATTAAGTACGTGGTCTTATTCGATTTATCGACGAGGGTTATGTCAGGACGGTTATGTGGGACTGTCTTGTCTGTTATGATTGCTCTATCCCAGTAAAGCTTGTGTGTTTCGTTCTCATGCACGGTCTCTGGCTCATATTTGTAGTACGGGCATTTTTCTGTCAGAAAGCCAGCATTCGCTGCCAATTTCTGGTGGACTATTTTCGCTACTTGATCGTGTCTATGTTTGTAGTCTGACTGCGCAAGGATCTTGCATCCTGCCATCACGTGTTGGATTGTCTCCGATGCCGCATGACAGTGTCTGCATTTGTCGCTTTCTATGTCTTTTCTCTGGATGAATTTCTGATTGTTCCTTGTTGCGATCACTTGGTCTTGGATGGCTAGCATGAATCCTTCTGTCTCTGGCTGGAGAGTGCCTTTGGCCAGCCAAGAATTTGATGCCTTTTTGTCAACGTGTGGTTGTTGCAGGTCATTGTAGTGCCTGCCATGTAATGGTTTTCCGGCCCAAGTTCTCAGTTTCTGTTCGTTGGCTGTTTCCAGGACACGCTCTTCGGTACTACACAGGTTTAGTGGCGTGTAATTTGCATCTGCTTGTATTATGGCTTGGATGAGTGGCGATCGGGGACTCTTCAACTGGAAGTATTGCCTCATGCTCTGGATCTGCTTGTCATGTAAGTCTTTGAGGTCCGCTTGTCCGCGTCCTCCTTCTTCCCGGGGTAGTGTTTGCCGTTCAATTGCCGTTGCAGGGTGTAGTTGTCCGGCTCTTCTCTGGATGGTTCTCATTTTCCGCTGGAGTTGTTCTAGTTCAGTGTTGGACCATTTGATGATCCCGAAGGAGTAGGTGAGCACTGGTACCGCATATGCGTTAATTGCTTGCGTGGTGTTCTTCCCGCTCAGTTTCGTCTTCACAATGCTTCTAAGTCTTTCTTGGAATGCTTGCGTGAGCTGGACTTTGACTTTCTTGTGCTCCTGCTGCCGTTTTTGCATTATCCCTAGGTATTTGTAGGTTTCGCCCTCGTCCAAGGTCTTCAGTAGTCTCCCGTCTTCGAGTTCGATGCCTGGTAAATCTTCTTTGCTATTCTTCTGTATTTTGCACTTATCGAGGCCGAATTCCATTCCTATGTCCTTGGAGAATGTCTCTGTTATACTGATGAGTTGTCGGAGTTGGGTGATTGTTGGCGCGTATAGCTTGATGTCATCTACGTACATGAGGTGGGAGACTTTATGTAGGTTTCTCTTGTCTTTCTTCAGCATGTATCCGTATTTACTTGTGTAGTATATATATAAATATAGAGATAGAGCATATATATGCATATGGTTACATATATATATACGGGGAGGGAAAAACAGAGAGAAATAACTCTCTATTTTGGATGATAATTTTGAGCTGTTTCTCCCTTGCTTCACATACTGCTTTTCCTTTATGGCATATGGTTTAATTTTCCAGGTGAAAACTAATTTGTAAAAAAGAAAAAAAAAAGAAAGACAGACAACACCCGCAGTTCCAACATCGAACCCAGTACACTATATGCATTAACGAAACTCGAATTTGGGCGATAACTCTCATCCGTTTTTCAGTTACTACATGTCCTTCCGTCTTTTTTCTTCTTATGGTGTATGGCGATGGTTCTCAATCAGTTTTCAACGCGGGTCACTTTGGATCTTTTCTTTCGGTCAGCGGGCCAGAAGATATGAAAGCAAAATTATCTTACACGTTATATAGACATTGGCGTAATTAATGAATGGGACTAGGGCGCTTATCTCGCCTTGAAATTTTCTGATTCAATGAAATAGCATTGAGGTAAGAGCTTTAGCCCCTTCAGGAAAAATTAATCCACTAGAAAAAAAATTAGCGCCGAGAGACGGCGGGATTTGTTACGCCTATGTTTATAAACGATTACTGGAATATTTATAAAACAAGTGGTGTAGGAAAAGTAGCTTAAAATTCTCCCATTTGATTCAAGTATGCACAGATAGCCTATTAAATACAACAAGCTATTTTTGGAGAGAGAAAAATTAGAATAATCGAATATACTCACAAGCATTCATTTACAAATTCGATTTATCAAAAATATTTTACATTACATTTTAGGATATTTCGCTTACTTTTCTTATGCTTCTACTGTATTTGAGCCTCATTTCATAATTTTTTATATTATATATACCGTGTAACACAGAAACAAATTTTAAAATTTATTTTTATTGGCGTGAATTAATAATGAAACATTATTCTGAAAACTAACAAAAATTTTTGCGAAAACTTAGATCGACGTGATTCCGCGATCTAGTTGAAATTTGAAGTGTAAAAAATCGTGGCCAAACATGGGATGTTCTCCAGATGAGAGAAAGGGCTGTTTGTTTGGATTTTTATGGCGCAAGAGCTTCTAGGCTAAACTGCGCTAAACATAGTAAAAAGAAAGAGATAGAGCATTGGAGATCGTTTCAGCAAATATTCTAAATATTATTCATTGTCGAAAAGGCTGATTCGCACTTATAAGTGGATTCACATATCGTTAAAAAGAAAATCGTCATTTTTTTAAAATTCGGATACATCGTCATAATTTTTTTTAAAAAAATTCGTAAAGATTCGCATTTAAAGTTACGTTTGAGTTCTTCTGAACCTTGAGTTTTAATCAGTTCATATGTTTTCAAATTTTTTAGCCTGGCCAGTTTTTACTGTTTACCTGAGCAAAGCAGATTTTAGCTACTCTGAAGGTTTTGACATAATACAACGATAAAAAGATTTACCAGGGTTTAGCATTACAAAATAAAGTCCTTCACTTGTCTGAATGCTGTAGGTAAGGGTAGAGGGAAGATAATTTAGTTATCTTAAAAATAGGAGATAAAAATTAAATAAAATACGAATCATTGTAATTTATTATTACTATAATGATTAAAAATATAACGAATTAATGAAAAGCTAACTCAACGAACAAAGCCGCCTTTTCAATACTATTAGAACTTACGAAGTAATTTTTCTAACTTTTTGTGCAGCCACAAAAGCGTTGGAAATCAGGAGTCTCTTCAGTGGTCATATGGCCACTACAATAAACATGATTACCTATATAGGCTACTGAGGTTAACACATTTGACTAATAACGTATGTATTTATTTTAACCAAAATTTAGAAACTGCATTATGGGAAGTATGACGTCACACACAAAAGGTCAATTGACCAAATACTCTGTCGAAAGTATATGGGGCCGCTAAAAACTGATTTCTTGGTACTTGCACTACACATTTAGCGGCCCTGGGCGGATGCTCATCTCGCACCCCCTAAGCAAGGGCCCTGGTCTTCACGGGCCGGATCTGGCCCGCGAGCCGCCTATTGAGAATCGGTATCAAGAAGATTGGCGATAAGGCGTAAAGTCGATGCCAAAAAAAAAGAAAACATGTTCATTACAATGGTGCCAAAAAGCTATAACATTTATTCAAATAATGCGTTTATTTGCGTAATACTGAACTATTGCTTCGATAGTGAAGGGCCTTATAAAATATACAAGGTGTGTCTAAAAGTATCCGACCTTGCATCTTCTCGCGCAGAGTGGAATTTCCGTGGAATTTTGCATAAACAATACGCACCGGAAGGACAAACAGTGACCAAAGAATACCATCAAGAAGTTCTCCGCCGACTCCGTGATGCAGTTCGGAGCAAAAGACGAGACCTCTGGACGGCGAAAAACTGGCAGTTGCATCATGATAATGCTCCATCTCATTCATCGCACCTAATTCAGACTTTCTTGGCGAAACATGAAATTCCAGTCGTTCGCCAACCTTTCTACTCTCCAGACATGGCTCTTTACGACTTCTGGTTGTTTCCGAAATTGAAGAGGCCATTGAAAGAATCCCGTTTTGAGAGTAGAGAAGAGATAATGCAGAACACGACGGCGAAGTTGAACACCATTCCAAAAGAAGTCTCCCAGAAGTGTTTTCGGCAGTGGAAGGAGCGGAGGGCTAAGTGTGTGGAGGCGCAAGGGCCCTACTTTGAAAGGGATTGAGGTCCCAATTCCGTCATGTAAGTAATATATTTTATATAATATATAATATAATGTATATATTATATTTTTTTTAATTCAGAAATTCACTGCTTTGAAAATAGCTTTGCGTATATCCTATATATACAAAATATACGTGTTTGATATATAAGCCTACCATTTATATTTGTTTCTCTAGAGATCAGAGTACACTAGAATACAATTATGAGGATTTTTCAGAAAACGTAGAATAAAAGTGTCTACTGGAAAAAACAACAGAAAAGTATCCTAAGCAAGCCATTAGCGTAACAATATAAAAATAATGGGGATGAAGTGGTTTTAAAGATGACTATGTGCTGCGGCTTTAGCGAAAATAATATAGTTCAATACCCAATGGGGGGTCTTGAGCCCCTTTTATGCCACTGAAAAAGGCCATTTCGGTAAAGTGGAATTTCAATTATTGTACTCAGCATAAGTACACTGTGCGTAAGCATTACTATATTCATAAGTTTGTGGCTCATCATGGGATCTTACCCCATTTTAAGAGCAAATGCGGATGCTCTGGACATTCTCAGGATGTCCACAGGACCTTTGCTCTAGGATGATCCAAACGAAGACTTGAATAGGACATCCGCAGGACTTCTGCTGTAGGATGACCCAAACATGGACGTGAATAAAACAGCTTTAAGATATCCTATAACGATGTCCTCCGCGCGTTTTGGAAGTCATTTTATAAAATGACGTCCTGAGAATATCCGATAAACGTCCACTACGTCCTGGGACCAAATACGGACGTTCAGGACGTCCCCGGGGCGACCTTTGCTATCTGGGTTGCGGTGTTCTTTTGACACCACCGTCTTTACCACTGAAACCACATTTGAGAACCGTTTCATTCACACAGAATTTGAAATAATGAGTGTTATTGGATGATTCTGAATGTTTTTTGTTGATTTGCTACACTTACTTAAGGTGCTAACAAATTAGCAAAAAGAATTCTAGCTCCGTTGATTAAAGATAAGTGAACTCGATTCGATTCTACTGCGGCTTGGTGATTACTTTCGGCCATGATAAATGACTACATGTTAATTACTAAGAGGTAGCTAACTAAATACATATTAGTTAATTACTATTTCTTCATGCTTAACTAATGCTCACTTGTCATGGATGGAAGCAGTAGTTGCTTCGTTGAACTGATTAGGAAAGAGTCACTTTGACGCGAATAAGAAACATAAAGAGTTTGGAGAGTTACCTAAACACAATATGGCAGAAAATATCTATGAAATTCAATACAAACACGTACTAAATACGTTACTTCTTTCATCTTTAAAACGTTCCGTCTGTTTCATGGATGACATGTTTTCAACGGATCATTAAAGATCTATCCTCAATCTTTTACCACACCCACCTCCCATAAAACCTACCTCCTCAGAACCTTCCACCTACCTTCTCAGTACAACCTCCTCTTGATCCCTGTTCTTGTTTCTGAGAGCGAAAATCGCGTATCTCTCGTCGAAGCATTAAAAAAAATTGGCGAGCACACTTCTCGTCAGTTTAAAAGTGCTTATTTTTTATAAAAAGAGGGTGGGGCAGGAATTTTATGCTAGTGGGACGAATCAATCAATGGATTGCGATCAATAAGTGAAAATCGATGGAAAAGTGAGTGAAAAAAACAGAAATGGGGAGGGCATCAGATATCGGTTTTTTACGCATTGTTCTGGTTCCATGAGGCCATCCCCCGATACTCCGTCGCCGCCCTTTGAATTCTCATCCCAAAATTTTGTTCCTTTTTTTTTTCCCTTATCCATTATGAGGTCTATAAACATGTCTATGAAGTTCAGAACTCTTGCAGACAAAAATCAAATTTATCATTTAATTCGTGCGTCGATGTTTGAGTTTCGATGAATGAATTGGTGATGATCGTTTCAGACAATTCTATCAGTTTAACAGAATGGGTAATGAAGTCTACAGGCTGTTTATTGGATAGTTTTCGTCATTTTGTAATTGGTTGGCTATTATCTGTGTAGCCCTTGAGACTGTTTGTTCCATGACTAGGATCGTTGCGGAAGGAAAGCAGTCCTGTAGCTAACGTCATATTACAACTTCAGGGAATGGCGTAATAAAGGGTGACTCAGGGCGTCCGAGCCTCCCCCTTAATATCCAAACATACCATTTTCTGTAAGGCCGCAAAACATGATCTCCTTTGAAGCCACTTTAGCCCTCCACATAACCATTTGAGCCCCCCCATGAGTTTTGAATAATTACGCTACTGACTGCAGAAACCGATAATGTCTAATTTCTCACTATTCCCGCCCTTTTGAATGAAAAAGTTACAATTCATGTATATATGAGAATGTGACTTATTTTTTCGAATGAGAACTTTTTATTAGGGGGACGATACGCGATCGGGGACCATCCATTTCTGAAATCAAGCTACTTCTCGTCACTGTAGATCACTGTACCGCTTGAGAAGTAAATTTCAATGGAAGAGGACCTCCAAAGTACGATGCGTTATAAACATCCATACTATGCTCTATTCTGGTTCGTAAGAAATACTAAATTAATATAATACCTAACGAACATATTTGTAAAAACTATTTCTGAACAAAGCAAGTATAAATACCAGGGCACGTGGAAAAAGCTTGCGATATCATGATGACCTAATATGACGATTGTCGCAATTAAACAATCCTATTTAATGTTATATAATATAGATGATGCAAACTGGCACTTCTTATACAGCACGTGCTTTAATGGACTCTTTCAAGAACAAATCCACGGTTTATCATGGAAGCTGACATTATAGATCACTGATTATGAGTCATTTCTGAGTTATTTCACTAATTATGAGTCACTTCTGAGATATTGCACTAATTATGAATCACTTCTAAAATATTTCACTAATCATGATTCACTTCTGAGATATTTCAATTACTACGAGTCACTTCCAAGATATTTTATTGATTATGTCAGTTACTTCTCAGATATTTCACTAATTATTATGAAATTTATCTAAGAAGTAAAAACAAATAAAATGCAATATACTATTATTTATACTCCACGAATGGATATAGTAATGTTCGCAGGGAAAATTATTTCCCTGTAACCTTATTAAATAATATCTCAAGCAAAATAATTCCAAAGTTTGGCGGTGAAGGTTTTCAATTCGAAATAACAATGGTATGGAAGGAAGGGAATAATATATATTCATAAAGGGGTATATGCAAATTCTTGACCTTGCGAGGTAGTTGGAGAAAACGGATTTTCAAAATAAGAGTTGAATACTTTTTCGATTCCGTTTCATACTTCAATTATGACACCCATTGTATAAAATGTTTATCAGGGGAATTTTCAACAGTGCTAAGACGGGGAAATGAACTGTCAACGTGAAGAAATACATTTCAATATATCTCTCACACCCAAACAGCGATAACAGCGGAAATCGAGACCCCCAACTTCAAAAACACCCGATCGAAGAAGTACTTCTCTGATCAATTTCAATAAAAAAAATGTATAAAAAGAAGAGTGTGGCGATAAGGCAGTCAATTTTTCTCTCCACTGAATAAAAACAGTCTATGAGCATAGAGTCATTTTAAGCTAAACTTAGAATTTCAAATATATATATGCAGATATAGATACATTATGAAAGTTCAGTATAATAGACAATTTTATATATATAAGACCAAGATATATGCATTATAGGCCACTGCGCAAACAGTGAGTATAGGGCAAGGCACCAATGAGCATGTATAGAAATTATTCGTTATTGTTTACGCGCTGCTTCCTGTACTACTCTCATTAAAATTTTGGGATTGTCATTTGTTTCTGTTTTAGAGCACAGGAACAGAAAAGATCATGCTGCACTGGGGCTTATAATTGTACGGGGAATCAGTACATCTCTTGACTGGGGAATAGAACCACGCACTACCATGGGCAGAAAGAAAACGACAAGCGTTCAATGTTACCATTCCAATCGAACCCGGGTTATCGGTGAGATGGATAGTCACCTGACCTCTACTACCGCCTGGGGCAGTGGTTCCCAAACTTTTTCCATTCTCAGCGCCCTAGGCGAATCCAGATTTTCCCAAGGCCCCCTAGATCAACTCCTAACAAGTTCACTTAAGTGAAGATAAATAAAACACTTATTGGGGATCAGCAAAAAAACAAATGTAAAAATATCACGTGGATTAGTTTGCATCAAGTCCGCTAGATGTCGCATACAATCAAATTGAATTGACAATGGAAATAAAATTACGAAAATCTTGTAATATTATTTTGCGGTGCCCCTGCGAGGAAAGCACGCCTCCACAGGGCGCTGCGGTGCCCAGTTTGGGAACCACTTGCCCAGGGTCATGGGATTATACAAATCTTTTTTATATTTGTTGTAACATTTATGTGCATCAGTGTACATTTCACATACTATTAAAATATTATTTCCCAAAATGATTTTAACCTTTTGATACTGTTTTTAATTCCGTTATTTAAGTGCATTTCAATGCACACTATTGTACTGTTCATACTGTTAACTCAATACTATACTAATAGTACAATGCATACAATTGTATTGTTCATACTGTTAACTCAATACTATACTAACAATACAATGCACACTATTGTTCTGTTCATACTGTTAACTCAATACTATACTGTGCCGTGAATAGAAAAACAACACTGTAATCAACCATAAGATTTTTTATTTCTGGTGCTCCTGCGGAGGCTCAGTAGTAAGGTGCTCAAACAGCGTGGCACTAATGCAAATTCGATCCCCAACGGCGCCAAAAGAAGTAAGCCATTTACTAACTACTCACAGTTGCTCGGGTTGATTCTCTAAGCCTCGAGAGGTTCAAATTCTTCAAAAATACTAAGCAAAGCTAAGTACTGAGTAATTCAAAAGTACTAAATAAAGGTAAACCACTGCCCTACCGTAGCGTAGTAGCGACATATTAGTACATTACGCCAATAGAGCCAATCCCTCCAATAGACAGAATTCGATTCTCAATGGTTTCGCAGAATGTGCGCCAATGTTCTATCATGGTAGTCCGGGATGTGGTTTCCTCAACAGCAGAGTCTTGGGCTCCCCCGAGAACCGTATCCCGGCGCAGCATAACCTTTGATGTCTTTGCGCTATAAAAACGGAAATAATCTATTTCCGTTCTCCGTTCGGGGCAACTTTGTACGAGGGCAAGTCAGTAAGTAGTTTACAAACCGATATGAGAGGTCAGAACTTAGTAGTAAATTGTTTCCAAATATGTCAATAGGTGGCAGTACTATCCAATTGTATGATTTTCATTTCGAATTTATGAGACAACAGTTGCACAAATGTGCAGCTGCATTTGAAAATGGCGACTGCGCTCAAGGAGTGTACGCTAGAAGAGCAACAAAGTTCTGTGCGTTTCTTGTAGGCAAAAGGGCTTCCGGCAAAGGATATTCACAAGGAAATGCTTCCTGTTTACAGTGACAATTGTTTGTTCTGTAAAGCAGTCTAAAATTGGGTCCAGAAATTTTCTGAAGGGCGTTTAAAAGTTGTTAATCAAGAACAAAATGGTCGTCCTGTTGAGATTGCGACAGAAGAAACAGTGCGGAAAGTTGATGAGTTGCAAGTCCTCACGCAGCTAGAATAACCCAAGGGAAAGTTGAGGAATTTCTGTGGCAACTTCTTTACCATCCGCCTTACAGCCCAGATTTAGTTCCATCTGATTATCACCTGTTTGCTCAGCTCAAATTGCACCTGGGCGGAAAGTACTTCGCAACTGATGCAGATGCTGAACGTGAGGTACATAGGTGGCTGATGCAACAGTCAAAAGTCTTTTATGCAGCAGGTATTGGAAAACTCATAAAGAGATTAGAAAATCGTATCAATGTAAATGGCGATTATGTAGAGAAACAAATATGCTTTTCAAGTAAGTATTTTGGTTTCCCTTTTTTTATTGGCTTTTATAACCTACTTACTAACTTGCCCTCGTATGTTTGTGGAAATTGAAGTGGAACAAGTGACTACTCGACCAAAAAAGCTTTTCCTCATCTTTTCAAAATAAAAGTTGATGATTGTAAACGGAATCAGTGCTTTGTTTTCTGACCTGGAATGCTTTGTCTGCTTCGTGTACATCACAAAATGCACTGAAGTTTTAAAATTTTGATGACCGATTGCTGTTATCACAAGATGACAAAAATTTCGACTCTTTATTCAGAAATAGAAGGCTGCATGGGAATTGCATACTAAAAACCTCTGATGAAAGGAAGTTTGGCGTCATATATATCTCCGTAATTAGTTCCTCCTCAACCTCCATCTTTTAAATAGATGTTCCCATTTTGACAAATATAAGTACGAGAAAAGTACCACGCATCGGTCGCTGTATTCGGTAGCTTAATGGTCAAAGCGTTGAGACGTCAACTCATTGATCGCTGGTTTAGTTAAGTCTAAGTGCGTGGATATATTTTTCTTTGTTTTATATCCCATATGTCAAAAATAAGAGTCCAGCTAGATAGTTCATGAAGGGAGTTACGGAACTACAACACAACGTTTTCTTTCTGCCCTTTTTTTCAGTTCATTACGAAAGAGTTTAACTATATAATCGCAAAGCTGATGCTTCATCTTCTATTTCATTTAAAATGTGTATGACTATATATAACAAAAAGGAGATTGGTATGATCAAAATCCCTTACAGATTAAATAATTTAGCTAAAAACACTTTTTGTTTTTCAAGTTTTAGTTATATATTTGGCAAACATTTTCTCCTGAAAAATATATAGGCTTAATAATTTTATATAAATTATATTAGTTTTGGTGCAAAATGGTAACTTTTGGAAGAAGTTTAGTCAAAAGTACAAGTTTTTCAGTAGGTAATGTGGTATGAAAAGCACAGTTCAGGAAAATTATTTTAATAAGTTATTTATTATAACAATGAATTTCAAATTTCCCTGACTTTTCCAGGTTTTTTAGATGAGGAGACACCCTGTTTAAATTACATAAAATTGAATGAATTGTGAAACAACTTAGGATCTTACATTTCTCATGGAAACTATTGGAAGGTTATA
>QLNU02014802.1:149964714-149977680 GCA_006491805.2 Dysdera silvatica
GTATTAAACTTGGCTGGAGTGCATTTGGAAGAAACAGTTTTATCCTGAGGGGAAAATTGCCTTTATGTCCTAAAAGAAAGTTCTTTGACCAGTGTGTATTGCCAATTCTCTCTTATGGATCTGTGACTTGCAGTCTAACAGTTGGAGCAGTACTGAAGTTACAGATCACCCAAAGGAGCATTGAGAGGTGCACGCTCGGAATAACTAGAAGGGATCGAAAAAGAAACACTTGGGTGAGAGAGCAAACTAGAATAGAGGACATCAGTGTTAAAATAAAAGGGCTGAAATGGCGATGGGCTGGGCATATTGCAAGAAGAACTGATCAACGGTGCACAACAGAAATTCTGAACTGGATTCCAAGAGACCACCGGGACAGGAATGCTGTCAAATTCAATGGTGATGGAAAGGTAAGTAGGTTAGTGGATGTGGAAGGAATTGCCTGAGATAGGCTTCTGTGGAAAAGTATTTGGAGACAGTCATCCAGTAGGATAGATAATAAGGATTTATTACAATTTATAATACTGGACAGAGCAAATACTTATAACTACTATAATTACAAAATACTAGAAAATACAGAAGAACTGATCTACGGTGGACAGCAGAAATTCTCAACTGTATTCCAACAGACTACCGAAGACTTAACAAACATCCTCAAACTAAATGGGTGGATGAGATAAGAAAATAGTGTATATATATATATGTGCAGGATTGTTTGGTAAAAGGGGTTTTAACCCCTATCAACATTTCCCCCCCCCTCCCTGCGTAATCTAGTGAAACTTGGAACGGCTGATGTTAATTTCCGTTGCTTTAAAATATGGCTTTACTCATATAAGGGTAATTAAACAGTCTTTGCCCTTTGTTCTAACTTGTTCTCAGTTTCTCTACACTTTGTGCAGTTTGCGAACAATTAGGGACTGAAATATTTCTAGCGTACTTGACAGTTGTCTAGCACTTGTGCACGGATTTGACACTACGACTTGGCGTACAGCATCAAAATTCACGTTCATAGGTCTTCCAGCCTATGCTTTATATTCGAGACATTTCCGAAGTCGTTTTTAAATTTCTAAAATCTGCTGTTGTTCGAAACACCGTTCCTACACTTTTCGAAGCACAAATTTCCCTCATGACTGTGATCAACTTTTTTTTAAAAAGAACCGTTACCGTAACTGAAATCGTGCATTTTGACCGTGATTTCGAGCCGTAAATTTTGACAGCAGAAAAAATTCCAATAAATAACAGCAGCGTCCGCTCCTATTTAAACTAACTAGATGCAGGTTTCCCTGTCGTGTGTTATTCTTACCTGTACAACGCGTGGGTACCGAGCAATTTCATGTGTAATCCCTCAAAATTGCAATAACTAAAATCAACCTAGTATATTTCTGTAATTAAAAAAATTATTTATTTAGTAACTGTTTTATGTAAAGTATGTGGTCAGTATTGTATTCGTATATACAATAATTTTATAAAAAAAAATCTGAATTAAACTATTTCTCTCTCTCTTTCTAAGTCCTCCTTTTACACTTTTATCTGCTTTCTGATAAGCTATTAGTTGCAGTGTATGTTGACTTTTGGTAAATAATTGAATTTGAAATTGTATTTATGCTCGAAAACCGTCGATACCTCTTGAAGAAAAGAGATCTGATGTCTCCAGGAAAATCTCTCTTCAGAAAATAGTTTTGATTCGCTCCATTTTATCTCTCTCCCGCTTTCAGGAATCGTACTCATTTATGCTGTCTCAGTAAAAAAATCAGCAATCAACAGCAAGAGGACTTTGCGGATCTTTTCCGAAAGCTTTCTGAGGGAGACGGAAGTTTAGTATCTTTATGTCGGTTTCATCTCCTGAAAAATCTCGCCACGCCCGTTTTTATTTTTCCGGCTTTGTGTTCCTGCTGAAACAAAGTGGAGAAAAGATCAGTGAAATAAGAAAACCCGCCTTATTTCGATTTTTGTCGGATTCAAAGAAAGGTTTTATTGCTTTTCCGATTCTGGGTGATTTTGAGTTTCGAAGATGTTTCGAATTTCCGGTTATTCTTCACGATGGGAAGTTGAAAAACTTTTAAGGATTTTCATTTTGAGGGGGGAAATGAAAATTTTGACCTTTTCGCGAAATTCCGAAATCAAAATCAGTATACATTCTACTCAAATTGACGAGAAATTTTGAATTCGTTTACACAAATGAAGGAAAAGACTGTTTTTCTTAATAATAATAGTAATAATAGATTCACATTACATACGTCTATATATTTTACATCTCAAGGCTGCGCTACTTATCACCTGAAGCGGAACCTACAGTCCAGCGGGACCTCCGAACCATAGCACACATTTAAAAACAATCAAGCTTTACGGAAGAACCTATTGAACCATACGAACGCCATGACCTTATCAATGAAGAATCATTGACAGAAAAGATGAAAAAAAATTTGGAGCCTTTTCTAACTCCCATCACTTTCGATTATGTGATCATATCGATATCTATAAGTTTCGACTACCAGATGAAGGCGGATATTTGTCAGTTGTTTAGCTTAGGGGGCAACATGACGGGCGATTGATATTACTATGGAACATATCTGCACCCAACCAAGCTTGTTTGGAAGAGTAGAACCTAAACTCAGTGGTTCCGAAGGCGGATTCCGTAACTGGCGGTTTAAAACTGCCAGATGAAGGCGGATATTTTTCAGTTGTTCAGCTTAAGGGTATCATAACAGACAATCCACATTATCCAGCGATACATTTACATCCAACCAATCTTATCTGGAAGAATAGAACTCAAACCTAACAGGCCCGAAGGCGGACTTAACCACTGAACCACCGGGATGCTGAGAAAAGAGGTAAGTGGAGGTCAAGAGATTAGGGACCCTGCGGTGGTGCAGTTGTAACGCAGTGGCCTAGCGGGAGGTTATCCCGGATTCGACCTCCAACTGTGCCAAAAAATGAAAAAACGCTTATTGGCTAACTGCCCACCGTATTCCGAGGTAGGTTCTTTATATCTTAAGGGGTCCGAATTTCTCTGAAAACTGTAATCTCTGACGAAACATGATCGTTGCTATCTTTGCGCCGTAAAACATACATACAAAGAATTAGGGAAATAGGATCTTAGCTGTCAATGCGCCATAAGGCACAAACAGGACGTAAAAAGGAGAAGAGCTCAATACGATTGTTTGCACATTTATATCTTAGGACTATACGGTTACCCTTGATGTCCTTGCGCCGTAAAGCACAAGTAGGGCGTCAATAAGAGGGCTTACTCTTAAGGATCCAATACGATCATTTGTATCTTTACCTTCTAGGATCACACGGTCACCCTTGCTTTCCTTGCGCCGTAAAACACGCACACAAGGAGTTAGCGCAATAGGATCTTGGCTGCCAGTGCGCCATAAAACATAAGCAGGAAGTCAACAAGAGGGTTTATTCTTAAAGATTCAATACGATTATTTATACATTTATCATCTAGGAATATACGGTGACCTCTGCTGTCCTTGCACCATAAAAATACACAAGGAGCAGGATCTTGGCTACCAGTGCGCCACAAAACATAAGCAGGAAGTCAACAAGAGGGCTTATTCTTAAAGATAAAATACGATTGTTTGTGCGTTTATCACCTTTGACTACACGGTGACCCTTGTTGCCCTTGCACCATAAAACACAAACACGATGTTAGCGCAGTAGGATTTTGGCTGTCAGTGCGCCATAAAATACAAGCAGGACGCCAACAAGAGGGCTTATTCTTAAGGATCCAGTACGTTTGTTTTTACCTTTACCTCCTAGGACTATACGGTGACCCTTGCTATCCTTGCATCTTAACCGCTTAACTTTTCTTTTTATTTGGTTTTCTAAAATGTTTTTAGTTTGAAATTTTAGTCTTTATTAGTGATATAATAATATGACGTAAGAAAGTTCACAAGAAATACCTATTGCAAGCTCGTTCGTTTGTTTTGTGGTTTTACGGCTCAAAGACTACAATGGTCATGTTAAAGCTCAAAAAATAGTTGAGTACGAGCTTGCATATGTAGTTCCCTTATATATGCGAGCTAACTCGTACATACATGGAAAATGAAGAAAAATAACACAATTTGATGTAAATGACGCAGAAAAATCATTGGCAAAGAAATACTAGTTATCCATTGGATGTGACAAAGTACCGGTTAGCAGCAATTTGATATAATAAAAAAAAATATGTCAATAAGTATCAATCAGTCATGTTAAGTATAATATTCTCGACAGCAAGGTGTCACGCAAAATGCTGCCTCGCAATCTGGACAGTAATAGCGTGATTCTCGTCGGACTTTCTTTCCACAAGCATCCCATTTTCTACTACAAACAACGCATTGTTTTGAAGGGGTGGTTAATTTTTCCGTCACGTGGATCGCTTCAGGAAAATATCGACCAATAATAAATCGTAGTGGTGGCAGGACACTGGTAGGACGATATCTATTGGCCAAACCCGACAAAAAATAAATAAAAATAATAATAACAATTACGTGTTAAGGCGGGTAAACGCATCATTGTACATTCTATGTAGGATTTTTCTCGCACCCGAACAAAAACGTCGGAAAATTACTTTTAAAGGATGGGTTATTTCATTTAAGAGTTAAAAGTACAGAACGTGGAAGCCAAGAATATTAACTAAGGAACTCCACCAACTGTCACTCACCAACTGTCACGATTTTTTGCATGTAGTAAGGTATGGTAAATCTATTGCCTAAAACATTAAAAATTTTCTCTATCTCGGAAGAGATCAAAAGATATGACATCTTGAATATTAGTAAAATCAGCAGCATTTGGCTGTAACCCGTCCATTTGGCGCCCTTTCAGTATCTTCTATCATTTGAAGGACAAATTCAACCGCTCGGTTTTCAAAAAAACCTTTACTTTGGATATCAGTTTTTGTTACGAGTTTGGTAATTTTTCGCCCAGAAATATTAAATTCTCTTTTAAATGAATTTATAAATCCATTTGAAACTTTAAAGTCATTTATGCTTTTTTCTTTTGCGCATGCAATAAACCATTTTTGGGTGTCTTTATCATGTACACAAAAGCCATTGTATCGTGCTGATTTAAAACGATTAAAAACTGCGTTTCTTATTTTTTTTATTTTTGCGATCTATTGCCATTATTTACTATATAGTTGCGCATTCTATATATTTGTCTATAATTTAAATCTAAATTATAAAAGTATCGACATATTGTTGCTATTTTGTGACATCGTCCTTTCGTTGTCCAAGCAAACTTGACAACTTTTTTCCGCATATTCTAAAGTATAACTATTGGCAATTGAGCTGATGGGCTCCTTATTTTCTGATGAATTTTCTGTAAAATCGTTATTTGCAACCCTTTCGTCAAAATCAAAATCCAGCGTAGACTCAAAATCCACATAAAATTCCGATGACTGTAACCTTGTTTTAGCAATTGCAAAAAGTTCCATCCCTACATTCATTTCACTTTGAATTGTTTGCTGTAATTGGATCTCCAAATTTAGCTTTAACTAAGTTCAAAAAATGTATGTCAACATTTAGTAAATTAAGCATAATTCACGATAACTGCGAAACGAAAATTCTAGTGTCAATATCTCTGTTCTTTATCGTGATCTCAGGCGTTCGGACGTTCGCCCAAAGCGTTTAATTTAAACAACTTGGTGAGATTTGTTTTAACTTGGCGAGATCTCTTTAGCTTGGCGCGTTAAAAACTCTATATTCATATATATCTATATATCATATATATCTTCTGTTCTATTCCGAGATAGAGAAAACTTTTAACGTTTTAAGTGATTGTTGTACCACATCCTACTAGATACGAAAAATCGTGGCATTTGGTGAGTGACAGTTGGTAGAGTTCCCTAGTAAGACTAAAACGTTAAACGGTTAAAACTGACATAAACAAGCAAACATAGGACAATACAGCAGTTGTCTTGAGATTAACTGATATTTCAACGTAGCCTCCAGACAGGGACGGATTTAGGGACAGGGTGGCGATCGCCCCCCCCGCCACCCACCTTGAATGAAAATTTAACATTGAAAAGATACAAGGTAAAGGTCCAATGAGGTATCATTTTCAAAACTCAAGTCGTTAACTGTGTCGTTAAGGAGTGTCGTTAAAGTCCCTCCTTTAAAATTGTTTCGTATTTTTATGTCCAACAAATACCTTCGTATATTTAAATAGTATATAGCTGTATATATGTCTGTACTTGCTAATAAACAAGAAGAAGCACCAAAACGCCTCGTCACTGGATACCTCCATGCGCTACCAAATTTGGTCGATACGCTACACTCTCCTTACTCACTTATACTTTTATTCATATTCTCCCTTTCTTCACATTTCTTGTCCCTTATACCTTTTTATTTATTTGCTTTCGTTTAAATTAGTTTTATTTTCTTCTTATGTCATTTTTTTATCATTTTCTTCCCTCCTTGCTCATCAGCTGCCTCTTCTATTTAGTAATGACATATAGCTCAAGTTTTCTCCTTCATAACCGGTCATGAAACCGTCAATTCAGAACCGGTCATTCAGAACAGGACAGGAAAGAGGACTTAGCCGGTTAATTAATTTTGCATAGCATCCGAAATTGCATAATTTCATGGGAAAAAAAGTGATTACATGGAACTATTGTAATAAAAACTTTTCTAAATTAATTAAGATGTTTAAGTAATAATTATATTAGTTTATAAAGTACAGATGTGCCATATCGGTCATTGAACGGATCAATGAATGGTTTTGCCCAACTACCATAACCAAAAAGACTTGTTCAATGAGTCGGTCTTTGAACGACTCGACACACCACTAAAATGTAACAGACGATATTTCGGAAACACGGTCATAAAAACGACGAATGAAAAATTCAGTCACTTTCACACCCGAGAGGGCCGGTTTAAACAATACCGCTTAAAGAGGATCTACTGTCGAAATGGAAAATCCCGTTAATATGTGTGCACTTTTGGCATTATGTCAGTTATTATTAATATTAAGGATTATAATTATTAATTAATAACACAGTTATTTGTATCTCTCTTACTGTTTAAATATTGGTGTAAATAATTATGCAAAACGTAAGTTAAGTATTAAAGACTGACGTCTAAAGTACTCTACTATTCAACTCCTAAGGGCAAAAAGTAACAAAGGGGAAGAGACTTCAGGGCGTTGGTTCGTGACGTGCTGCTAATCCGAGTTGGACTACAAACAGTTCCGAAGAGAACGTTTTCCGACTAATTGCTCACTGTAGTCCGGGGGTTTGTTCCCCAAACCTTAAGAAGTTCGGAAACCTCGAAAAAATATAGGTACACTATCCTTTTCTGTGGCGCAGGGGCACGGCACTTGTCTGGCGTGCCACCTACCCGGGTTCGACTTCCATTAGTACCATAGGATGTACACAGTTTCTCTGCCTACAATATTCTGGGGTAAAGTTCGCTTAGAAGAGGTTTCGGTTCCGCGGCACACTGTATGTTCCAGCGGAACATGACCTTCACTGTCCTTGCGCCATAAAAACACAAAGAAAATACATAAATTCATCTAAGAGAAATTTAACTGTAAATGCAAGTGCATGTAATTGGATTAAGAACGAACAGTAGCATAGCTAAATATTTTGCCGCCCGAGGTAAGTGACTGTTATTGCCGTAATTGTTGTGCCTGTCATTGTTTTTTAAAGGCTAATTGCCGCCCCCGAATTGTGGCGCCCGGGGCGACCGCACTCCTGCCCCTTAGCTACGCTACTGAGAACGAATATCCTGAATGTGAGTGAAGAATGCCTTCTATAAACCTCTGAAGGAACAAATTAATTGTCGATAAAATTCATCGATTAGAAATTAGTTCCTTGTTAATAATTTCTGCTTGTTATGACCCTTAGAGAAGAATCAATTTTAGAGGTCTTTCCGGAAAAAACTGGTTAACAAAAGACCAGTCAGCAAAAACTGTAATTGAATCATTTTTCCATTAATTTATTTTTTCTGCATTATTGCCGATAATTCCCTCCCGTTTTTGCTTTTATGCTCTTTAAAATTTTGCCCTTTTTAATATTTTATGGCAATTATTTACAACAAAATTGGTCAGATTGTTTTGTTTGGAACGCAAACTTCAAAACGCACAAAAACACTCCTCCATCAAAAATTTTTTTGAAAAAAACGCGCGTAATTAGAATATGATTTTTTTAATGCTTTTAAATTGGATTGCAACTGAAGTCGAGTTAAAAAGTTTTTTATATTTATTCAGTCCTGATTTTGCAGTTTAAATTGGGGATTTTTTTCAATTGTTCGACGTAAACGTATTATTAGCAGTTCGTTAAACGGCCATTCTTTCTGTCATAGTCGGCTTTAAGTGATATCATCATTGACTTTGAAAGAAAGAAATATTTTTTTCTATTAAACGAAAACAAGTTTGAGTTGAATAATTTTCAAAAGGAAATGAAATATTTAGTTCCTTTTATTCCTTTATAATATTTTTGCATTAATCCTTAGATAATAATTGCTAACTTTGGAAAATTGCCAAATCTAAGTAAATATGCCACTGAGAAGGATAAAATGCCTTAAAACCATATATTTTATATATAATGGCATCGCTTCACATGTTCTGATAGTCTAGATGGTAACACGCCCTGGCCTTTACGGAGTTGTCATGGGTTCGGCCCGGAACGGTGCTCTTTTCCATCTTCTACAATTCCACAATACACCAAACTTGGCGGTGGTGGGTTATACTTACAGTGTTACCTTGAGTTTTACACGCGGGTATCGGCGGACGAATCATGAGCGGCAGATTCTTAGAGGCGGCAAGATGAGATTATAATAAAAAATTAAGTAAAATACAGGGTACCAGGGAGGAAATTTACATACAAAAGGTTAAACACTGGTAAAATAGCAATGAAAAAGATCACCCAAGCTTTCGGACGCGTCAGCAGCAGTCCTTCATCAGGAGTAATGACGATGTTATGTTTCTGTCTCTTTTTATACTTGAAATTTCTGGAAAAACCCTTCATCAGAGTAGTCCCGCAGAATGGAAAAACCCAGTGGGAACCAATGGGAGGCCTCCAATAGAAATCATGGAAAAACCCAATGGGAACCAATGAGAAACCTGTACTGTGGGATACCTAATGTTGGGAAATCCCATACATTTCAGAATAAGAGTTGTTCGTAAGTTTCTGGAAGTGGTTGTGATGTATTAATGACTTTTCCTAGTATAATATTTAGTACCAAATATTTCAAATAAAAATCTCACACCACAACAGCAATTCGTACTATCCCTCAGTCTAAATTTCTCACCTGCTCCACTTAAAATTCCTACACCACAGATTCTCGCTTCCATAGAAAATGCTCTACAAAATACTCACACTGACGAACGTGTTGCAGCTGATATCCGCTGCAGAGTGGCAGGACTCCTTCGGCGTCCAAAACTTCCTGAGGACAACCTAACGCCTATGCAAAGGGTTGCCCTCCGGGAGCTACGAAACGACAAGGGCCTTGTCATACTGCCAGCTGATAAAGGCCGTACTATAGTCGTCTTAAATCGTCCAGACAACTTACATAAAATTTCTACACTCTTATCTGATACAAATACATACACCCGCATCATAAAAGACCCTACACAAACAATTCAGGCCCTGCGGTGGCGCAGTGTGGTAACGCGTTCTCCTAGTGCGCCGCTAATCCGGGTTCGACTCCCAGCAGTGCAAAAAGAACGCTTACTCAGAGATCTCATAAAGATCGCACTGCTCACTGTAGTCCGGGGTTTGGTTCCCCAGGCCTTAAGAGGTTCGGATTCCTCGGAAAACAGTAGGTCCCGGCGCAGCATGACCACTGTAGTCTTTGAGCCGTAAAACCAAAAAGAAAGAGAGAGAGAGAAAGAAAGACAGACAGACAAACAATTCAATCCAAAACAAACTCTCACCTCCTTAAACTCTATAAATCTCTACGACTCTTTAAAATGCACTTCCGGCCGCTTACCATCCTTCTACGGATTACCTAAAATTCATAAACAAAATATTCCTCTCAGACCAATAGTTAGTTTTTGCAGCTCTCCTACATATAACCTATCACAACACCTCTCACGTCTACTCTCTCCTACAATCGGTAATAACGACTACACTGTTTCTACTAGCCAATCCTTCTGCACCTCTTTAAATAACCTACAACTTGACGACGACGACCTCATGGTCTCATTCGATGTAATTTCTCTCTTCACTTGCATTCCCACATCACTTGCAATCGACACCGCACTTACACGCCTCCAAAATGACACAACACTACATGAACGCACTTCACTAACACCTCACGACATCTGCACATTGTTGAAATTTTGTCTGGACTCTGCTGTGTTCACCTCAAATGGTTCTATCTATAGACAAGTTTTTGGCACTGCCATGGGATCTCCGGTCTCAAGTGTTGTAGCTAACTTGGTTATGGAGTCATTTGAGGAAACTGCTTTGTCCTCACCGAATTTTAACATTAAATTCTGGAAAAGATACGTCGACGACACGTTTGTTGTACTTAAAACTAATACACTCCAAAGCTTCTTCCATTACCTTAATAACTTAAACTCACATATAAAATTCACATACGAAACAGAACAGAACAATAAACTCCCTTTCCTAGACGTTCTTGTACACAGATCTCACGATAACTCAATCTTCACCTCAGTTTACCGTAAACCCACACATACAGACAGATATCTCGATTTTAAATCGCATCATCCAACATGCCACAAAGCTTCCGTTGTTAAAACATTAAGTCTTAGAGCGAATTCTCACTGCAGTAATGAAACACTTTCAAACACAGAAACAAAACACATACACACGGCACTTAAAAATAATGGATACCCTAAACGATTCATTCTCAGAAACTGTAGACCCAATAGTACATCTTTAAACAATACATCTCACACCCGCATATCTATTCCATATATTCACGGCATTTCCGAAACAATCTCTCGCATCCTTAAAGAGGCAAATATCAAAACATTCTATTCCCCTGTCACAACACTTCGCAAACAACTTACAAAAGTTAAAGACCCAGTTCCACCAGAAGATCTCACAGGCGCCATATACCAAATACCATGCAAAGACTGCAACAAACATTACATAGGACAAACAAAAAGAATGATCAAAACAAGAAAAAAAGAACACAAACAAGCACTCGCGAAAGGAGACATAGCCTCACGTCTGGCAGAACACGCTTTACAACACGGACACGAACCCGACTGGGACTCAACAAAAATACTACACCGTCACATCACAAACAAGAATAGTAGACTCTTCTTAGAATCTTGGGAAACTTACAAACTACACGGGAAAGCCATTAATACATCACAACCACTTCCAGAAACTTATAAACAACTCTTACTCTGAAATATATGGGATTTTCCCAACATTAGGTGCCCCGCAGTACTCGTTTCCAATTGGTTCCCATTGGGTTTTTCCATGATTCTATTGGAGGCCTCCCATTGGTTCTCATTGGGTTTTTCCATTCTGCGGGACTACTCTGATGAAGGGTTTTCCAGAAATTTCAAGTATAAAAAAGAGACAGAAACATAACATCGTCATTACTCCTGATGAAGGACTGCTGCTGATGCGTCCGAAAGCTTGAGTGATCTTTTTCATTGCTATTTTACCAGTGTTTAACCTTTTGTATATAAATAAAAAATTAAATCTTTTTGGGCGGAGAATACTAGCGTACGCAGGGGGTATTGATGGGGCTTATAAACCCCCCATTACGATGAAATTTTATAAATTTTAAATAAGAATACATGAGCTATAGCTCTGTAACCCTCCTACAATTGAACCTATAACTTTCTGCTTAGTTTTGCCTACTACTTTTGCTGACTTCAGCCTTTCACGCCTACGGTACAGAATACGGATGTAGTAAAAAACATTACGTTTAATAGAACTGAGAAGGCTTCCACTTGGTCCATTATTAATTTAATGCCCCCCATTTGCCGAAAAGATTGTGGACGTTTTCTTTCTCAGTGCTCTTGTCATTTGCATCAACATGGCAATCTGCTGGAGGAACATAGAGAGAGTTGGACTGCTCATATGGGTTTAAATAGCTCACTTAAGAAAGCATATTATAATATGTTCTTTTTAATTTAATTTTTCACTGTTTCCAAAATTTACACAATCCTGGTACACACCTGAGACTCACCAGAAGAAATTCTCAACTCAAATAAAACGACTTACAAATCACAAATTATCTACTTTCGATTAAGCTTCTTCAAGCAACTACGTTCGGTAATCATTGTAGTTAGCTAAATATTAAATTACGCAAAAATAGATGATCTATGTTCGTAACCACCTCGGGCAGTTTTTCTTGGCGGATTATTTGGAAAACTTATGCCGTTTTGCGATTACTGTATTTAGTGTACAAAGTGCTCTATCCTTTCAGCCTATACTCTCTGTTTGAAAAGTTAGTATGTATAAAAAACTTTAGTTCAATATAAAAGTGCACTGAAAAGTTGAAAACACTCTTCTTCGCAGAGGTTTGTGGACCCATTGGAGAAAGTCAAAACGCATTACTACGCTACAAGGATACATACCAAATAAAAAGCTTTTAAAATATCAAAACGTCTCCATGCATTTTCTTCGCTATAACTCTTTCATACTTCGTTTCACAACTGATGTGAAAACAGAAACAAAAAAAAAAAATAAATAAACTTCCATCTGATTCGGTTTAGAGTTTGACTACAGAGGAATATATTTTACTTCCCGCGCACATAAAATCCAGTTTATTCATCGTTTAGAATAATACATACAGGCAAAGGTTGATATCAACAATATAAAAATGGGCCTAAATGTATAAATTATCATGGAAGGTATATTATACATACAGACTAATCAAATTTTATGGTACAAGGACAACAACGGCCATACTGTGTATGACGAAAAATACACGTATAACGTATAAGCTATGTCAAACAAAGGATATACGTATAACGTATAAACTATGTCAAACGAAGGATATACGTACACATATAACGTATAAGCTATGTCAAATGAAG
>QLNU02014802.1:149977780-149989342 GCA_006491805.2 Dysdera silvatica
TGCAGGTGGGGCTTTAGCCCCGCACAATTATCGTGGAAGGGTGCCGAAGGGGCTACTCAAAGATGTTCATTAGAAATCATAACTTCGCAATTTTTTTACATTTGCAAAAAAATTTGAAATGTGTACACTGTAAAAATGAAATAAAATGAAAAAAAATTAATTATAAAAAGAATAATACAAATCATTTTTAACACAGCGGCGTACTGATAACCCCCACCGATGGGGGGGCCCTTTTTCCTTCATATATTTTCCATAAAATATATAAGTGAAATAATAATAATAATAATAATATTATATTTTTTAGTTAATAAGGATTTTTTTTAATCTTTAGGTAAAATATAAAGTAAAATGAACGGTTTCCAACTGTGGCAAACTCATTACGCTTATTTACTTTAGCTGTTTTTATTGCCTTTAAAACTGAACTCAACATCAAAAAATTATAAAATCTAGACGAGTTTTGAATTTACAGTATACGCTTTGTGCCAGAATCTTACCTCACGAAACGGTGACTAATAGACATGTGTTCTGTTTAAAATATTGGAATGCGTCGCTGGTTAATTTCTTATAGAAGACACAATACAAGTGGCGTAGGCAGAAAGTTCATAAGTGGGGTTTAGGCTTAATGGGAGGGCTTACACAGCTACGACTCATACATTTCTATGTTAAATATACAAAATTTCATTGCGATGGGGTTACATTACAACCCCCCAAAACACGCCCCTGGCTACGCCTATGCACCACACAAGAAACGATAAAAGGTTTTGAAATATGGCAACAAACGTGTCAGAGTGCGTTGCGTATCAGTTTCCTTTCATTCATGCCATATGTCGCCCTATCGCCTTCCTTTCTATCTTCTTTACAGATATTTAGCGTTCGAGAATTGATTCTGTAACTGTTTTTGTAGACCCCTTTACATAACTCATTACTCCTTTTTCGTTTGGTTGCATGCACGTGAAAAAGTCATGTTTTCTTTTGCAAACTTTCAGAAACTGCACTCTGAAAAGTTCTTCTCAACAGAAAAATAAACTTTTCATAGATCACATGAAAACCTTGACATCCTTGAGAAAATCTTTTCAGATCACACAGCGAGTTAAAAGCTAGTGGATACAAGGTAGTCTTAAAATGTTATTCGTGCTGCAACTAATTTTTATAAAAGTATAAAAAAAAAAGTTTTGTCTATACCCTAGTGTAAGAAATATTATTATATGGATGGAGACGAGACAAACATTTTTATTCTGCAGATTCAAGTTATTTTCATAGACTGAAAATCCACTGTGCAATCGTTATAAATATGTCGTCCTCAAGGAAAAAAATCGTACATCAGTGGGGCCGAAAAAAAAGATAAAGGAAAGAGAGAAAAGATATGACCCAAAAATTGAATAAAGTATTTTCTTATTTTTCAGCTGAAACTCCAGAAAACCAAGTTGCTACAACATCAATGTGCATAGAGCAGCAAATAATTCAAGAGTGTTCTGAAACTACAGATAAAAACCTTGCAACTGAAACAAATATTTCAAAAGTATCAGTTGAAAAAGAAAGTATATTTCTCTTAAATATGAGCTATCCTTCTGACCGTTAACCAGTGGCGTATTGATATCTCGCGCAACCCCTGCAAGGCGGGGAGGCCCCACGGAAAAAGGGTGCCCCTTTTATCTTCTTTTATTTTCCATAAAATTTATAACTAAAAATATAATATCATAGTTTTTAGTTCATAAGGATATTTATTTTATTCTTTAGGCAAAATATAAAATAAAATGAACCGAATTTCCAACGGAAATTCCAACTGTTGTAAACTCATTACGCGTATTTACTTTAGCTGATTTTATTGCCTTTAAAATTGAACTCAACATCCGAAAATTATGAAGTCTGGACGAGTTTTGAAGCTATAGTATACGCTTTGCATCAGAACCTTACTTCATGAAACGGTGACTAATCGATATGTGTTCTGTTTAAAATATTGGAATGCATCGCTGGTAAATTTCTTATAGAAGACACAACACTGTTATATATATTATATCTATATATTATTTTTCACATATGCATATATAAATTTATTTTCGTAAAATGGGGCCCAAAAAATTATTGCGGGGTGGGGGCGAGATTTTCCGTTTTGCCACTACCATTGACATTGTTCTCTTGATATAAGTAACAATATTTTGAAAAAATACTTAATTTCGGACCTTGCGAACGAACGGCCCACGCGACGAAAACAACAGGTGCTTTTCGGATGCATACTATTACAAGAAAACCACTGATCAACAACCCATTTATCGTCTTTGGTTATTAGGACGGCTCCTGAAAAATCGAAGTGTCTTAGATCTTTTTGCGGTAGTGCAGAAAAGTTGTGAACTCTCATCATTAAAAGGTATGCAAAATCTTATAACTCTGAATTGATATCTTCTGTCGCCTGAAAGTGCAGAAAGTTGTGAAAATTGGAATAAAAATGCTTAAAATTCAAAAATTAATAAATAGTCACAGACTTCGTTGATCGCTTTGCGGTAGTGCTTAAAAGTTACTACTTTTTAATAACAATACCTGTACAAAATTTTAGAATTATACGTTAATATCTTCTGCCTATATACGTTATTATCTATCCGTCTCAATGGCACCGAATTTTACAAATTGAAGGCAAATTTTTAAATAAATATTCATTGCACTTACCTCATTTTAATGCAAACAGAAACTTTATTCCACCTTTCAAACATACAAATTACAAAAGCATTATTACTTTCGTAATTTAGAATTATAGGTTAATATCTTCTGCCGCCTCCTCGACTCTTTGGCGCCGTCCTGTCTACCTGCCCCACAAGAACGGGTTTCTGCGTGTCGTAATCTATTTTAAAACGTTTAGTTGATAAAGCAGTAGTAGTATCCTTTCAATTAGCAGGCGATCTTTACACGTGGAACTGTAGTCGTGCATGTTGTATGTAATGTTTGGCCTTATGGGGGGCCCTAAGGAATTTGTCAAATAGTTTTGTGTATCTCATCGTTTTAAATAAGAAATATAGGATATATCCAAGAGCATTTACGAATACGTAACCAATGCGTTATTTGATGGTTTTACCAGCCTTATTTTTCTCGGGTGTGACGGTACGGTCGTGAACATTGGAGCGTTTAATGGTGTAATTCGCAGGCTTGAATTGAAACTTCAGAGATCAATCCAATGGATTGTCTGCTTACTTCATTTCAACGAGTTGTCATTACGACACCTATTTGAGTACATATGCGGAAAGTCTTCTGGTCCCACGTCTTACACTGGAGACATTGGACAGAACCTGAAAGGATGCGAAAAGCTTCCACTCGTTGCTTTTAGTCGTATTGATTGAGACTTGTCAGGCATTGATCCCACCGCCCTAAGTTCTAATCAGAAATACTTCTTAAACATTTGAACCGCGATGAGTTCTGGCGTTTGTTCTTCAGATCTAGCTAAGCGTCAACCATCAACGTTGAATTCGGCCCGCTGGCTAACAACTGCCAATTGAATACTGGGGTTTTATATATCTACATCAGACCCATCAAATGAGTTGCTAACTTTGATTGTGTTCATTCAATGAGTCAATGCACCCTCATGGTTTTAAATTAAGATCCATCATTCCATAAAGGACGGTGCTTGACACCTGTGGCATTTCATCAGCTCATCTCGGTACTTGACTAAGAAGTATCCTGACATAATCGAACCAGTAACTTCTCGCAGCGCTTACTTTGCGACTCCAGAAAACATGCTTTTGGCCATGTTAACTGATGAGAGATGCCATATTAGGACGCTTGCAGCTAGGCGGATTATCAAGGCAAGGGGAAAATGGCCCAGATGGAAAATGTGTTCGCAGATTCGTTATTCCTGATGTTAACCTTGGAGCTACAGACTACGTAGATCTCATCGACTGGCAAACTTGTCATATGGCATCGCCTCCAGTGCTCATGAACTTCTGAAGGTGATAGAGGAGGACGATGGTGATAGAGGAGCCAATGGACGGCCGTGACTTTATTAAATAATCTTCAGTTAAGCGAATTGTAAAACTAATCACTGAAGCCTCTGAAAAAACAGTTGGACCACAGAATAGGGATGGATTTATTAGAGCAACACTAGAATCCAGAAAACACATGCCAAAATTTGAGTCCAAAAAAGATTACAAGCAATAATGCGTTTTTAATTTGTATATCTAGAAGATAGAATAAATTTTCTTTTCGCATTAAAATGAGGTAAGTGTAATGTGTGTTTATTTAAAAATTTGCCTTCAATTTCCAAAATTCGGTGCCGGTAAGGCGACAGAAGATATTAACATATAATTCTAAAACTTTCATAAGGTATTCTTGATAAAAAATAGTAACTTTTAAACATTACCGCAAACGGATCAACAAAATCTGTGATTATTTATTCATTTTGAATTTTAAGCATTTTTAGTCCAAATTTCACAATTTTTGGCCCATTGAGGCGACAAAAGATATCAATTCAGAGTTATAAGATTTTGCAGGCCTTTTAATGATAAGTGTTTATAACTTTTCTGCACTACCGCAAAAAGACCTAAAATACTTCGATTTTTTTCGATCCGCCCTATTGGTTACGCTATTATCCGTAATTGAATAGTGCTTATTGTGAGCCCTGTTGGCTTTTTGCCGATAGACAATCCGTTTATTATAATTCAGCTTTGACTAAAGGCATAAACGATTGGCAAGAATTACCGAAAAATGCTAGAAAGCAGGAACTTTTATATTGCCATTTACAAGCATGTGTTATGTACGCTTCTTGGAAAAAAAGATACTCTATTGTAGATATAATTTTAGACTTGGATTTAAGGAAAGAGATCAATTTTTGGAAAGAGATTTTAAAGAGGATCATTGAAGTTACCCTTACTTTAGCTCCATCAGACGTAGCTTTTAGAGGACACTCGAAAATCGACCATATTTTTGTTTTTCGTCTATAACTTCTGAACAAATCATGATAGCGTAATTTCGTAAATGTACAAAATTTCACAGCCTATCCACTGGTGTAAAAAAAATCGTTTAAGAAATATGATGAATTATAAAATTCAATTTTCATATTTTTCCACAGGGGAAGTAGCGCGTAGGGGCGACGCTTTTCTTGTATGCAAAGCAGCTATGCAGGGGAGAAAACACGTAGGGGACGATGTTTCTCCTGAATGCATAGCTGTACTCAAGCCTGTAAGGGCGACTTCAGATATATTTTCAGGAGAAAGTGGGGAACCGCTTTCACAGACGAAAAACAAATGATATGATTATATATACAAAAAAATCCCTTCAGTGACTCTAGTTAACACCTAAATATGAGATTATTGTCAACTGCTTCTGGATATAAATATTTACTTTTAGGGAGATTTTTGTGGGTCACACTATATCATGTACTATAATTCGCCGTGTATATGAGCTGTGTTGTCTCTAATTATGAAATTTATGGCATATATTATACGTCTGTCCTTTGATCCGTAAAACTTAAAAAACCTGTAGATCTGGTAAATGTGTTTCTCTAACAGGTCATTGCGTATTAACTTTTAATTACCCTGCATCTGTTTCAATTTCCTTTGTCTTCCTATTTGTGAGTATTTTACAGTTTCGTAATTAGAGACAACATAGCTCATATACACGGCGAATTATAGTGCATGATATAGGGTGACCACGAAAATCTCTCTGAAAGTAAATATTTATATCTCCAGAAGCAGTTGGCTTAATAATCACATATTTAGGGGATGATAAGAGTCACTGACGGGAATTTTTTTTGTATAATCATATTCTTTGTTTTTCGTCTGTAGGGGATTTCACTTCCCTAAAATTTACCTGAAGTCGCCCCTACACTGCTTGCCCTCTTACTGAAAAAGTTGACTATTCTCTTACTGAAAAATTGATTTTATAGTTACCATATTTCTTAATTTTTTACGGATAGGCTGTGAATTATCATGATTACTATCATGATTTGTTGAGAGTTATAGCCAAAAAACAAAATATGGACGATTTTGAGAACCCCCTAAAATAATTTTTAACCGATAAAAAAAATACGTATCCAATGTTTTTACACCTTCTACAAGTCCACAAAATTTAATTAAAATCGGAGGGGAACACATGGATTGCTTTTCTTGTAAGCGCTACTTCCCGTGCGGAAAAAAAAGCAAAAAACGAAAATTTAATTTTATAACTCATTATATTTTTATACAATTTTTTTTACACTACTGAATAGGGTGTGAAATTTTGTACATTTAAGAAATTAGGCTATCATGATTTATTCAGAAATTATAGCCGAAAACAAAATATGACCGATTTTCGAGGGGCGAATTCCCCACCCCCCCTTAACAAATTATTTAGCCGATAAAAAAACACGCACCTGATATTTTGGCCCCTTCTACAAATACACCAAATTTCATTAAAATTGGAGGGGAACACATGGGTTAATTTCCTTGTTAGTTTTGAACGATGCTATTTACATACCTCAAATTAATTTATTTTATGATTATGTTCAAAGATTATATAATTTCTTTAGCCAGAGCATTAAAAGGTGGAAAACATAGAAAATGTTGAGCAAACAATTCCAACTTTGAAAAGATTATGTCCAACTCGATGGTCATCAAGGCACGATGCTCTTTTTGCTATTCGCTTTAGATATGCGAATATTATGAAAGCGTTAATTTACCCCAAAATAACGTCAAAAAAAAAAACACAGAAGAAAGACATGAAGATATTGTCACAAAGAAGAAATATATGCAAACATATGAATTTCTCTTACACACCGTAATTCAAGCAAAAATATTAGAAACAACAAATTTAATATCTAAGGTTCTTCAATCACCAGGCGAAAACCTAATTAAAGCAGCCAAAATGTTGGGAGAAGCTGCAAAAAATTCAAAAGATTATTGGAATTTTTTCTATAAAGCAAAAAAAACCGTCAAAACTATAGATTCCTATTAAGGCGTCGAATTGAAGAAAAAATTCCAAAAAAAGAAAAATTTGTACTAAAAAATCTTTTGGTGAATTAAGTAAAGACTCGCATCTTAATGATCCGGAGCAATCTTTTAAAATTAACGTACTTTATGCAAACATAGATATTATTGTCTCTCAAATCTATAACCCGTTCACTAGCATGAAAGGCACTTTACTTAAATTTGAGTGCTTGTATCCTTTAAATTTTGTTAAAAAAATGACGATGAATTGCAGAGTTCTGCAAAATATCTTGCTAAAGAACTCTCTGCTGACATTTCCTCCGAATTTGCCCAAAAATTACTTTTAATGAGAAATGTTCTTAAAACAGATATATTAAAAATCTAAAACGGACTTATTAAAGACTTAGCTGAGCTTTTGATTATTAAAAATACATTCTATACTCAGTATTCCAGATGTTTCAACTGCACTGAAAATTTTTTAACTCTTTCCGTAACATTGGCGAGTGTAGAGCGATCGTTTTCGAAACTCAAATTAATAAAAAACTATATTCAAAGTTCGAAGATACAAAAACGACTATCCGCGTTAAGTGATATAAGCAGTGACGTTAATCGGGCTCGGAAAATAGACACAGATTTTTTTAGTAGAGGAATTTACTAAAACAAAATAAGAAGCAAAAAAAAGGGATTTATACGGTAACCAACAAAAATAAACAATAAGGGCAAAAGTGCCAGTGCCAACAGAAGGACACTTGTGACAGCTCTTTCTAAAAATAATATCAGCAGTGGACGAACTAAACATATTTTTCAATAAAATATGCGTTTGCCTTTCCTCATCTCCCTCCCTCTGAAAATCCAACAATATATTGTTGGTTTGGTGCAAATAAATGTGGAGGTAATTTTTTTTTATCATTATCTATTTTCATATATGTACATAAAAATTAATTTTCATACAAGGGGGCCCCAAAAAGTGCCTTTACGCCACTGTTTGGACATCATCAAAATTTTGAGTTCCACTGAACTAAATTTTTCAACAAGAGAGCACTACCCCAGGTTGGAGTCAACCCAGCAACCTTCCAGTTAAAACCAAGAAAAAGATGTGCTGTCCATTGCCAGCGAAGCCATGGGTGCGGTGTTCTTTTTTCGGTATAAACAGTTGAAGAAAAAAACTCTAAATACATAAAGTGTGTGGAATGTGGAAGGATTAAATAATTCGACATTTTTGACATCAACAGTGGTAATTCACCACAATTTTGAGTTCCACTCGTTGGCGTACGCAAGTGTAGGTCCCGACACCCACCCCCCACGAAAAATTAACATTAGGTGTATGGGAGCCAAGTCACAATATAACTGGCGCCAAAATTACTTTAGCCCCGCTTAATCTGAGCGGCTGCGACCGCCTATGTATGAAGGTTCTACTGTCTATATAAAACGAGGGCCCAATCCTGACAAATTTACTCGTAAGTACTCTTTCAGTTTTTTAGTTGTTTATACATTAAACTCTCATGAGTACTTATAAGTAATTGTGGTGTATCATAAAAGTATTTGTGTACACTTATGCAAATAATAATAATTTTATTCAACCCGATATACAATATTTAGTGATATACCTATATAACTTGAGAAGTATAGAAGTTATAGTAATGTAAGAGAAGACTTATATTAAATTATTTTAGTCTTTGGTTAGAAATGAAAGAAAATACAAAGCCGCAGTTTGTTACGAGATTCTCTTCCAGAATTCGTTGATGTTGACAAAAAAAAAAGGGGGTAGATTTTTATGTCTCCGAATCTCGCTTTTTTCAAAGAGTTCGAACAATCAAAAATGTGGTATGCTGATAAATTTCAGACACATTTAAATTACTTATCAATCACTGGGTTAATGAAATCCTGTAAGGTATTCGAGTCTCATCAGGAGGCCAACATCATTAAATTAGTTTGGGCTGATTTTTATTAACATGTTGCAATATTTCGATGTCTGAAATTTTCCGATTATTCACGAAAACTTTTACGTTTAAAATGCACGGCTCTGTCCTTGACATCTGCTACACAGATGTTATTTAAACGTTCTCAGTGTGAGCTTTTCGATACGTTCACGAATGTTATTTCCTTCAAGGGTATTCCCACTGTAAAATAATTATTCATGGCAAATGTCAAGAAAACCAAAATAGTAAATTCCAAGAGGGCTTGGCCCTGCTGTGGTCCAGTGGTAAAGCCTTCATCCTGCGTGTCGTTGTCCCAGGTTCGATTCCCAACGATTCCAAAAAAATAAAACAGCAGAACGTTCCTAAATTGACCACCTTTAGGACTGGACTGCAGTGGTCGCTATAGAAAGGTGGTCGCTATAGAAAGGTGGTCACTATACACGACATACTTTAGTATAGGCATAACTAATTCCCTATCAGTTCTCTCTCTCTCTCTCTTAAGAAAAGTTGTCACTTTATAAAGGTGGTCAATTTACTAAGGTGGTCCCTTTACCAGGTTCCACAGTACTTGCTGATTAAACGTTCGCTGTGGTTCGGGGGTTGGTTCCCAAGACCATAAGAGATTCAGGTTCCAAGGAAACTGTAATTTCCGGCGCAGCATGAACCTTGCTGTCCTTGCGCCTTAAATCTCACAAACCACAAGAATTTTTGCGGCTCGGTATATATTAGAGATGAGATGGGCTCAGCCGGAGCGAGCCCGGACTCATAAGATGGATGCAACTTACACCGAAAACTAACTTTTGTATATTGAAGTTTCAGGCTCGGAAGGGCGCAGGCTGGCTCAAATTTCCACAAAGTAGTTTGAGCCCAGGCGGGATCAAATTGCAAGTTTTCAGGCTCAGGCGGGCTCGTGCTTCGGACATTGAGCTCGAACTCATCTCTAGTACATTTGATGACGGAGCACGGTACTCTATTAGCTCTTATTTGTCTTTTTTTTTTTTTATAAAGCGACAAGAATTTTGTTTAATAGACGATAATGCCCATCCATACATGGTAGTTCGGGTTGCTGAGGTGCTAGGAATATATCAAATACGTGGAATAACGGCTTGGGTATCAAAAACATGGATCTTATTGATACTCCAAAAGACATGTTTCGTGGAAGAAATCTCTACCAACCCCCAGGCATTTTGAAAATTTTAAAACTACTTTTAACAAAAGAGAATGGGATAAAATTCCTACCGAGTACCATATCGACTTTTCTAGATTTTTTCGAATTCATACATACGTACTCGCACTGACATATGCAGGGTGTACCGATGGGGTATTGCAACCCTCACCGCGATAAATTTTGTATATTTACATATAAATATATGGCGTTATTTCTCTATAACCCCTTCATTATAAACTTTCTACGTACATCTATGAGTACTCACACATTCATAAACGCCACGCATGTATGAAGGTACGTTTATTCCTATCGCCCGACTCTTATAGTTAGCATCCCGTTACTTTTGATAGGGTCCTTGTTGTAGCGCAATGGTGTCACGTTCTCATAGAGGGCCGTAAACCCTGGTTAGACCCCCAATGGTGCCCAAAAAATAAATGCTTACTGACTAACTGCTCGCTGTAGCCCCAGGGTTGGTTCATTTGATTTTAAAAGGTTGATATGCCTCGGAAAATATATATATCCATTGTCCCATCCTGACGTAGCAATAATACATCCGTCTATTATGTCCCTTACCCGGGCTCAACTTCCGAATGGTATCGTCCCCAGTGTGCCGCTTTTCTACTCACCATAACCCGGGATTTGATTTCCTCGGTAGTAGATAACCTATTTCCTAGGAAAACTCCGGGTCATGTCGCAGCACGACCTTTACTGTTCTTGCGCCAGAAAACACAAACTTTCGACGGTTTGATATTGATACTAAATCACGTGTGCGTGTGTGTGAATAAGACCACACATCCTCTAATTGTACATGGTGTGGAAAAACAAAGAGTGAGAAACTGTGATTGGAAACCTTTTTATTATGCCATCGTCAGAGTTGAAAGGAAAAACTTTTACAGTTATAGTTGAACTAGTTTTGTTTAGTTCCGGTTAGATGTTGACACGCAAACAAGCCACGAGATGTAGCTCATGTTTTTTTCCGTGTTTTAGAATTCGATTGGGAGATGATATGAATGTGGGTGATTGTAAAATTGTAAATAAAAGTATGCGTTTACCGGTGTTAAATTTGGTGAGTTGAGTTAGTGCATTAGCGGCCATCATCGATTTCCGAAAGTGGAGTTGAAAAAGGTGATTCGTAATTACGTATCCCAACGAAAAGGTAAGTATACTTTGATAATTTCAAGCGTATTTTTGATATCTTTTAACACATGAGGTGATTGTTACGCTAAGACCGAGGTCGGCAACTTTTTAAAGTATTGTGCCGAAGTAATACTGGATTCTCCTTCCGCGTGCCATTCTACACTTAAATAAATTTTGAGATTTTAGTTTACTTCCTAACCATTAATGAAAATGAATAGATAAGTTAATTAAGGGAATAAAAATTGATAATTAGTAAATTAAGTAGATGAAAATTAATAATTCCTTTAAGAAGGTACAATTTAATAATTAGTAATTTAATAAAGTACAATTTAATAATTAGTAATTTAAGAAGATACAATTTAATAATTAGTAATGTAAAACGATACAAATTAATAATTTAGGAAGATAAAAATTAATAATTTAGGAAGATAAAAGTTAATACTTTAGGAAGATC
>QLNU02014802.1:149989442-150010994 GCA_006491805.2 Dysdera silvatica
CAGACAGACAGACAGACAGACAGACAGACAGGTAGATAGATTATTGCTTTACGCTTTCAAAACGCTTTCATAATTTTTTGTGTCATCTTAATACGTTCAGAAGAAGCGTAACCTTACGTTACACAAATTACATTTGATGTTAATAATAATGAGTCGGAGATATTGATGATAATGATGATGAAGATATTGATGATGATGATAATGATGATGAAGATATTGATGATGAATTGGTATTGAGAATGAATATAGCACATGGAAACATGTCGGACAGATATGGCCGTTTTTTGACAGAAAGCAACGGAAGCGAACTCTGGACTGATTCCTGTCACTTTATGGAAAAGGACAGCAACGCGTCCGAAACTCGTCAATATACCCTGACTAAAAACAAAGACTGGGCTATACAACCTTTTCAAAAATATGTAATATTGATAAGAAAGGTGAAATAAAATCTGAAAACTATGCCATTTATTCTAAGTATAATTCCGTTTTCTAGGTAAAATAAATGATTTTTTTATAGCGTGTAAAATCAGTATCCTTATTACACGGTGTTTCCTTATAAGTAAATTGAAACATCCTGTTCTTATAAATGCCTTTCCTCTTATTTTTATCTCTTATTATCCATCAATTTAATTTTTCTTAGCTCATTTCGCTCACTCACTGTTTTAGCTTACTAACTTTTCTAGGTACGTATTTTATTTCTCTTAGCTCATTTCTTAGTAATTTTAATTCTTGATAATGATATGGTTGAACACCTAGTTGAGGAATAGTATCTTTAAAATGGCTTTCTAATGAGAAAAGTATTAAATTATTAGTTTTTAAGTAATATTTAACGAGCACTTTTTTCTAAAATTTTCAGTTTAAAATTTAAATTGTTAATTAAAATTTAAAAAGTGCTTCTCTTCAACCTTCTGGGACCTAATTAGTTTTCTTAAATTCAAACATGCTAAAAAAACTCTTTTTCAAGAGCTTCCCAATTTTCAAAACAATTGAAAATAGTAAAAGTACGTTATTAAATTAAATAGACCTATGGCATTTATACATAACATTCTCATCATTTCACAACATTTCAATTATTTATGTTTTTATGTGCAAAAATAATATGTGAGAAAAATAAATATTTTTTAATTGTTTTCATCCCCTCTCTTCTTTATTTCAGCCTGTCTAATTCAAGAAAATTAACCTCAAAATATACTAAAGGTACTAAGTTGCAAAAACTATACAGAAGGTATGGAATTGTAAAAATTTGCGAATATAAAATTTGAAATTACTTTTAAAATTATATCTGTTAATAAATTTATTTATTTGTCGATAAATTGATCGCAAAGAAAATAATGATTTCTTGAGGCCATGTGGTGGCCAAACCCACAACCTAATGATAACCGGTTGAGTGCTCCTTCTCATTTAGTAAAGTATCCTTAATCAATTGCTTGTGTTTTGAACCCAAAAACAGACGAAGTTATGCCGAGCCGGGACACGGTATCAATTTTTGGGGGATCTGGACCTGTGTTGCTTTTGGAATCAAACCCCGGGGTGCGGTGGGGTGGAGAAACGGCAAACGTCCGTGTTACCGCTGGAAATGAATCTGGGTTGATTGCAGGATAAATAAATGCTCTACAATTGCGCTACATCAGAGCTTATTTAAACTTCGATTGAATGAAAACAAAGACGTGTTACATATACGTGTTGATCTTATGAACAATTACTGCAATGTGTTTTAATTGCGAGAAATTAATTTATGCATCCAATGTTTATTAAAAATAAATATAATTATTCAAAATTCATTATAATTATTAAAACTTGATTAATTTTTGTAATAATTGAGAAGAAATTCATGTTACCGATGTCATAAATACTGAGGCAATGAGAATCAACAATAAGGAAAGATGATCACGAACAAGAAAAGATAATCAAGGAAAAAGATAATTAAGAGCAACTAATGATAATCAAGTACAAAAACAGATAATTAAGAATAACGGAAGATAATCAACAAGAGGAAAGGTAATTAAGGACAAGAAAAATAAACAAGAACAAAAAATGTAATCAAGAAAAAAAGACAATCAAGTGCAAGAAAAATAATCAAGGACAAAAAAGATAATCAAAAACAAAAACCATAATCAAGAACAATAAAAGATAATCAAGGACAAAAGAGATAACCAAGAACAGGAAAAAGTAATCAACAAAAAGAAAAGATAAACGTGAACAAAAAAGGTAATCAAGGACAAGATAAAATAATCAAGGAAAAAGAAAAACTCTAATAAAAGACCTAACAGGAAAAAAGAAATTTAAATTACTTGACAAGTTTTTGCATGCCTCTATCATTTCTGTTGTTTATCAACTACAGTGATACTGATAAATCCAGCTTTCAGAAGTTTATTTACAAGAAAACTACATCAAATTACTTCCCTCAAGCGTTTTTGTCCTGAAAAAAATCGGATTAAGCTGAAAAAATGGAGAGATTAAAAATCTACTGAAAAACAATTTTCAGTAAATAAGAATCTTCCATTCCAGTTTCAGAACAGGAGACACTGCTGAAATGGAAGTTTTACGACGTCTACCCGATAGAAACTAGAAACGTGAGACAAACGGGAAAAAAAATTCGCCGAAATTATGACGCACGTAAACAATAACGAAAGAAATATCTTTCAAAATTGGTCCAAGCATTTACTTTTCCAATTTTAGATATCGATCATGATTCGGAAAGATAACATAAGTGACAGTAAAAGAATAAAAACTCACTCAGAACGTACTCTGAAACATGAGTAAATTCAGTTTCACTAGACAGAAAATTTTCTTTCAAATATACTGTGCTCAAGGAAGATGAAAATGCATACAAAAATGTTCAATATGGATGCAATTATGCTTTAACATAAGCCCAACATAAGCTTGAAATTGACATATTGCGGAGAATTACTCCACTTTGATGGCATCTGATGTTGCCGGAACCAGATACACTACGAAGGAAGGAAACGATGTAATTAGGGCTCTAAATTTTAGCCCTAATTGCTTCGACTTTCACTGTTTCAACAAGATTTGTTTGCGAAGCTTAAAAAATCCGCTGTTTGAATGCAAAACAAATCATGATTCTCTCTTTCCAGAAATGCCTGCTCTAAACTATTACTCAAACAGCAACAATACTTAATTAGATTTTAATGAGAGCAGTAGTTGGTTCGTGATCAGTGGCTATCATTAAATCTTCGTGAGAACGAAATCGGTTGTTTTTTTCGTTTTCTCGATTACGGTGAAGGGACTTTCCATCGTAATCGAAAAGTTTCTTCAATTAAGTCCCACTCACAACTGGTTTCAAACGATAATTGCTAGGAACAGAAGCAAAGCATTTAAATCTATTTCTTGTATGTAGAGGGTGACAAGTTTCGAAGTGAAATTCAACGAGAGACTAAGAACCACCAATAAGGTCCAATCATTTCCCTCAGGCTAATTATTTTTGTCTAGCTCCTTTGATGACAGTGCACGTTTGATCTCAATTCTCAAAAGAAAATCAAGTTTGTAAAAAAAAAGCCTGTTTCCTATTCAAATACACTCTTTAAATTGATTACTCTATTTCATGCCACCTGCTAAAATGAATTTATCTTCACTCTATATACCGTAGAAAGCGTCAAAATTTTAGCTATATTTCGATAGCATAATAAACTTCGTTAAAAGAAAATTCCATATATGCAAATTTATTAAGGAATTAAATTACACTGTCCTGATAAAAATAAATATATATTGCTATAAGTCTTTTTTTTTAAAGTGGAAAAAGTTGATTCCATATTTTTCAGTTTTTCCCATGGGATTAGATACAAATATCCACTATTTTGTCTTGGATTACTGAATAAAATCACCAAAGAAATTGTAAAAATATTTCAATATCAATAAACGGATTTAATAAATCTTACAAAATGACACGGAGTGGTGAATTTATATTTGTTTTTCTATAAAAATGCTTTATTTTATTAAATATGAAAAATTTATTTCACGAACTCTTCGTTTTACTTAAGATATTAGGTGAAGCAGCAATATAATCTACTTTTTTTTAATCTCAATTTAAAACTCACATGAGATTAGTTATCTTAAAAGTAATCGAGTTTAAGAAATTGGCAATACATTTAGAAAAGCATGTTTATATACGCGTGTATATATGCGTGTATATACGCGTGTATATATGCGTGTGTGTGCGTGTGTTTATATATATATAGTAAAGCTTTCCTAAGGCGGCCACTCAACATTCAGTAGAAAATTAGTAGATCAGAATGTGTTTTTAATGGAGATATATGAAGAGAGGGTAAACATAGAACTCTACAGAAAGCAAAATTTGTGTCATATTAGCATTCAAAATATAAAATTAGAAAATATAATGTGGTAATTTAAATTTTAAATTACAAATATTGAAATTTGTAGCTTTCTAAAAAAGAGATATAGCATTTTTTCTATTGGAATTTTGTTTTTCTACACAATCTTGAAATTCAAAACATAAATGAATTGTTACGTAAAATAAAACACATTATCGTAGTTTAAATAAACAGATCGGTTTATAGCTATTTCGGAAGCGCGTTTAGGCTTCCTTCTTCAGAACCCTAGTTAAAATAACATGACACAAATGCTAAAAAGTCTATCTATGCAAGCATATTAGTCATAAATCATATTAATTCAGGTAAACCTATTGTCGGTCCGTAGCCCTGTCTCTTGCTATGGGACGAATGACGTTTCTCCAAATAGAAGACATGGAATTGAACGAAAGTTGTGAGACGTAAGCCTTTATTATAAATGAAATATTTTATTGTTTTCAATAGATACCATAGGATTTCTATTTTTATAGTATACAAAATGTGGTCGCTTATAGAGGGAGAATGATTCCTGGTGGTTACCGAATCAAAGTAAATTTAGCATTGAATTTATTGGGAGGGATTCATTTTTTAGAAAAAGTTTTTGTTAAGGGAGGTGGTCACCTCCCCCAACGACCACTTTTCCTTAGAATGATTTTCTTACACTATAGACGCAATGCTAACTCTATCTTCATTCAGTGGCCATCACAAGGCATCTTCACTCTAGAAGCGAACACATTTTTGATAGCAGAGAAATGAGAATTCCACTTCCCTTTTATCTTCTAATTTTGAACACAGTAGGCGATTAAGTGGTAAACTTCCCCTTCAAGATTTTACTATCGTAAAAAATTTAATAGCGGATGCGAGTTTAAGAATTATTCTTTTTGGTCTTTCAAGCTCAATCCAATCATATTAATTTATGAATAAGGTGTGCTTGGAATCGAGTTACTTCTGTAAAATGATGCAGTAAAATCTGGCTATAACCATATTGTCTACAACGATATTTTCAACAGATATAGAATGTATAACCTGTCCTATAACGATGCATTTTCCACAACTGTGTCTTACCCTGGTCCTTTCAGTATCATTCTAAACAGATTTCACTGTATTTGATGCCATCCAAACTTGTCTTCAGTGAAGAAATAGAAGAACGCCAAATGTTCAAATACTAGCTCTAATTGCTCTGAATGTCCCTGGTTTAGCTGGGCCATTTACAGAGCTCTAAAAATACACTGATTGAATACAAACAAACTCTTGTACTATTCTTTCAAGACTGATTGTTCTAAACTATCACTTGAACAGTACCAACAACTAATTGGATTTTAATGAGAGCAGTAATTCGCCTGTGTTTCGTAGTCGTCGTTAAATATCTTTGAGAATCCGCTGCTTCCTTTGTTTTAATGAAAAGATTCTCCGTCGTCATCGAAAAGGTTTTTTCAATTTAGTTTATCTTACAATTGGATCCAAACTATAATTTTTAGGGAAAAAACAGCAGTTAGATTTATTTCTTTTGTTTGATGTGGTGACGAATTTCGAAGAGCTATCTGATGGGAGATTCTAGAACCGTAATTAAGTTCGTGAAGTTTCAATTGCCTAATTTTTTAACCTAAACCTTCTGAAGAAGAGGCAAATTACGTCCCAGTCTCCAAAAGAATAAAGTCCAAAAAAAAAAAAAGATTTTTTGCAATTCAAAGAAACCATTTAAATTGATTGCTTCATTTCAGGCATACCTGCTAAGAAGATTATTTAAATTTATTTATTATTATTGTTTATTTTAATCGTACAGAAAATGCTCTGAATTTTTAGTATAATTCAACGACAATGGAAATAAGACTATTATTATTATTATTATTAACGAATTAATTATGAATTGAGGAGATAATCGTTGGGGAAATCAGCATTGGCAGTTATAAAACGTAGTGGTTTAATGATTCTATTATTCAGTAAGCTTATTTTGTGTATTTATTCTAATTTCAACTGTTCTGTAACGTCACACGAAAACAAATTCTCATACATGTCAGTTTTTTGATTTTATGGAAACAGAATAAAATCTTGGTTTTCCGTTTTTCTGGAGACAGCAGAAAAGACGAAGTTTATGGAAAAAGTCACGAAAGTGGATAATTCCGTTCAATTCTACTAATAATTGAATTTATGTTGAGACTTCGGAAAAAAATATGTTCGAAGCGTAAAAAACGAATTATGCGGAAATATAAAATGGGTTTCGCTTTATCTGGAAATGTACATCCATGATTTCGCTTATTTTGTTAAAATCTTAGTTGCAAAACTACAAAGAATTTTTCCAAGTTATTTCAATTTAAATAACCTGATTTAATAAATTTTGTTCAAAAAGAAAGAAAAAAAAAGGATCAATTTATTTTGGGTTCGTTTACGTTTTTCAATTTTTGAAAAACTTGAAATTGAATTTTTTGTCTTCGTTTGTTTTAAAGTAAGTAGCATATGAACAAAAAATGTAATCTCTTTATTTTAGTTTCAGAACTTGAATGGCATTTATTTGCTAAGAGCTAAATGACTTTACAAAATAGATAACACATTTTTTTCTGAAATTGTACGCATAATTTTCCTTAAATTTAATAAGATTTGAGAACATAGGACAAAATCTAAATTGATTACTAAATGAATGATTTATTTTTCTACCAAATATGTTTCAACTTTATTTACAAAAAACCTTTTTGAAAAATTTAATGACTTGTTTACTAGTCACAAAAATCGTTTTATAATGAAATTTTGTAGCTAAATAAAGCTGAGTCTTCGTTTTGTTCAGTAACTGAAAATGTTTTAAAATGTCTAAAATTTTATAAAGGTGAGGAAATATTTATAATAACCGATTAGGTTTCAAAGACATTTATGGATGTGAGTGATACCTGTCAATTAAATGCAATTATTTAAAACATACAACAAAGAATGTAAAATTTGATAAATATATTATAAAATTACTGTCAAACGGAGGCTCAGGAAATATAATATTAAACGATATAATACGTGGTAAAGGTATCAGGTGGAGATGAAGCAATTTATTTAAGTCAAAAGAAGTTTGAATGACATGCGGCCAGCCTCGCACCAGAAGATCGAAAGATTTTTCAAAAAAGGTTATTCCCAATCGAAGCAATGGATACTGAAAGTGTCACGATCTTTTTGCAGTAAATAATAAAAACATAATTACAATTTTGCAATAATTGGATAAAAATTTCATAAAATGTTAGCGTAGCCTTCTCATCACTCCTCACTGATTCGATTATTTACATGTCAAAACTAAATAATTTTCTTATTGCTTTGCATTATTTTCATGAATTCAGTCTGTCAGCTCAGCACCGACACTGTCGTAAAGTAACCTGAAAATTAATTATTACGAATTCAGAAAAATAAGTCAAATTATTCTTCAGGACATACTTGCAGCGCAGGCGTAGATTAAGAGGAACAAAAAATAATATCATATAGTTTTGATCGTATTATACATTTGTATTATATTCTTTAATTAAGAGAAAATAATTCGTACGTTATAGTTAACAATATTTGGTTAATTGCGATATTAATTAATAAAACTTGTCATAAACGGCCAAAATTCCAAAGGGGATAGATATGAAAGAGAAAAATAATAATAAAAAAAAAGAAAATGGAAAAGAAATTAAACATTTAAGAGGAAAACAAGATAAATAAAAAGTATACTACATGAAAGTTTATCTAATGCCTCGATTACTTCTACTCTCCTTATCAACTAAAATAAATTAATATAATTACAATAAATATTAATCAGCTAAATTTCGACCAATGGCGGATATCGTTTTCAAAATGTTTATGCATAAGAAAAATGCAACAAAGCCGTCCAACGTTTTTCCTGCAAATCAGATATATCTAAAGAAATAGACATATTAAAAATCCATCAAACAATAATTTTCAGTAAATAATCTAGTTTCAGCATAGAAAATATTATCAGAATTTGGAATTCACAAGGCTCATCCAATATAAACGTGAAACGCACAAACAGAAAAATCACACTTACATGCGAATGGAAAAAGCCATTCTTTGAATTTATGCACCCACATATCTAATGTCGAATGCATATCTTTCAAAATTGGTTCAACAGTTTTTCCAATTTTGTAATCAGATCATGATTCGGAAAGTGATCTTAAATGTCAATAAATGTGAAAAATCAAATCATCCAGAACGAAGTTTGAGATATTAGCAAATAGTAATGCCTTATGTACTCTCGCAAGATGAAGAATGTCTTCCGCCTGCTGCTTTAAGTTAAAGCACCTAATCACAAATCAAGAGATTTAGGGTTCGTGTCCCATCAGGGGCTGATAAATTATTATTTTCTTTGAAAGTAATTCTTCATCTATTACTGACTTTTGTAACTAACGACAGAAAAATTTCCTTAAAGCTTATTTTCTTAGGGAAAAAAGAGAGAGTCCATATGCAAAGCTATTATACGAATTACATTTTAACGCATGGACAACATAAGCTTGAAAATGACCTCTATTTCGATGAATTATTCTAATTTAATGATTCCTGGGACAATGAATGAATGAAGGAAGGAAGGAAAATTTCAGTTGTAATTGCTCTAAATCTCACTGTTTTCTCTGGATATGTGTGCAACTTAGAAAATTCACTGCTCGAGCGCAAAACAAACGATAATTATTCCCGTCTACAAATGCCTCTTCCAAACAGCAGTACACAATTCAGACAGCGACAACACTTAATTAGATTTTGATGTTCGTTCGTGATTAGTAGCCCTCGTTAAACCTCTGCGAGAAGAAAATCGGCTGCTTTGTATTTTTTAGATTTCAATGAAAAGACCTTTCATCGTCGTCGAGAAGACTTTTTCAATTAGGTCCATCTCACAACTAGTTCCAAACGATAATTTCTGGGACCAAAACCGAAGCAGTTAAATTTATCTTATGTTCGATAATCGTGATAAGTTCCTAGGTAAAATTCGATAAGAGATTTATAGGGCAAGCAATTGAGTTTGTAAACTTTTCAAAGAAACTGCCTGATTTTGCATGATTCAGTGATTTTCAAAGTTTATTTCTCGGAATTTGGAGGTACGGATACTACCCTCTAGGGTATGAGCAAGCAATTTGTAAACTGTGGCCAATTTTTTTGCGAAAATATGTAAATTCTGCAATTTTTTCCCATAACAACAATTTAGAACTTATCGTAATCAATACACACAGATAACAGAAAGGTGTTATGCAAAACATATAAATTTGTTATATAAAATAAAACACATAATCACAGTTTAAATTAATAAAGGGGTTTATAGCTATTTCGGAAGCAATTTGAGCTTCCTTCTTCAGAACCTTAGTTACACGTGGTTCGCATGCTGAAAAGGCTATCGTTGCCAACATTCTAGTCATAAATTATTTCGTCCAAACCAGTTGTGGGTCCGTAGCCGCGTCTTTTGCTATGGGACGAATGAAGTTTCTCCAAATAGAGGACATGGAATTGAACGGAAGCTGATCGTTAACAGTATTGGTTACGTTAACAGAAAGGTATTTCCCATTTTTTTTATACTTATTTATTGCTTGTATTTATGTCCAAACAATGATAAATAATATCCCTTTAAATTCTCCTCAAACAAGATTTATGCATGGTTCCGTGATTTGACATATGACAAGAAAAGACTTTCTCAGGAAAAATCTGGAAACACTAGTCTAACTAGCTCTTTTAAATAAAATAAAAAATTTCCGTACAAAAAAAGTTTAATTTTTAGTAAAAAATATTTTTTCCTATTCAAACGGGATGAAATTGATTCAGTTATTTCGCGGAGCATCTTAGGAAGAATTTATCCTTTCCTCTATATTCTTCCCTTGAACCGTAACAGAAATGTTACAAGTGTTCCGTCGATGTCTCAATGGCATAGTCAATTTCATTAAAATAAAATGTCATAGATGAAAATTAATTATGAAGTTAAAAATGGTTGCTAAAAAGTTTAGTATTCGTTTTTATTGAGATTAAAATTGAATTTTAATTATACGATTTTAAATGAGGAATCGAACATACATCAGTTTAATTAACAGTTTTATGCTTGGACTTGAAGATATACATTCACTTGTTTTTACTAATTTCATTGAATCATTAGAGGAAACAATATTGAAAAAACTGCCATGGCGGTTCGATTTAAATAATAAATTTATTAGGTAAGGAATGAATTTATTTAACTTTGCACCTCTTATATGAAAATTTTTAATTTTTGAAATGTGTTGATATATTTTTCAGAATACGATTTGAGTAACAATTATTTATTTAGGGGTAAAGGAGTTTGAAAAATCGTTAACATCTTATAAAACTGTGTATATATATATATATATATATTAGGTTTAACCGAATGTGAGAGCACGGCACATAAAATAAAAGAGAAAAAAAGAACAAAATTTCTAAATTAAAACCTTATTATCGTAGAAAAGTTCGTTCACTAAACTTACAAGTGCTTCTTATAAAATTTAATGATATATAAAAAATAAAATAAATTTAATTTAGCACACACAGATGCTATAAAATAAAGATTCATTAAAAGTTAGCTTTTATTCTGAAATAAAGGTTTTAAAAATGTTAGAAAAATAAAAAAACACATATTTTTAAAAATAAAAAATTATTGTTCAAATTTATTTAAGGGGGTCGTTAATATCGTTACTAAATAATATTGCAGATTAGGGATGTAGATAGTTAAGGCCGTAGCTGGGGTTTAATTTCGGGAAGTTCAAAAATTTTACAGCATGTAAAATAATCTGATCCTTTACAGGGATAACACAATTGCCAAATAATGGTCAACACACAAAACTATTAGGGCGAGTTTTGTGTGAGCTTTCGTGGGAGAATTTATTAGCCTGTACAATAATTTTCAGTAGCCGCATATAAGTATCTTAAGCTAGAGCTTTTCTTTTAGGAGGAAAAAAAAGACACTGTCCCCATTCTGGATTCGAACCTGGGTCCTTCCGTTCCGCCTTTCGTCTAGCGGTCAAAACACTCCGGGCTCAACGGAGGGACCATGGTTTAAATCCAGAATGGGGGACAGCTCTATTTCTCCTAAAACAAAAAAAAAACTTTAGCTTGAGCTACTTACACGTGGGTGCCGACAATCATTGTATAATAAATTCCCCACAAAATTTCAACCCCGTGGCTTTGTGTGTTGACCATTATTTGGCAATTGTGTTATCCCTGAGAAGGGTAATAATATCTTACATCCTTATATACGGAGAAAGAGAGCGTTGTTCCTATCATCGTTGGTCTAGCTGTCAAGGCAGTGCGCGTTCAATGGAGGGACCCTGGTTCGAATCCAGGATGAGGACGGCGTCTCTTTTTCTCCTAAAACGAAAAAGCTCTGTCTTAAGCTACTTATACATGGATGCCAAAAATTATTGTGCAATTTTAGAGTATGTATCGATAGAATCTTGACATTCAAGGCCCCAGTCAGGAGATGAGTCTCGTGGAGGGGGAGAAATAAAACGGCATGCATTGATACAAGCAGAACCTGTAGCTACCATTCACTTTAAAGGGCATTACAATAAAACTGCAACTTATATCTATATAATTTGTTTAATTTTAAGGTGAATATTAAAAACATTTAACCAAATAAGCAACCAGGAGAACATTGTCAGTAGAGGAGATGACATTTGTAAGCAGTTTAAGTTCAAACTGAAAAAAAACTGCAGAAAAAAAAAAATAAGATCTCTACCTTCATATACAGAAAAGAGTAACTCAGGTTTACCCTCACCTTATTAACGATTAGCCCGCGTTGAAGATTTTATAAAACGATTTAAAATTTCGTCCAGTTGTACATCAGTACCACGATGAGCATCTAAAGGTGTTAATCCATTTAGCCTATTTTCCCCGGTGAGTTTTTTAAATGTTGTCTAAATGTTGAGTTTCCTAAATGTTGTCTAAATGTTGAGTTTCCTAAATGTTGTCTAAATGTTGAGTTTCCTAAATGTTGTCTAAATGTTGAGTTTCCTAAATGTTGTCCAAATGTTGAGTTTTCTAAATCAATCGCCGTAATGAAGAAAAAGTTCTTTCTGCTATTGCACTGGTAGGAATTTTAACACGAATATGTAACAATGTATATGAGTTTGGAAAAAGATTAGAGTCACATTGTAAAAGTGTTTCCATTGCGTTAGGAGGTCTTGAATTAACATCTACTTTGATTCATTTGTTCCCCCAAACGGAATATTCAGTTGTTATAAAAATAAACCGTCTTCAAAAAATAAATGTTTCCATGATAAAATGTGTTATTTATTAAAGGAGAATTTACATCAGGACAAACACTGAGCATGGTACGAAAACACGGAAAATGTGCAATTCATGCTTTTCTTAAAAATTAATGTTCAGTTATGTTTATATCTGACATTTATTAATTAGATAAGCCACGTTTAATGTTCAAGAACAAATTTTTACATCTTTTGCAATAGCTTTACATATTGCAATAAACTGGTAAGTATATGCCTACAGGAACAAATTCTAAAAGTAAAAATAAAATTCAAAAATAATGTTGAATGAAGGTGCATCAACTTTATGGAAAAGACGAGATAAAAACTCACCATTCAAAAATAAATGAGAAAATAACAATTTTTCCCACGGATATCATTGTAAATTTTTGCTTACAGCTTTGTCATCCAAGTTTAATTTTTTATAATGTCCCCCTTTTAAAGAAAATGGTTTTTATATTCATTTCTTTAAAATACAGTAGAACCTCCATATAACGTACTTCCGTATAGCGAAATTCTCCATATAGTGAAGTTTTGGCAAATCCCCATGGTCGTTACATATGAAAGTGTTTCTATATAACGGAATAAATTTCTATATAACGAAATTTTTAACGACCAAAACATAAAATACAATGGTCACGTCAGCGATATCACCTTCCCTAATATTGTGGGAATACAATACGGTTTTAAGATAAATGGCAAACAAAAAGAGACACGCCTGAGGGACTTTACACTCTCTAATAAAGATTTTTTACTTAATAATTTTCGACACCCACGTATTAATAAGCTCAAACTAGAGCTTATTTGTTTAGGAGAAAAAGAGACGCTTTCCCCATCCTGGATTCGAACCAGGGTCCCTCCGTTTAGCCCGGAGTGTCTTGGACTGCTAGACGAACGAGGACAGGTCAAGCCACTCGAGGCTAAACGGAGGGATCCTGGTTCGAAACCAGGACGAGGACGACGTCTCTTTTTCTCCTAAACGAAAATATCTTTAGCTTGAGCTTATTTCTACGTGGGTGTCGAAAATTACTAAGTAAAATATAAATTCCCCCACGAAAACTCACAAAATTCTCGCCCCGGTGGCTTTGTGTGTTGACCATATTTGGCAATTGTGTTATCCCTGCGAAGGGTAATAATATATTCCCTAATAAAGAGTTTTCCTAAGCACACACGCACACCTGTATCTGGTTGCCCCATATGGTGCGAAGCTGCTAGGCTTGGAACAGGTCCCAATTGTCCTTGAATACACTGTATTATTTGAATAGTATTATTTGTCGCGCTTTTTTGCTCGGTTGATTACCAGAAATCCAGACCTTGCAAATTTCCCACAGGGGTGCTAACACTTTTATGATGAATCAACATCACCATTTGTTGTGCAGCAGGATGTTAGAAATTTTTCTACAAAAGCATGAATGTGTATGGAAGAAGCATTAAATACGTTTTCATTTTAAGGTAATAATCGTTCAACTTTTTTTATACGCATGTATATTTCACACTTAAAAACATCTATTTTTAAATGGTTGAATGTTATTTATGAGAAACAGTCGTTTACTGAAAAACGGGATTTTAATTGTGGTATCATATTGCACTGCCCTGGTTCATGAATACATCGTTTCCACATAGCGAATTTTCTATATAACGAATTTTTTTTTATGGAACCGTCCATTTCATTATATGGAGGTTCTACTGTATTCTTAAATTAATGGTCTACGAAACGAGATGTTGTGGTCAGAAGTTCGATAATTCCTCAAGTAGAATTGAGAGTTCTTCTCCCCCTTTTTTTCAAGTTTGACAAGCAAAAACATATATGTATTTTTACGGTCCTATTATAAATTTATGTTCAGGTGAACGGGCCCCTAAACTTTCGCTGATACTGGCATGTAGGCTTAACCGCCCGTATGAGTGCTATGCTGGGGAGGCTGAGGAAAATGATCACCTTCTCCTCAAAGCTGTAAAACGGTTTAGCGAATACACAAGATACTAAAATGCTACAAAAATAATTGATACTGCTTGACAATTAGTAATGAGCTAAAAAGTACCTTATTTTAAAACCTACTTGTAAAACCTTTGAAACTAAATGCATAGCAGAATTAGGCAAATAAAATTTTTGAACGGCTAGATGGGGAGCTCGAATCCCCTTGCCCAATATGCGCGTCCATGCATATAGGTAGCTAATATAAAACTAAAATTCGCACAGTTATTGCATCGACTCAGAAACAAACAAAAAAAAAACCCGGAGAAATTTAAAGTCATTTTAAGAGGCCGAAAGCCTATTTTTTCCCCCCTAGCTAGACAAATTTCTCTTTCTTTTCTAGGATTATCTGTATTTGTATATGCAATAATTTTCAGTATTCATGGATTGTACAAAGTGCAATTGTATTAAAAATCTTGAACAAAATATGTGGCCAAAATTTGAAAAGTGTAAAATTATCGTTATACACAGATTCAATAAAAAACATATCGTTAAGAAGACGGTTTTGATACACTTCAGTAATATAAATAACCTGCGGAGACCGCGAAAAATATCTTAATAGACAGATTTAGAGTTATGGGTGGTATCGTTGTAGGTATCGGATATATACTCTATAACAAAAAAATCGACGCACCAAGAAAGAGTTGTCCGATTGTAATGAAATTTCGTATGCAAAGACATTTTGACCGAACATGCAAATGATTAAAATTTGGTGTCCAATGAATGAATAGCGGGAACTCCAGTGCATCGGAACTGCGCATTCAGCAGGTGTATATAAGGAGCGATTCTCAATATGTGGTCAAAATTTCTGTTGCATTTTGACTGCGGATATCTTACGTCGACTGTAACAATGCCTCGCCGAAAGATTCGTGCTCATTACGAGCATATGTCAGAGTTTGAAAGAGGTCGTGCTATCGGATTGAAAGAGGCTGGTTGGACGAATCGAAGAATCGCTGGACATGTGGGTCGAAGCGATGCGGCGATTGGACGGTGCTGGCAAGAGTGGGTCAACAACGGCAGATGTCAGCGTCGGGACGGCAGCGGTCGACCTAGGGCCACAACAGAACGGGAAGACAGAGCGATTGTCAGAGCAGCTGTCACAGCACCGGATTCGTCGTTATCAACTATCCAACGTGTGGCCCGCACACATGTGTCCAACATGACCCTCTGCAGACGACTGAGAGAGCGGAATTTACGCTCGCGCCGACCGTTACGCCGCGTACCTCTCACGCCTTTACACCGTCAAGTCCGATTACAGTGGTGCCGGGCTCGATCAACTTGGAACTGCGCTGACTGGGGACGTATAGTCTTTAGTGACGAGTCCCGTTTCCAACTGTGTCCTGACGACAACCGCAGACGTGTCTGGAGACGTCCAGGGCAGCGTGGGGATCCTGCCCTTACTATCGCACGCCACACATGCCCACAACAGGGCGTTATGGTCAGGGGGTGCCATCTCCTTTGATAGCCGGACCCCTTTGGTGGTCATTTCTGGCACACTTACAGCACAGCGGTACGTAGACGACATTCTACGACCGGTTGTGTTACCGTTCCTTTTGCGACACCCTGGACTTACGTTTCAACAAGACAATGCCCGGCCGCACACGGCACGTGTTGCTATGAATTGTCTTCAAGCTTGCCCAACACTTCCTTGGCAAGCTAGATCTCCTGATCTCTCTCCCATAGAGCACATTTGGGACGCTATGGGAAGGCGATTGCAACCATCCCGGAATGTTGACGATTTAGCCCGACAGTTGGAGACAATTTGGCAAGAAATTCCGCAGGACACCATCCGGGATCTTTATCAGTCTATGCCACGCCGGGTGACAGCTTGCATCCAGGCCAGAGGTGGACCAACGCCTTATTGACTTCCTCCCTTTGTAACGGTCAAACTCTGCAATAAATCATTCAATTGTTCTGAAATTTTAATTATCTGACTGTTCTGAAATTTCAACTATCCAATTGTTCTGAAATTTCAATCATTCAATTGTTCTGAAATTTCAATCATTCAATTGTTCTGAAATTTCAATCATTCAATTGTTCTGAAATTTCAATCATTCAATTATTCTGAAATTTTAATCGTTTCTTTTTCTATGTATGTTCTTCACATCCACCAATTTTTATCGCAATCGGACAACTCCTTATTGATGCGTCGATTTTTTGTTATATAGTGTATATAGGCATTATATCTTTGAGATACATAGGAATCGAAACGAAAAAGGTTTTAAACAGACGAATGTGCATTGTTGTAATTGAAGTGTTAGGAGTGTTTTAATCCTCCTTGAAATATTAAATGCTTCTAGAAAAACGAAAATTACAAATCAGTTTTATTTTCGTATAAACAAGTGGAAACTATAGACCACCTCTGACTCCGAGTTAGTTACGCAAATACAGATGTTTTATTTGTTTGTTTTGTGGTTTTACGGCTCAAAGACTACAATGGTCATGCTGCGCCGGGACCTACTGTTTTCCGAGGAATCCGAACCTCTTATGGCCTAGGGAACCAAACCCCGGACTACAGTGAGCAGTGCGATCTTTTTATGAGATCTCTGAGTAAGCGTTCTTTGTACACTGTTGGGAGTCGAACCCGGATTAACGGCGTACTAGGCGAACGCGTTACCACACTGCGCCACCGCAGGGCTCAGATGTTTTAAATCTAGCCTATGTGTTTGTGTTTTGAAATATATATATATGCGTATGTGTATGTGTGTTCATTCTTCAAATTAACTTCATTTGTCATCCTTACTCCTAGGAAATCGTTTTCTTCTAAAATTTCAATTTCTCTGCCATTTATATTCCTTGATTTATATTCTTGTTCTCCTTCTTAAATATCAGAATTTTGGTCTCTTCAACATTACATTTCATCTGGTTTACTTTTAAACCAGTTCTAATTTTTTTTGCACTTCCTTTTTAGTAATCTCCATAGCTACCATTATATTTATATCCTTTATTACAATAAATGTGTCATTAATGAATAGTGTCTCCCTCTGCAGATATATTGAATATGCTCAAGGTCAGAAGATTTTATTTGCTAGCTAGCGGAGGCGGCGTTATTGCAAGAATTCGCAACATGATACCTTAAGTTATAGTAATACAACTATATTACGCACTTATACACAGTCACTTAACGTATGGAAACTGTGCATGGGAAAAAACAGGTATTATAAAATAAAACAAAACCCAAACTATTGTAAAAACTATTGTTAAAAGGTACAGCAAAGCAATCAAACAAATAAATTGAAACATTAAAAAGAATATAAACCATTAGACTTCGTTGAATGGCATAGGTTTAAGACCTTAATGGTCATTTACGAAAGAATAAATAACAATTATCACTCAAATATAATAACATTAAAAAAAAGAATAAACATAAAAGATACAAGACAGGGTGATGATTATGAGGTAAGAAGAATTAGAACATACAAACAATATGAACTATTATGGTGTAAAATACTGGAATAAGCTATCTCAAGAAGTTAAAATCGGGAAAAGTATTCGAGACTTTAATATATAAACTGAAAATACACATATATTGGATAATTCTAGCTGAGGGTCCGGTGTAAAGTTAGGAGTTTGTATTTTTAACGTCTGTTTTTACAATATTCCTAGCATTCTGTGCATGTTTCCAGTCTGCAATAATTTACAAATCATTATATGTTTGCGGTAAACATGTACGAGCATGCAAAATAAAATTTTATGTCTTTTATGTCTTTAGAAACTTCGAAAAATAGAACTTTCGGGTGGTAAACACAAATGGCCACAACTTTAGGAAAATTCCCAAACTTCCTAAGAAAAAGTAAACCTTCGTACCACATCAGTTACCATTTCTTTTATCCTTCACCATTTTTTCTTTCTTATGAATCAGAGATGCCACGAGTTTTGAAACATATTCTTCAACTTTCGAATGTTCTCTTTCAAAAGAATTTGATTTCCCATATTTTGAAAATTTTTGACATCAATATAGGCATTGGAAGGAAAGATAAGCAATTTAGAAAATGCGGCTTGATTTCTCGCTGTTGTGAAAGTACTATCTCCGTGGGCAGCTGAAGTTGCTTTAAATCAAACTGACTGGATTTTTTTAGACTGAAGTGTTTACAGTTGATAGAGGAAATGATTGCGAATCAAAATCTGTCTGTCTGTCTATCTGACTGACAGACAGACAGACAGACAGATTATTGCTTTACGCTTTAATAATTTTTTGTGTCACCTTAATACGTTCAGAAGAAACGTAACCTTGCGTTATACAAATTACATTTGATGTTAATAATAATGAGTCGGAGATGATGATGATGATGATAATGATGATGAAGATATTGATGATGAATTGGCATTGAGAATGAATATAGCACATGGAAACATGTCGGACAGATATGGCCGTTTATTTGACAGAAAGCAACGGAAGCGAACTCTGGACTGATTCCTGTCACTTTATGGAAAAGGACAGCAACGCGTCCGAAACTCGTCAATATACCCTGACTAAAAACAAAGACTAGGCTATACAACCTTTTCAAAAATATGTAATATTGATAAGAAAGATGAAATAAAATCTGAAAACTATGCCATGTATTCTAAGTATAATTCTGTTTTCTAGGTAAAATAAATGATTTTTTTATAGAGTGTAAAATCAGTATCCTTATTACACGGTGTTTCCTTATAAGTAAATTGAAACATCCTGTTCTTATAAATGCCTTTCCTCTTATTTTTATCTCTTATTATCCATCAATTTAATTTTTCTTAGCTCATTTCGCTCACTCACTGTTTTAGCTTACTAACTTTTCTAGGTACGTATTTTATTTCTCTTAGCTCATTTCTTAGTAATTTTAATTCTTGATAATGATATGGTTGAACACCTAGTTGAGGAATAGTATCTTTAAAATGGCTTTCTAATGAGAAAAGTATTAAATTATTAGTTTTTAAGTAATATTTAACGAGCACTTTTTTCTAAAATTTTCAGTTTAAAATTTAAATTGTTAATTAAAATTTAAAAAGTGCTTCTCTTCAACCTTCTGGGACCTAATTAGTTTTCTTAAATTCAAACATGCTAAAAAAACTCTTTTTCAAGAGCTTCCCAATTTTCAAAACAATTGAAAATAGTAAAAGTACGTTATTAAATTAAATAGACCTATGGCATTTATACATAACATTCTCATCATTTCACAACATTTCAATTATTTATGTTTTTATGTGCAAAAATAATATGTGAGAAAAATAAATATTTTTTAATTGTTTTCATCCCCTCTCTTCTTTATTTCAGCCTGTCTAATTCAAGAAAATTAACCTCAAAATATACTAAAGGTACTAAGTTGCAAAAACTATACAGAAGGTATGGAATTGTAAAAATTTGCGAATATAAAATTTGAAATTACTTTTAAAATTATATCTGTTAATAAATTTATTTATTTGTCGATAAATTGATCGCAAAGAAAATAATGATTTCTTGAGGCCATGTGGTGGCCAAACCCACAACCTAATGATAACCGGTTGAGTGCTCCTTCTCATTTAGTAAAGTATCCTTAATCAATTGCTTGTGTTTTGAACCCAAAAACAGACGAAGTTATGCCGAGCCGGGACACGGTATCAATTTTTGGGGGATCTGGACCTGTGTTGCTTTTGGAATCAAACCCCGGGGTGCGGTGGGGTGGAGAAACGGCAAACGTCCGTGTTACCGCTGGAAATGAATCTGGGTTGATTGCAGGATAAATAAATGCTCTACAATTGCGCTACATCAGAGCTTATTTAAACTTCGATTGAATGAAAACAAAGACGTGTTACATATACGTGTTGATCTTATGAACAATTACTGCAATGTGTTTTAATTGCGAGAAATTAATTTATGCATCCAATGTTTATTAAAAATAAATATAATTATTCAAAATTCATTATAATTATTAAAACTTGATTAATTTTTGTAATAATTGAGAAGAAATTCATGTTACCGATGTCATAAATACTGAGGCAATGAGAATCAACAATAAGGAAAGATGATCACGAACAAGAAAAGATAATCAAGGAAAAAGATAATTAAGAGCAACTAATGATAATCAAGTACAAAAACAGATAATTAAGAATAACGGAAGATAATCAACAAGAGGAAAGGTAATTAAGGACAAGAAAAATAAACAAGAACAAAAAATGTAATCAAGAAAAAAAGACAATCAAGTGCAAGAAAAATAATCAAGGACAAAAAAGATAATCAAAAACAAAAACCATAATCAAGAACAATAAAAGATAATCAAGGACAAAAGAGATAACCAAGAACAGGAAAAAGTAATCAACAAAAAGAAAAGATAAACGTGAACAAAAAAGGTAATCAAGGACAAGATAAAATAATCAAGGAAAAAGAAAAACTCTAATAAAAGACCTAACAGGAAAAAAGAAATTTAAATTACTTGACAAGTTTTTGCATGCCTCTATCATTTCTGTTGTTTATCAACTACAGTGATACTGATAAATCCAGCTTTCAGAAGTTTATTTACAAGAAAACTACATCAAATTACTTCCCTCAAGCGTTTTTGTCCTGAAAAAAATCGGATTAAGCTGAAAAAATGGAGAGATTAAAAATCTACTGAAAAACAATTTTCAGTAAATAAGAATCTTCCATTCCAGTTTCAGAACAGGAGACACTGCTGAAATGGAAGTTTTACGACGTCTACCCGATAGAAACTAGAAACGTGAGACAAACGGGAAAAAAAATTCGCCGAAATTATGACGCACGTAAACAATAACGAAAGAAATATCTTTCAAAATTGGTCCAAGCATTTACTTTTCCAATTTTAGATATCGATCATGATTCGGAAAGATAACATAAGTGACAGTAAAGGGGGAAAACGGAACCAGATACACTACGAAGGAAGGAAACGATGTAATTAGGGCTCTAAATTTTAGCCCTAATTGCTTCGACTTTCACTGTTTCAACAAGATTTGTTTGCGAAGCTTAAAAAATCCGCTGTTTGAATGCAAAACAAATCATGATTCTCTCTTTCCAGAAATGCCTGCTCTAAACTATTACTCAAACAGCAACAATACTTAATTAGATTTTAAT
>QLNU02014802.1:150011094-150023136 GCA_006491805.2 Dysdera silvatica
TAAAAGAGCTTATTGATTTTAAGGTTGTATTTAAAAATTAAAGACAATCATAATAACTATATAGGAGGTTGATTTTTTCTAATCTTTTCTTGGAGAAACTATTCATTAAATTTTAAAATTTTTGCATCTTTTGTTGGCGCAGGGCGCCATAGTCACTCCTATTCGCTCCTGAAAATTGATTTTTTACCGTTTGTTCCGACCTAAAGATAGCTCTAATTGCTCGAACAAGAGATATGCTCGGTTCCTTGTTGTCGTTATTAACAATTGATTAAAAGATAGGGTGCTGCTCGCTCGAAATACGAAACCTATCTCCTCCCTCGTTTACTAGATTAAAGCTCTGAGTTTGGCAGAGCAATTCTCTCTCTTTCTCTCGCATATCGGTGTAAATTACACCGGTATATTCTTCAAAAATGCTCGTAAGGCCGGTGCAAGCAAATACGCTGCTCTAGGCAAATGACGTGTGCGCCCCCCACCCTGTAAAAAATCGATACTTTAATACATCTTGCAGCAATGAGAAAGTGAACAAATAAACTATATTCCGCCCTCTGATTATAGTTTCAGTTAAAACGAAATATAATAATCAAAGCTTATCTTATAACACATAAAAAATGAAAACAAAATGTCTGGCAATTTACCGTTGAAGGAGAAAATTGTAATTCTTATGCCTTGTAATACACAAAGGCATGACAAAGAAAAAAAGTCCTCCAGAAGTCTGGTGCAGTAATAGTACTGTTCATGCCACATATATTGTAATATATTTATACATGTATATATGTATTATATAATACTATATGTATTATCTCCTTATTATGTCTTTCCTCCTTCAACAGTAAAATGCCAGACATTTTGTTTAAATTTGTTTATGTGTTATAAAATAAACTATGATTATTATATATATATATATATCATCATCATCATCATCATATTCAACCATTATCTATCCACTGCTGGATGAAGGTCTCTCCAAATGCTTTCCACACAAGTCTATCCTGAGCAATTCGCTTCCACGTCACCCCAACCTGTTTTCTTATTTCATCCACCCATCTAGTTTGAGGACGTTTTCTAGGTCTTCGGTGGTCTCTTGGAATCCAGTTCAGAATTTCTGTTGTCCATCGTTGATCAGTTCTTCTTGCAATATGCCCAGCCCATCGCCATTTCAGCCCTTTTACTTTAACAATGATGTCCTCTACTCTAGTTTGCTCTCTCACCCAAGTGTTTCTTTTTCGATCTCTCCTAGTTATTCCAAGCATGCACCTCTCCATGCTCCTTTGCGTTGTCTGTAACTTTCGTATTGCTCCAACTGTTAGACTCCATGTCTCTGATCCATAAGAGAGGACTGGCAATACACACTGGTTGAAGACCTTTCTTTTTAGACACAAAGGCAATTTCCCCTTCAGGATAAAACTGTTTCTTCCAAATGCACTCCAGCCAAGTTTAATACGTCTGTTGAGTTCTTTCATAATGTTGCCATCCATTGAAATCAGCTGGCCAAGGTAAATATATGAATCAGCAATTTCTAGCTCAATGTTGTCAACTTGTATTTTTGTTTCCTCTACGAAATTATTGAACATGATCTTAGTTTTTTGTAGGTTCATCTTGAGTCCAACTTCTTTACTTCTAGTTGAGAGCTCCTGTACCATGTCTTGGAGTTCTAATGGGTTCGTTGAAAAAATAACAATGTCATCAGCAAACCGCAGATGATTTAAATATTCACCATTTATTTTTATTCCCTTGTTATTCCAATTTATCTGCTGAAAAATCATCTGTAAAGCTGAAGTAAAAAGTTTTGGAGAAATGGTATCTCCCTGCCTCACACCTTTACCAATTTTGATAGTTTTGGTATCTTTATGTAACCGAAATTTTGCACTTGCATTTTTATACACACGTTTCACCATGTCAATGTACACATCCTCAATGTCTGTTGATCTTAAAGAGTTGATGACTGCTGATGTTTTAATAGAGTCAAAGGCCTTCTCATAGTCAATAAATGCAACACACAATGGAAGTTCATATTCATGTGTTCTTTCAATTAATTCTCTTAATACTTGAATATGGTCCACTGTACTGAATCCACTTCGAAATCCAGCTTGTTCTCTTGGTTGAGCTGCATCTAATTTTTTCTGCAGGCGATGTGTTAGCACTTTTGTGAAGATTTTATAAATAGCAGGTAACAAGCTAATTGGTCGGTAATTTTTCAAATCCTCTTTATCACCTTTTTTATGCAAAAGAATTACTGTTGCAGAATCCCATTGGTTTGGTATGTTACCGCTGTTAAGACATTTGGTAAAGAATTTTGCAAGTATGTCTTCTACATATTCTCCAGCTTCTTTTAGGATATCTAATGTAATACCATCATCGCCAGGGGCTCTTCCTTTCTTCATACTTTTTATTGCAAATGAAACTTCTTCTTTTAAGATTTTAGGAGCTGTTCCTTCGACTATTTCAGTGTCTTCGTTTAATCCACTGTTACTTTCATATAGTTTTTTGTAGAATTCTTCAACTCTTCTAAGTATTTCTTCCCTATTTCTTGTTACGGTGCCATCCTCTCCTTTTAATGCAATGATGTGTTTCTTCCCAACAGATAAACTTCCTTTAACAACCCTAAGGCTCTTGTTATTTTCAATGGCTTTCCTTACTAGCTCACAGTTGAATTTTCTTATGTCTTCTTTCATGCTTTTGCGCAGAGTTTTACAAAGTTCTATGTACTCAATCCTGGAACTGGTATTTCGATTGTCCACCTTCATATCTCTTCGCCTTTTCATGAGCTGTTTCGTCTTCTCAGATAATTTGCTATTGTGCTTTTTACAGGTTACACCACCAATTTCCCCAGCAGTTTCAACTATTGTCTTAACAATGTTTTCATTTGCTTCTGAGATATCACTTTCATCAATAAGTCCTTCCAGTGCAGAAAAGCGATTTTTTAATTCCAACTTGAATGCCTCGGTATTTACTTTCAGTTTCATTAGATCCACCCTCTTACTTACTTGTTTCCTAATGAGCTTCTGTCGTTCTAATTTAGTATTTAAGTGCACTTTACATCTCACCATTCGATGATCACTTCCAGTATTAAATCTGTTCAGTACACTGCAATCTTCAATAATTGATTTCTTGTTTGCCAGGATATAGTCAATTTCACTAGTTCCCCCATTTGGGTGTTTCCATGTCCATTTTCTTTGCGGTTTCTTCTTAAAAAATGAATTCATGATGCTAAGGTTTTCAGCTTCTGCAAATTCGATGAGTTGATCGCCACGTTCATTCCTTTCCCCATATCCGTATTTACCAACCGATGTCTCTCCTTGTTCCTGTTGTCCAATTCTTGCATTGAAATCCCCCATGATGAGCTTGATATGTTGTTTCCCTTTGGTGTGTAACTCTTTGATTTCTTCATAAAATTCTTCAACCTCTTCGTCGGTATGGCTTGATGTTGGTGCATATACCTGTACTATTTGAAGTTGGTATCGCTGGGTTAGTTGAACAACAAGCCTCGCTGCTCGATCTGATGTACTTTCAACTTCCAGAAGACAGTCTTTAATTCTTTTGTTGATTAAGAAGCCAACACCACTTGTTCTTCCAGTTTCCGTTCCTCTATAATAAAACAAATGTCCGCTTTTCAGTTCCACCAACTCTTCACCTTTTCTTCTAACTTCACTGAGTCCTACAATGTCCCATTTGATCTTGTCAAGTTCTTCTTCCAATTCCTGAAGTTTTGCTTCAGAAGCAAGGGATCGTCCATTAAACGTAGCCAAGGTCAATAACAAACGGCAGCCTGGGCCATTCCAGTGATTCTTAGCACCCCCTGCTTTCATGCCACACTGACCGCTGCCTTGATCAGGAGCACTCCAGCACCTGGAGACTAGGGGCCATGGTTTCTGGTGTGTCAACATAATGGAGGAATTAGCCATAATTTCACCACGCTGGCTAGACGGGTTGGTGAATTAGCCCTCCCCTTCCGCCTTTCTATCCGTGTAGCAAATATTAATTTGCCACATAAATAGAAAGCTCAGCCTGCACCACTTGAAGGCGGGGTAGGACACTAGGTTACTGGCCTGGCCGGTTCCACACATCGTCACATACGTTCAGCGTGTGGGTCTCCTTCCAGTTAGATACCAGCAACCCTTTTGACGCCAATAATTGAATATAAACGACATTTAATAATAACATAATATGCTTATATAATATATTATAATATATACTTGTTATCGATATTTAATGTAAATATTTAATAATATATTAAATACTTGTAATTATTATTTAATATATGTTAAATAATAATATATATTAAAGAGCAATAAATATAAAAAAAAAGTTACAATAAACACTAACTGTATTTTTATTGTCGGTAAATATATCGTTATTGCCAGTAAATATATTGTTATTGCCTGTAAATCTATTTTTATTGCTTGTAAATACATTTTTATTATTTGTAAATATATTTCTGATGTTGGTAAATGAACCAGAAATGAGCGTATAAACAAAAAAGAATTAGCTCTTTACTTTTATTGATAGAAAATAACATGAATACATTTAGTTCCTTATATGGAACTTCTCTGCAGCGCAAACACTCTCTAACACAGTAGAGGTTAAACTTTGTTCCCCCACGGAACCCCTTTCTTTACACATTCCTAGCCACGGAATCCATTTCCGACCACATTCTTATCCACAGAACTCCCTTCTTACCAAATGCCTAGCCACGGATCCCCTTTCTTACCATATGCCTAGTCACACAGAACTCTTTTCTTACCATGTGCCTAGCCACGTTAAACCTTTTCTTACCATGTGCCTAGCCACGGAAAACCTTTTCTTACCACATGCCTAGCCACGGAACACCTTTCTGACCACATACATAGCCATCGAATACCATTCTTACCAAATTCCTAGCCGCGGAACCCTTTTCTTACCGCATGCCTAACCACGGAACCCCTTTCTTACCATATGCCTAGCCACGGAACCCATTTCTTAACACATGCCTGGCCACGGAACCCATTTCCGACCACATTCCTAGCTACGGAACCTTTTCTGACCATATGCCTAGCCAAGAAACCCATTTCTTACGGCATGCCTAGCCGCGGAAACCTTTTCTTTCTGCATAACTAGCCATGGAACCATTTTTTTACCACATGCTTAGCCACGGAACCCCTTTCTTGCCACATATCTAGCCACGGAACCCCTCTATAAATATTTAAAGAAAACCCAAAGAGAGAGAGAGCGATTATTTATCATTTATTATTTTGAACATAATAAATATATTAGTATAAAAGGTAAGTAATACCTTTCTATCATTAATGGATATTGGTTATGTATGTTTAGTCAAATATAAGTGGTTGTTATGGGAGAAAATTGCAGAATTTATTAATGGAGATATTTCACAAATTGGTTGCGGAACCCTGGCATTCCGCGGAGCACACTTCGAGAAATACGGCTCTAACAATAACAATCACTGTTGTGGACGCCGTCAAAGCCTCATGAGAAGAAGATATCACAAAAATCATGAATACTCAAGAAACAGCTCTACAGATTCAAATCAGCTGAAGGTTACCACCAAAATACAAGAAAAGATTTCCAGATCTAAAATACTTTGGAACACTAGAAAATTCTCAGGCAAAACGGTGTTAGTGAATTAGAATTACAAACTAATTTCCCGTTAATCATTCAATCATCTACTAAGAAACCAATATCTCTTAGTAATTCTAGTTAGTCGCTCAATCCAAAACATCGTTCTCTTTTACTAATATGGTCGATGACATCGCACAAATTAACTTGTCCAACTTCACACTGTCCTCCAAATTTTCTGGAACATGCTGATGGAAGACAAAAACCTTTAGCGAAACTTTTGCTTTCATGGCAGTCTTTAAAACCTTTTTACAACTAACGCGGCCAGAAATAACGTTAACTATTATGATTAATAAATTGACACCCACTTTTTAAGCTCATGCTAGAGCTGTTTTATGTATAGGAGAGAAAGGGACATCTTCCCCGTCATAGAATCGAACTAAGGACCCTCTGTTGAACCAGGAGTGCCTTAACCACTTAAGCCGACCGCCACCTTAACCGCTTGACCAACGAAGATAGGAACAACGTTCTTTTTCTCCCTATATGAAGTTGAAAGATATTATTACCCTTCTCATGGATAATCCAAATACCGAATAATGTTCGACACACAAAGCCTCCGGGGCGAGTTTTGTGATTTATCCGTGAGGAATTTTTATTATGATTAATCAGTTGACACAAAAAACTCAGCAGGTGGCTTTGTGCGTCGACCATTACTTGGCAATTGTGTTACTCCTGAGAAGAGTAATAATATCTTCCAACTTCATATACGGAGGAAGAGAACATTATTCCTGTTCTCGTTGGTCTAGTGGTTAATACAATCCAGGCTCAATGGAGAGACCCTATTTCGTTTCTAGTACGGCGACGATGTCTTTTTTCTTCTCCTATACTTAAAATGGCTTTAGTTTGAGCTTAAAAACATGGGTCTCAATTTATTAATCATAATAAAATCCCCACGCAAAATCTCGTCCCGGTGTCTTTTTGTGTCGACAATTATTTGGCAGTTGTTGTCGAAAATTATTTGGCAATCCCTGAAAAGAGTTATAATATCTTACAACGTTCACAATGACGGAATTGATTTTTCGCACAAAAACTGAACAGTAATAAAATTAAAATAGACGGATAAAATTTTTATAAATGGAAAACTAATACAATTTGCAAGTGATATTGAATTCCTGAGGGTATTGCTGGTAAAAAATTTAAAATGAAGTTTGTAAGTAGAAACAAAAATGCAGGAAGACGAATAATAACCCCCCCCCCTCTTTATATACAGCCACTTAAAGTATTGTAATTGTATTTATGGGAATTTGAATACGAATAACTTGAGGACAATAGAGTCGACCAAGTTTAGATTTTTTAAAAACAATAGAATGAAATAACAATTTACATTTGTCAATTACTTGTTAAATATAGAATATTACCTAAAGAAAAGATCTGTAAATTTCCTATCTTAAAATAATATATGAAAGGAAAAAGTAAATACAAACATGGAGAAAATAGAAATACATTAATTTGAGGATAAAAGACTTCTGAGAAGGAATAATCAATGTAAATTATCTGAGATACAAAAGGTATTGAATACAAATGCTTGAAATTCTGGAATAACATCTCAGATATTAATTAATAAAGACATTAATAGTCGAAAAATGTTTAAAAGGAAATTTTTTCAGTATTTGATTAACAGATGGAGAGTGCAAACGGCTCAGTGAAGTCCGCAGTCAGTTCAATCTTTTGTTTCTTCTGCAGACCCATTTTGGTGTTACAAAGTGTGTTGCTTTTCTGTGTATATTAGTATAAAGAAAACGTTATAAATAGTATCTCATTGTAAACTGTTGAAGTTGCACACACTTACTTCTAACTGTGAGACAAATATTATTATTTTTTTGTGTGTGTTCTCGCACTTGGCGGATTAAGCTTAAGACGGGCGGTGCCAAGTTCTCAAGTCTACCTTCAGTGTGAAAATATTTTTGTATGTTTCATTCTGGTGCCAGGTTTAAAAATTTTCTGACTGTTCGGCAGGTGTTTAGTAGTGTTGCTTTTTGCATCTGAATATATGTGTTTGGTTCAATTTCAAGTGTCTCCAAGTTCTTTTGGAGTGTGGTTGGTATTATACCTGTTGCTGATAAGACAAGAGGGATAACGTTTACCTTATCCATGTACCACATGTCTTTAATTTCCTACCTTAAGTCTTGGTATTTAGTCATTTTTGTGGTGTATGTGTTCTGAATGTTATTTGTGTTGGGTATTGCTATGTCTGTGATGTGTGTGGTTTTGCTGGTTTTGTCAATTAGGATTATGTCTGCTCTGTTGTGTGGTGTCATCCTGTCCGCTGTAATAGCCGTATCTCAGTGTAATTTGTGCGTTTTGTTCTCTAGTATTGTTTCTGGTTCGTATTTGTAGTAAGGATTCATGTTGGTTATCAGCTTGATTCTGACAGCAAGTTTTTAGTGAATTATTTTTGTCACTTGGTTGTGACGGTGTTTGTAGTCTGTTTGAGTCATTATCTTACAACCTGATGTCAAATATTGTATTGTTTCAGATGTTAAGTTGCATTGTTTGCATTGTTCATTTCCTATATTCTTCTTCAGGATGTAGCGCTGGTAGTTTCTTGTTCTTACGTCCTGGTCTGGGATTGCCATCATGAATCTCTCCGTTTCTGGTTGTAAGTTTTCTTGGGTTAGCCATGCGTTTGAGGCTTTCTTGTCAATCTTGGGATGTTGAAGATCATTATAGTGTCTGCCATGAAGTGCTTTGCCTGCCTGTTCCTTCAGTTTCTTATCGCTGTGTACGGGTGGTATTTCTTTGTCGGTACTAAGACTTCGTGGTGTATGGGAGGTATCTATGTCTACTACTGTTGGGTGAGAGGCTACTGAACGATCTTTTCAAAGAAGTACTGCTTCATGTTACGGATTAGCTTCTCATGGAGCTCTTTCAGGTCAACTTGTCCTCGTCCTCCATCCCCTCGGGGGATAGTTTGTCTTTCAACTGCCGTTGACGGATGTAGTCGTCCGCATGGTTCTCATTACCCGTTGTAGATCCTCTAGTTCTATGTTTGACCATTTGATGATTCCAAAAGGAGTATGTTAGTACTGGGAATGCAAAGAAGTTAATTGCTTGTGTGATGTTCTTTCTATTCAGCTTGATCTTCAATATTGTTTTTAGCCTGTCCTTGTACATTTGTGTGAGCTTTGTCCTGACTAGTTTATGTTCTTGTCTTTGGGCCTGCATTATTCCTAGATATTTATATGTTATAAGATAATGTTTTTACTTTGTTTTTGGAGAAAAAGAGGTGCCGTCCTCATCCTGGATTCGACCCAGGGTCCCCACGTTGAGCCCGCGGTGTCTTGACCTACTAGACGAATGAGGACAAGAACAAACGCATTTTTCTCCGTATATGAGGATGTAAGATATTATTACCCTTCACAGGGATAACACAATTGCCAAATAATGGTCAACACAGAAAAGCCTCCGGGGCGAGATTTTTGTATTTATATGTTTCATGTTCTTGCATGATTTCCATCATTCCTCCGTTATTCAGTTCGATCCCAGTTGGGTTTATTTGTTTGGCGCTTCCAAGTATTTTGCATTTATCCAGACCAAATTCCATCTTTATGTCGCTTGGAAATGTCTTGTAATTTGGATTAGGTGGCGCAGTTGAGGGATAGACGGTGCATATAACTTTATATCGTCCGTGTACATGAGGTGTGATGACCTTGGTGTTGCAAGATTACGGCTGGACACTATATTTTTATAGTGGGCTACAAGTCCAGTTTCTGGTTGGCGTTAGCTAGTTCATTTTTTTCATGTTACAGCCCTCTGTTTTTGGTTGGGGTTCTACAGTTCCCGAGAGAGAGTAAATAGGAGGAAGAAAAATTATTTGTGTCTTTGATTAATGCTGAATACGTTGCCTGTTGACGGGAATCTTAGAGAAGGCTAGCGGGCTATCTGCAGTGGCATGGTAATTAATAATAATAATAATAATTATTACTATTATTATTATTGTTATATAGAACACTTCTCAGGCTTGCACTTTTTTAATGCTTTTGCGACATAAATTATTATTCCAGAGTTATCAATATTATTTCAGATATACACCAAAAAAGCGAATACACACACCAGCGAATTAGTGCCATTGGCAAATGTTGGGAATGCTTGAAAAAGGAGAGATAGTGGGAGGGAGGGAGATAATAAATAGGTTCCCTCCTGTCCTACCTGGGAATGTAGGTATGATTTTAAAATTCTGAATAGCCATCACAACTTGCAAATTTTTTACAGGACAGGTCAGGTAGTTTTTCCGACTTGTTCAATATGTAGACGTGTACGTACGACTGAACAACATCGAAATACATGTATCTAATCTCTTAAACTTTCATTTAATAGACGTCAAGAGCCAAAAACTTTCGTGGCCTAACTCCACTGGACAGCAAAACACTTCAGCAGAACTGAAGGTAGAAGTAGAATGGAAAGATAAAATATATTATAACATTCCTAAAAATGTTTTTTAAGGGTAGGGCGAAATTAAAAATTACCAGTTTTTTGTTATTTGACTTATAAACAATTTCTACAGCAAAGCGAAATAGATGGAGTGGTTTCCTTGATTAAAACAGCACTTCAGACTATGAAGAACCCTTCATAGCACTTAACTTAATCAAAGCCAATGTCACAAAAATCACCTTTATTTCAGTAAAGACTAAACTACTAGTATCTTGTCTTAGACTCTCGTTTTTAATTTCGGTAAAATATCAAAAATACAGTAAATTTTAGTTTTGTTTTATATGTTTATCATTGGGTTCCATTAAGAAAATTCTACGCACGGCGTTCATGTTGTACGCATTCACGATTTACACAAAATACTCGCCCCAGTGGCTTTGTGCGTTGACCATTATTTGTCAATTGTGTTATCCATGAGAAGGGTAATAACATCTTACATACTTATAATTGTGATCAGAAATAAAGCAGAAATCGGGCTTTTTATTTTCTAGTACAGTGCAAATGGTTAGAACAACAAGGAAAGTTAAGGCAGAAGCCTGTCTTATTTGTTATAACATCGTGCATGAAGACAGAGGTCTTACAAATAAAGCGTTTATGGACCAGAAAAAATCGGTTGGTATGGTTAGAATCATTAGGTTAGAAGGATTAGGTGTGGGATGAGAGAACGTAAACAAATCGTTTCTGAAGCCTGGTTATTCAGTTAAGATTTATCTCTGTGGTTGAACTCTAAATTACTAAGAAGTAATCCAAGTTAGAGAAAGCTATAATAGTTAATAGTATTAATATATTGAATAGTTTATAATTAGGATACGTTAATAAAAATGCTACAAAGGAGTAAATTAGAGAAAATGTTACAGGAATTTATAAAATAAAAAAGGAAGTAAATAAAAGAAATACAGAGTAAGATTGAAAATATTAAAGTAAATATGAAAGTTGCCAGAAGCGTAGCAGAAAATTTCGCGAAAAATGGAAGGATAAGAAAACAAAAAAGTAACAGTTGTGTAAAATTTTTCTTATGCTGTTAGAAAATTTTACTCTTACGTTATTAGTTTTACTTTTACTTTGCTTTTGCTTTTATTTTTCTACATTATTTCCTTTTCTTCTCCTCTTTTCTTTATCTCTTTAAAAGTTTTCTCTAATTTATCCTTCCTTATTTTCGGCAAATTTAATATTCTGATTTTTTTTTTGTCTGCTTTTTCTTTTTTAGTTATTTCAAATTCCGTCTATTTTCAGATTTTGCTAGTTATCTTCATTATTATTATTATTTTGTTTATTCCCTTTATTAAATGATAAACATGAATTTCCATTGTTTCAGGGTTGAAGTGACAAATGCAATTTTAATCTCTTTCGATTTCAAATGATTAATAATTTTCAACGTCGTCATAAGATTAATTATTTTTATAATTAATAATGATATGCTTAAAGGTAATCTATACCCATTTATCATTTCAATTAGTTCTCGATAACGTCAAAATTTTGAATAACCTCTCCTCACACTGAAATCAATAAAATTGATTAATTCTTTCCCATACTTTATTTTTTAATTATATTTGAAATTAGAATTAAATAACACAATATTACTAAAATAAAATGCGGCGTAAAAGTTAAGATAAAGTGCCTCGTAACAGTTACAAAAATATGCAATACAATATGACAAAAACTATTGCAAAGTACTATAAATGTAATACAAAATATTGTAAATTGTGCAAAGTACAGTAAATCATGTAGAGCGCTTTAAATTATACGGGAAAAAACTAAACTTCGTGTGATATATGAAACATTATAAAATGTAGTACAATGAAGTGATATCGATCAAAGCAGAGAAAAAGCGAAAAACGGGACATAGTAACAGTATGATTAATATCAGAGATTAAACTTGCGATTTATGTACTTTTAAACTTGCGTTATTGGAAGTGATACAATACATGCTGTTTCTAAAAATACTGAATGTTCCAAAACGCTATTCTGAAATTCTTTGTGCTCGTATTTACCAGCTTGGATTAA
>QLNU02014802.1:150023236-150034343 GCA_006491805.2 Dysdera silvatica
TGAATGGAACTCAGAAATGGATTGACACAGTTAAAGTGATACAGTCACCGCACTTGGCGTATAAACACGTGCTTATACGCCTAGTGCGGTAAAGTTTACCTTCACTTTTGTAACTGGATTCGACAAAGGCAGTCATTCACTGCCGAAACGATCGTCATCCACCTAATTAAATAATTTTAACTGTGGTAGTCGTGTTTAAATAGTTTATTATAGTTTTAGCACAATATTTCACAATAAAGACTGGAAAAGTGACGAACACTACGCAAATATAACAATAATGGAAAAATAACAACGTTTTTTAGCGTAGTTGTAAGTTTAAAAGATGGTTCGACGCACGTTTCGAGAGAACAAGGTCTCTCCTCGTCTGGAACTAGCGTGCAATAAACAACATTGGAGTGTTGCCAACTCGATGTGGTTAATACGTTGCCGGTAGCGGTTAGTGCTTTTTTTCAGGAGTACAGAGTTGTTTTAGGCGGCCAACTTACAAAGTGGTAAATTTTGGTCACAAAGTTAAGTAGCAGGTGTAGTTGAAGGAGAAGCAGTGGGGAAGAGTTTTAGAAGATTTTTCCAAAGTTCCAGACGAGGAGAAACCTTGTTCTCTCGAAACGTGCGTCGAACCATCTTTTAAACTTACAACTACGATAAAAAAACGTTGTTATTTTTCCATTATTGTTACAATATTTCACGTTACTAAATAATGATGATAGTTGTTATTCAAATTCAATTAACGCGATCATGCTTAACATGAATTACTTTTAACACGAATTATTACTTAAATCCCCGTCACATTTGAATAGCTTAGAAATAAGACTCCATCCTTTCCGAATAATGTAAAGTACTTTTTACACAAACAAAACCTTTTCGGGTGACGTGAACTTTCTTTAACATGCACAAACGTATGCAAGTTCACTGGTGAACTCAGTCGTTCACACGTTCATGTGCGTTCACGAGGATCGACTGTAATTATTCGTTCATCCGAAATAGAGTCAAAGGTTTAGAGTCAAAGTCACAGTTACTAGGATTGAATTTACAGATCAGATTATCTTTTTTTATGACGCACCCATGAAATAGACTCTAATTTATAAACCCCATTTCATAGACCCTATTAAATAGACGCTATTAAATTGGCTCTATTTAATAGAATTTCAGCAGTTTCTTTTGAATAGGAAAAAAATCCATTCGTACCGAACGGTGTGCTTTTGACAATTGAAACGTAGCTTACAACTTTATCAAAAGAGTTAGATAAAAAACATCAGTCTGAGAGAATTGAACCAACTTAATTACTCTCCCTGAATATCTCTCGTCGAATATCTCTTTATATCTCTTTGAAACTCTTCACCGTTATCGAATGAAAAAAAAAATAGAATTTAACTTCCTTTCTGTTTTTTGCATTTAGTATAGAAACCAGTCGTAAGATGAAACTAATCGAAGAAGACTTTTCGTTTACAATGGGAGATCCTTCATCACAATCGGAAAAAAAAAGTCATAAATTAATTCATATCTCAAACCAACAGTTCAACTGGTCGATTTCTAGAGGTGAGCAAGTAATTTTCCTCGTCTCTTACAGAAATACTCGCAGGCGTCTTTTATGGGAGGCACAGGCCCTAAAGGAACTGTAAACGCTAATTTAAAGCGTTATCATTTTTAAGCTCTTTCTACCCAATTTCGCACAAAAGATTTATTTCCCAATAAAGGAAGTATTAAAATCATTTAAACATGAAAATAATTTCTAAAACTTTAATAGGAAGTATTATAGATAATAGTAGAAAAAATACAAAAGTTGGCGGATATATTAAAATTCGCCACATTAAAAAATTTAAATTTGCGGAAACCACAATGGAAGAATTAGTAGTCTATTTATAAGCTACTGCGGTTAGATTTACAATATGAATACATCTGTTTTCTCTTCTTCATAGTACTTGCGCCATAAAAGTATCTCACTAATTTACCTTCTTCCCTAAGTGGCAGAAGACTATTTCCGTTGCACGCGATGAAATTTGCTTATATCCCAAGTTTTGTTCTAGAGATTTTTCTTTCTCTTTGGTTATCCTTTATTGACACTTACGTTCTTTTTCAGAATCAAGATTTACTGCAGAAACTGGAAAAGTAAATGCCTGCACCAATTTTGAAAGATATGTCTTTCGTTATTGCTTACGAGGATCATATAAACGTTTTGCGGATTTTTTTGCCCTTTTGTCTCATGTTCCGATTGTTTAGACATTGTGATTTGTTTGGTGGTTTTACGGCTCAAGGACTATAATGGTCATGCTGTGCCGGGACCTACTGTTTTCCGAGGAATCTGAACCTCTTAAGGCCTAGGGTACCAAACCCCGGACTACAATGAGCAGTGCAATCTTTTTATGAGATCTCTGAGTAAGCGTTCTTTGTACACAGTTGGGAGTCGAACCCGGATTAACGGCGTACTAGGCGAACGCGTTACCACACTGCGCCACCGCAGGGCCCTTAGACATTGTGAGATTTAAAATAGAAATAATATTTCCCATACTATGCTGGAAAGTTTTTATTTGTTAGTTTCTCTTCGACTATTTTCTAATCTGTTTCTCGTCAGATTTATCAGATTTCGCCGGCGCATTTTAAACGTATGTGGAGTGGAGTCCATGTAAAAAAACTTTTGTAAACAGAATTCGTAGCTGATGGGCGATGGTATTATACGAGTTAGTCCCTGCCACGTATTGTAATTACAAATAAATGCTATGTGTAGGGCATTTAGTTAGGGTCTCAACTCCCTAGGATCTTCAAGGATAGCTAAGTAAGTAAGGGTGGGTGTGCAGGAGACAGTTTAGCTGAATATAAAATTAAAAAATGTTTCTTATTAATGAAATGGATTGTTTTCAGTGCTTTTCCTTTAAAGAAATCCTCCTTCATCATTTTTGTTTCTTATTATAGCCTGTGATTCGTCAATTTCTTTGCCTTTGACATGTTGACCAATGATTACGCAAAAGTAATATTAATTATCACTACAAGTAATGAATCTAAAATTGGTTAAAGTTGATGTTGAATAATTAAATTTAAGTTTCTTTCTCTTAATAGAGATATGTAACACAAATGTTACATTATATAATGAATATAATTTACAAATTATTCCATTTCTTCAAAATAAGCCAATTCATTGATAACATAATTTGCATTCTTGTTTGCTTGATTTATGATTATGGATCTTGATATTATCTTTTGGCTATTTATATATCGTGTTAAGCGAGCTGAAATCATGGAATAAAGTAATTTGAAAATGGTTTATTATAGCTGTTTCAATGTTCCATTAAACAACAAATAATATTTAATAACTCTGTAATTTTTTACTTTAAGTTACAGTGATTCTCTTCATTGAGGCCATAAATATTTTAGCAATAATAGCAATAAATAGCGATATAGGCTAGAAAAAAGAACTGTCAAAACTAAAATTATGATATCAAAGATATTTTCATAGTTTGAGTCTTAAGGCGGTCACATGAGTTATTAGTAAAGGAATTAACGACTGAATGTGTCTTTTAAATCCCGATATTTTTATATATACAGTAGTGGACAAAATTGTGGAAACCCTTTGAAAAAAGATTATTTTAGAGGTTTGATGGCTAATAACACCACTTTTTTTTGTACCAATACTATAAAATTATATATCATTGGAAAGGTAATTTAATCAAGATTGTAATGCAATAACATTTATGAATCGTATTTTAATAGAACAGCATTCATAAAGAAGAAAGGTGATATACATAGAAAAAATGAGATATACAAAAATGTTCACCATACCAGTTAATACTTAGTTGGGTAACCTTTAGCCTTAATTACGGCCTTACAACGCTTTCCCATGGAGTGAACCAAGTTCTTTAGTTCTGCAGCTGTTATAATATGAAACCAAGATTGAATTATTGCTTCTGTTAATTGTGTTTTATTGCTGGGTTGCTTCCGACTAACAAGCTTCTTTAGCCGGCTCCATAGATTTTCGATGGGGTTAAGGTCTGGGCTATTTCCAGGCCATTCCAGCAGTTGAATATGATGATCTTGAAACCATTTTTTGCACACACGAGCAACATGACATGGAGCTGAATCCTGTTGAAATATAAATGCTTCATTATCTTGGAAAAGATCACATGCAGAAGGCTGCAGCTTGGGCTCAAGTATTTCATTTATGTATCTTTGGGCATTTATATTCCCATTGATCACGCAAATTCTGCCCACACCTCTTGATGTTATACAACCCCAAATCATAACACTAACTGGGTGTTTCACGGTAGGTGTAATGCACTCAGGATGGAAATCTTCTCCAATTCTTCTCCATACGTATTTTACGCCATCACTACCAAACAGTGAGATTTTGGTCTCATCACTCCAAATTACACTGTCCCATTGTTCCGTTGTCCAGTTAACATGGGTTTTAGCCCAGTTTAATCTTTTCAACCTCTGTTTGACAGACAAAAATGGCTTTTTTCGTGGAATTCTTGCATTTAGACCACATTCATGCAGTCTGCGCCGAACAGTCCTTGCACTTAACTTCACATTGCATTGCGCCATTTCACCTTGTATACACAGAGATGATTTTTTCCTGTCACCTAGGCACTGTCTTTTAATTCTTCTATCATCACTTGCTGTTGTGCACCTTTTTCTGCCTTTACCAGTCTGGTTTTGTAATGACTGAGTCTCCTTATACTTCTTCAAAAATTTAGAAATGCCACCTTTAGTTAAGTTTCCCCCAATATTTCTTCTAATTTCTTCATAACTGTAGCCTTGTTCACTTAATATTACTATTTTACATCGCTTCCTAGGTGACCAGTCAACTCTTTGCGCCATTTCTTTAATTTTATTACGTTTTACAAGCACACTAAATCAAAGAGCACAAAAAAAAAACAACCAACTTGATAGCAATTACAGAACACACTGATAAATGTCCTGTAACCTGTTGGCTCATTGCCAAAACAAGAGAAAACATGATTGGCTCATTGCCAAAACAAGATGACACCTGATTGGCTCTGTAAACACTCATGCTCATTGGCCACATTCAAATGAAGGAAAGCTACTTCATATAAATGTAAGCAAGCTGTGCTTCTTTTTTCTGGTTATTTGGCTATAACTTTTGATAGAATACAGATAATTGAACAAATGTTATTGCATTACAATCTTTATTAAATTACCTTTCTAATGATATATAATTTTATAGTATTGGTACAAAAAAAAGTGGTGTTATTAGCCATCAAACCTCTAAAATAAACTTTTTTCAAAAGGTTTCCACAATTTTGTCCACTACTGTATATCTAGGTTACTTATAAAAAGTTATATGTCCAGTTTACTTATTTATAACAAGTTATATATCCAATTTATTTATTTACAATGTTATGCATCCAATTTAGCTATTTGTAACAAGTTATATTTCCAATTTAATTATTTATAACATTATGCATCCAATTAATTATTTACAGCAATTTATATACCCAATTTAATTATTTACAATAAGTTATATATCCTATTTAATTATTTATAACGAGTTACATATCCAATTAAGTTATTTACAACAAATTATATATCCAGTTTAGTTATTTACAAAAAGTTATATACCCAAGTTAGTTATTTATAACAAGTTGTATATCCTTATTTTTACTGCATGCTAAATCAAACTCAGATGACGGACATTACTACTAGACACCCCTGGGTCTCTGAAATCATGAAAGCGAAAGCAATGATTAAAACATTATTAATTTATTTAATTTTTTATTAATTTTTAATTTATTTTTCTCATGCAAAAAGAAGAAGTATTGTGAAATAATGGAAAGCTGCATAAAGAATCTGAAGAAGTCTGTTACAACATTTCAAACAAATCTAGCGAGATAAACTATATCAAAATTTTGAGTCGGGGAGGATCGAGAGTTTTATTAAAATATTGATTGTGCAAGCTATAGTACACCTAATACATATGAAGCGAGCTATTTATGCTCCTCCTAATATATCAGACGAGCTGTGGTGCTCCAATCACTATGAAGGAGAAATGGTGTTCCACTTTGCTATGTACAAGCTCAGGTGCTCTTTCGTTTGAATAAATACAGTCCACTATCAATCACAAATATTGTTAATTTCATTATTTTTTTAGGATTTCGAAGAGACGGAAAACAATACTTAACAATATGGAATAGTTAACTTATATTTGTTATTTCGTCATAAACTTCAGATTCGATAATAAATCTTCTTTAAGTTCTTCTACAAACACTTAAAAAATTAAGCACGTACTTAAACAAAGGCTATTATGTATCCCCCCCCGCACACATATATATGCTTGTGTAGCATTTTTGAGATGGTACAAATATGATGCATCAGAAATACAGGGCATTTGTGATAAATTCATGCTAAAGTCAATCGTTTGAGCAAATTATATAGAACCGTATCCGAAAAAGTACCGTATCTTTTAAAATGCTTGCTTTTCACATAAAATACGAACATACTGTTTCCGGCTGTGCAAACTGTTTTTGGGTAATTACGTTTTCTAGCAAAGTAAGTGCTGATTGGATAAACGGGAAATGAACAAAATTCAAGACATTCGTTTTAACTTGAGCTACTAGTTGTATCTCAAAAGTTCAGAACATGTGATCCTGGCAAATCAAAATACACTTCTTCCTCGAGTAATTGTGCCAGTAAATGGCATACTAAATTCTGAGTTATTTGGCTGGACAAGGAAAAAGCTACAAACATCTTCAGTCGTGAATTTCTTGAAGCTTTTTCCAAAATTGAAGTCCAAGTAGAAAAACATCCGTATCTGGACTTCGCGTGATTATTTTCGAACGTGAAAATGAGAGCCATGAAATTAACGATGATGAATTTTTTCACTGCGGTTGATATGGTACACTGCGCAAAAATAGTAGATCAATGAAACACAATACCGTCGCAGTTAGTATTGTGTAATTATGTTATTTTTAACTGCGACAGTATTGTGTTTTATAGATATACAATTTTTTCACTGCCTTAATAAAATATATATTCTTAAGATCATTGTAATAATTCGACATCAGAATAGATAAATTCAAGATATTGCAGATTTTATGAATTCAAAGCACTAAATGTTTTAAAGAAAGAAACAAATTGAGCTAAGAAATGTTTGCGTCTAAAAAAATGAGAAATGACATTAAGTATTCAAGAAATTGACAGCGTTTTAAAGATATAACCAAAAAATAATTTTAAAATGTTTTCACATAGCGTTATTTTTTTTTTGTAAATGACATTGTTTTTGTACACATATATGATCTTATATTTCAACCTATTCTCTGTTTGGTAAAAAAGCACGGACTAACAAAGTAAGAAATTAAATATCTAAATATAAAAATGTAAAATTGAATTATAAAATTATAACTCACCACAAATGATCGTAGAATAAACATATATGTACAACTAGAAAATAAAAGACGTGGAGATGTTCACCATTGTCACTTCATGAAAAGAAATGAACGTGTTCACTTCATTGTTGTTCAAAAACAAATGGTGGTCGCACTTGGTGTAAAGAGTAAATAAAATCAAGAATAAATCAGTCCAAAATGTTTGATCAGAGAAAGTTCAATGTCATCCCAAGTTAAATACAAAAAAAAAAATGCCATGGAGATAAGAATAAAATCTTTAAGGGAAAAGGTGGCTGAAGAAGGAGAAGAAATAGCTAATAGGAGAACATACAAGAAATATAAAATACCCCCATGTTCTAATAATCAAGAAAGACATAAAATCCGAACTTTTTGGAAATTTTATGACATTATAACTATCGTCATAAAGATATATTCTGGCCAAAAGCCGCACACTGCTTGTAGGAGGACAGGGTATGATTTCTGATGCTTATTTTGCATCCAATTCAATCAATTTTCACACCCACACACACAATTATGTATTCCACGAGAGGTAGAGGGGTCTTGGAGACAGCCACACATGTTCGCCTAAATTGGGACTGTCCCGCCTAAAACGGGATGTTTGATTTCCTGAATTATTACCAAAGAAAAATAATATTATAATTGGGGCCCCAAAAGGACTTCACAATTAATTATAATTGTGAAGTGGCTAATATTTGATTGAATCAAATATTAGCCACATTGTGCTTTAACTAAGATCGTTATAATAGCATTCGACTGCCCATATACCTATATACCTGTATGTGCAGTACAACATATGGCTCCACACCTATATGTTCGAATGAATATATATATGTGTGTGTGTGTGTGGAATTGTGTAAGTCCGTGGGGTCTGGGCCCCCATATTTTAAAATAAACTGCAATTTTATATATATTCTTATGTATAAATATATATGTCCTCCACAATAACCTTCGAAAACTCTACGCTGCTGACTGAATATACAGAGTGATCATTTAAAAGACCCCACCATATTAACTTTGGATTTAAGGTAGATACGATTTTGAGCAAAACCACGTCAATTTTAATTTCCAGGGGGAAGGCCAAAATTAATATCAATTTTTTTTTTGTTCCACCCCACGATCCTCAGGCTCCCCAATTTTGAATTTTCAAATGGCACCCCCTATCTTGTGATATATCATTTTAAACAGCGTAAACAATAAAAAAATTCTGCGTAAAAAAAATTATTCATGCATTCGGGAGAAAAAGCTAAGAACAAAATCGTTATTTTGCATTATTTGCACTGATATCTCGATAGAAATAACCAACGCTGCTTTTACTAGTATCACGCGGATGACCAACACGCTGAAGAAAGAAAGAAAGAAAGAAAGAAAGAAAGAAAGAAAGAAAGAAACGTACGTTGATTTTCTGCACAGACGGCGTGTAGGTCAGTTCATTTAATCCAAAGATGGACAAAGCGACCACTCTCTCTCTCTTTCTAGTATTTGAACGTGTAAAAAGAGATTTTATTTTTAGCAGTTTCACACAAATGCATGAATAATTTTAATTCTTTTTTGCAAAAAGTTTTATTTTTTTACTTTGTTTAAAATGATATATCACAAAGTAGGGGGTGCCACTTTGAAAATTCAAAGTTTGTGGGCCTGGTGGACGGGGGTAAACAAAAAGTATTTTGACACTAAATTTAGGCTTCCCCCTGGAAATAAAAATTGACGTGTTTTTACTCAAAATTGTGCCTATCTTAGAACCAAAGTTATTAAAGTGGTATGTTTTAAATGACTACTCTGCATATCGAACAGCAACTACATGAAAATTAAGTTGTAAAAATAATGGGTTTCACAAAAATTAATAAACGATTCTTTATAAAGACTTATACTCACATAATCAACAATATGTGGGGTTCATAACTCGTTGATAGCTGGTTGTTTATTTTTATAGCCATGGAATCGAAAATAACAGAGGGAAAATATTTGTAAACAAACAATAAACTAATAAAATATTGTTAAACTTTATAAATTTATTTTACACCATATTCCATACATTTTATCATAAAATGTAAAGATTTAAAGAGTTATCCGTAATTTCGCATCACATCAACTGCTGAAAGGAAACTCCTATTTATAAATTATATTGGTATAAAACTTATTCAACTGAATCGAAATATATATACATATCAAAACATGAATGTTCGGCAGTTTATAAATAAGTAATATCATAAAATACTGAGAATTTCTGTATGTTCATGAAGAACATTTATTCCCTTTTATAGTGAACTCAGCTTTTAAATTTAATCATGTCTCTTACGCTTCGCAAAAAGATTGAAAATACATTTAAAGGGCATCCAATATATATATAGGCGATTCGTAAGGGCTTAACCTGAGATATTCAAGGGGACGAAACAGCAACTCTCTCTCTCTCTCTTCCTCCCTTTTTGATGCAATTTCAATTTTCTATGCCGCACTTCATCACATTATGTGTTTTCTCTCAAATGGCTTGCAATATTTTTTCTAAAGTGATTTGCAATATTTTAACAGCTAAAGTTGGGAAAATGTGGTATGAAAAAAAGGGCGAAATATATTTTCAAATTTTACAACATCAAAGTCCTTCTGAGAATTCTGTGAGCGTGAAACGTAAGAAAATAATGCGAATTGCATAAAAAGCGTCTTAAATTTCTTCAAAATCTACAGATTTAATTTAAATGTTTATAAAATGTACTAATTTTGAAATTTCGTGTTTTAAAGAGACAGACTGCTAAAACATTGTGCTGAAAAAAAGGATTAATTTCCGCACCTCATATTTGTTTTTTCTTTAATTATATACGACTCACAAGTTTCGCAAAGGATTAAATAGCCACAACGTATATAAACCATAATCCAATGGCCTTTCATGTCATCATACATCATACATGATCATGTCATCATACATGTCATCATACTAATTGTGTTGGCAACCAAGCTACTAAAGCAGAATCGGCGTATATGTGCGTACACGAAATCTAAAATGAATATGTGCATCTGGTTATATGTGTACGAATTATAACTGCATGTGAAATTAGTGTCCACGATGTTTAAATAAAAAAGTACTAATTTTAATAAGCGGATAAGTGCTAGAATGGAGAGTTAGAAAAAGTAGAAAAATATACCGTCTGTGCAGACTTAGAGCTTTTGACAGAAATAAAGAAAGGAAGAGATAGATGACTCGAACAGCAAAGAAGAATGGGAAAAACTAGAATAGTTAAGAAGATAGCGAGAATAAACTCATAAAAAAATGGGACGTCCTAGGAAAAGAGCTGGAAAGAATAGAAGACGACCTGAGAGAAGGAAGAGTTAAAATAGAAGAAAGACGAATGAGAGTATAGACCAGGCATGCGGCCTTTGGAGCCCTTAAGTACAGCCTTTTGGATGAATCCAAATTTTGCAAAACAAATCCTTTTATTTTTAGTGATCCGATTTTGTTCATCTTATTTTTTATTTACTCTTACTTTGCTAATACCATCTAATCAATGGCGTCGGAAAGGGGGGGGCTCAATCCCCCCATCATGTAGCAAAATACGTTGTTTCGTTTAACCCCAAATTACACGATCTGTTAAAAACTACTTGGCCCCCATAATTTTTGAATTACTACAACCTGTATCTAAATAAAATTTCGTGAATGCGGCCTTCTTCAATTATAACTAACTTAATGCAGCCTTCCAACATGAAAAGGTTCCCCACCCCTGGTTTAGACAAAGAAGAAGAGTGAGTGACGATTATGAAGAAGT
>QLNU02014802.1:150044194-150060307 GCA_006491805.2 Dysdera silvatica
TGACTCTATAAAAACATCAGCAGTCATCAACTCTTTAAGATCAACAGACATTGAGGATGTGTACATTGACATGGTGAAACGTGTGTATAAAAATGCAAGTGCAAAATTTCGGTTACATAAAGATACCAAAACTATCAAACTTGGCAAAGGGGTGAGGCAGGGAGATACCATTTCTCCAAAACTTTTTACTTCTGCTTTACAGATGATTTTTCAGCTGATAAATTGGAATAACAAGGGAATAAAAATAAATGGTGAATATTTAAATCATCTGCGGTTTGCTGATGACATTGTTATTTTTTCAACGGACCCATTAGAACTCCAAGACATGGTACAAGAGCTCTCAACTAGAAGTGAAGAAGTTGGACTCAAGATGAACCTACAAAAAACTAAGATCATGTTCAATAATTTTGTAGAGGAAACAAAAATACAAGTTGACAACACTGAGCTAGAAATTGCTGATTCATATATTTACCTTGGCCAGCTGATTTCAATGGATGGCAACATTATGAAAGAACTCAACAGACGTATTAAACTTGGCTGGAGTGCATTTGGAAGAAACAGTTTTATCCTGAAGGGGAAATTGCCTTTATGTCTAAAAAGAAAAGTCTTCAACCAGTGTGTATTGCCAGTCCTCTCTTATGGATCAGAGACATGGAGTCTAACAGTTGGAGCAATACGAAAGTTACAGACAACGCAAAGGAGCATGGAGAGGTGCATGCTTGGAATAACTAGGAGAGATCGAAAAAGAAACACTTGGGTGAGAGAGCAAACTAGAGTAGAGGACATCATTGTTAAAGTAAAAGGACTGAAATGGCGATGGGCTGGGCATATTGCAAGAAGAACTGATCAACGATGGACAACAGAAATTCTGAACTGGATTCCAAGAGACCACCGAAGACCTACTAAACATCCTCAAACTAGATGGGCGGATGAAATAAGAAAACAGGTTAGGGTGACATGGAAGCCAATTGCTCAGGATAGACGTGTGGAAAGCATTTGGAGAGACCTTCATTCAGCAGTGGATAGATAATGGTTGAATATGATGATGATATTAAATTATAGTTTTTTTGTAACTCTAACAATATTATCATATTTACAAACAATGCTAATATATTTTGCAATATCTTTCAACCGTATCTATTTTCTGCCTTTCTTTTTTTTATCATCCTTTAATTTCAGAAGGATAGACTCCACTGATATGGTACCTTTAAATATAGTAAATAATTATTAATCTTTATCGATGATACCTTAGAAAGAAACGCTAATGATATGTACGTAAAATTAACGACTCATGGCGACTTCATAATCTTATAACTATTTTTCCAATCTAGGAAATAGTCTTGGAAATTTCATTAATATCACTTTTCCCGTGTTTAATCGCCCATAGAATTCCGTAAGCTGGCCGAAGAAACTTAATTTAACAAACAATAACATTCACTTGAGAAAACCCGGAAGCTTTCAGTTTAGCATAACACATTACTTCCTTCAAAAATTTCTGCTGAAACGGACAGAAAAAATTTAATGAAAATACAATTACCGGAATATTTAACGAGATTTAATTATTAAATTACCAATGTGATTTCCTTCTAGAATTTATTGAATATTAACTTCGCTTGTGTAGATAGAATCTAATTAAATCGTCATATCAGTATTAAAACCAGAATTTTATTATCGCATTAATTAATTAATTAATTAATTAATGTGGAAAAACTCTCTCTCTCTCTCTCTCTCTCTCTATATATATATATATATACAGAGTGTTTCAGTACCAGCGTTACAATATATCTGTGAAGGGTAGGGTACACCTAGACGAACAATATTTGTCATAGAACCTAGGGTCGCAAACCACTCACAGCTATAGTTCTAAAACCATCCAGCATGCCCAAATATTTACAACCAGTTTGTGAAAAGCGCCAGATAAAACTCAGGTCAGCTGCTCAAGTGCATAGATGATTAGGACATCGCATTCTGCCCCTCTCGTGCACTGGTTGTCACTATTTGTGCATGCTGGACGGTTTTAGAACTGGCGCTGTGAGTGGTTTGCGACCCTAGGTTCTATGACAAATATTGTTCGTCTAGGTGTACCCTACCCCTCCTCGATGTTTGCAACCCTGGTGTTGAGACACCCTGTATGTCGAGAATTTTTATGGAACATTTTTCTTCGACATATACAGATCCTACTGTATTTGTTTATTTGAATGTGATGTTTTCTACCATATTATAAATATGTAACTAAGTGAATGCAACGAATTTATATTTATTTTGTATATCTTCAATGTAATACTTATTTACATACAAAAAATTAAAAACTTGTAACATAGTCAATGAAAAAGATCACCCAAGCTTTCGGACGCGTCAGCAGCAGTTCTTCATCAGGAGTAATGGAACGAACGCAAATACCTGAAAAAAGGATGAAGTGGAACTTCAACCGTGGTTAGTATAATTGAATTAAGATACATAGAACTAGGGAAGAATTTTACATACAAAAGGTTAAACACTGGTAAAATAGCAAATGATAATGTCACCCTAGCTTTCGGACGCTTCAGAGGCAGTCCTTCTCAGGCATAATGTGGCATTTATTATTAGACATGAAATTATTTGTGTAATTTCTATGAAATTGCTGCCGTCGAAGAAATTTCGGCCCCTCCAATAACGTCACTCCAAACAAGCAGGTCTTTTAAATATATTTTTTTAAAAAATGGCCATAGGTGATTAAAATATAAGTGATAATAAATCATATATATATATGTGTGTGTATTATTACAAACTAATAAAACTAAACTATTAATCAATGTTCACAATATTCACCTAAACGCTCCACTGAAACCTTAGACTAGCGGACAAATCTTGACTTTAGAATCTGGCTGCTTTTCGGAGGTGACCACTATTTAAGAGTGTCTGTTATGGATATTTTAATGTACTATTTACATTACATGACGGAAAGTTAACAATATGTCTTTGTAAAATACATTTGTTTAGATTTCATGGCACAAGGGCAAGATAGAAGTGCTGATCCAGAATTCACTTTCCCAAAGATCGAAATATCGCCTGCAGAGAACCAAACTTGAAAGAAAACACGACGCTGTCTAGGTGCCAGTTGAATGAAATCAAATCTGAATTATTCGCGTAGTAGCCAAACAAATTATCATTACGTCACCTAAAGGTTCTCTCTGAAATGCAATATTGGAATCGCCAAAGAACGTCTGCGTATGCGTGTGTGTGTGTTGAGAAAGAAGGAAGCAGGGGGTTGCAGGGCATGGAAGCTCACCATATGAAAACGGAAATTCTATCACATATAACAGCGAGGGAGAAGATATTCTGCGTTAGGCTGGCGTTCAAATGTAAAAGACAAACATCGCTGTCATTTATCAAATGCCGAGAAAATTCTTGCTCACATCAAAAAGCACTTTCAGACCATTTATTATTATTTGGAATGGGTTTAGCTGACCATTTTCTGGAATTTTACAAAGAACAATTCGTCCTAGCCAAAAAATGCATCAATGCATTTCTTAGAGGAAGGTAATCTACCCTTCTTTCATATGGTAAGAGTAGTAGGGGTAAAGTAGGGGTTCTGCAGCACTAGCACGCCAGGCATGCCAGGCCTAGCGTAGTGCTCGCAGGGTGGTCCTCAGGGTTGCACGAATATTTGGTGCGATTTTTTTTATTTGGTGCTTTTTAACTTTTTCAAAAAAAATTTAATCAAACTTTTTTAAATTTCTATTTTAAAGTATATTCTACGACTGGTGATTTCATTTCAACCCCAGTTCTCACTTTCGGTTCTAACAATTATCAGCGTTTTCCATCAACCAAGTCTAGCATGAATTTTCACGTTGGCTTTGGTTCCAGACATTTTGTTAGCAAATAAATAGGGGATCCCCCACCTCCAAGACGGGGTTCGAAGAGATACAGAACAGGTTCTAACACAATTTCCTTGTGTGTTCTTTTCTAGCTCAAATTTCCCCACAACGTTAATTATAAGGCAAAAGCAGCTAAACGTCACGTGGCCTCTAGCGGCGGATTTTGGAATTTCTTTCGATTTCTATTATTTCAAGGGATATCCTTTTTGATCGTTGTATCTGTGCACATAAGGGTCATATGTCCCCTTTCTGAACGATCCTAGCTTGCGCTAGTGGCCAATTTTTGAATATTTTTCGAAATTATTCGATGTCTATTGTTTCCAGCGCTATTTCTCTTGATCGTTGTATATACCCTTTTTAGCGATCCCAGCTCTGCTAGCGACTAATTTTGGAACTTTTTCTAAATATTTTATTTAAAGGGATATTTCTCTTGTTCGTTTTATGTCTGTCTATCAGGGTCACGTGTTCCTCTTCTGGGAGATCGTAGATACACTAGCGACCAATTTTTGTACTTTTTGTAAATTTTTATTTCTCTTAGCCGTTGTAGGGGGATGCTATATATGCATCTGATGGTCACGGGTTCCGTTCCTCAGCGATCTTACCTCTCCTGGTGGTGAATTTTGGAACTTTTATCGATTTTAATTGAAAAAATAGCGTTTTTCGGTAATTTTATTTATTGGCACGTATTTTCTTCCACTTTTTTCTTCTCCTTTTTTCTAAACTTTTTTTCACTTTATATTTTTCTAAGTTTTGTGTTTTTAATTTTTTTCTAAACTTTTTTTCACTTTTTGGTTTCCAAAGTTTTTTTCATTCGCTTTTTAAAACCCTTTTTTTTTACATATTTTTTTCTTTTTTTTAATTTTGTAATTTTTTTCGAGTTTTCTCCTAAATCTTTCCGTTGGTTCATTCGATGCTTTCCTGTTCTAACATGAAATAGGCCGTGGGCTATTTACAAAGCTACCACCTTCTACGCGAGGTAAAACATGTTTTACGATTTTATATGCGATTTAAAGATTTTCATTTTTAACGACTTGATGCCATACTTTACAAATCTCTCACCCTAAACTCGAGATTGCCCGAACTCCAATTTGTTTGACACCAATGCTACCGAGGCAAGATACATTCTATTGTCTTACGTGTTTCAGTCAAACAAGCGTTTCACCGGTGCTAGTCGTTCGAGATGGTGCGCTGTGGATTCAGGTTATTTTACTTTTCATTATAAAAATTAAGAATCTCTTCTTATTTTCCTTATTCAAACATTACTTTAAGAATTTTTTATATCGCAAGTGTTTAATGTTTTAATAATTTTAAGAAAACATAAGATTTTCTTGCCTTATAATTTACGTTGTGTGGAATTTTGAGCTAGAAATACTCACTGGCACGCCTGGCCGTACCAGACGTGCCAGTGGCGCAGAACCTGTACTTTCCCCCAATTGGTAATCCTCATCATACCTGAGTATGCATGAAGGTATATTGGGCATCAGTATAATTCAATTGAAGATAATAAAACGCTTTGTCCACTGGTGGTAACTTAAACGCTATCTAAGATGGCCGATATTATGCAACATAGATGATTCAACACTTGTTCAACTTGGTTAATGTCTTACAATATGCTCTTGTTACCATATCTCCAGCTAAAGTGAGCTACAGATATGCTACTTTAACTGCACTAACAAGTGGTTCTCTACCAGTAGCTGATTACAAAACTTTAAGAATGGAATTCATAACATGAAGGTATAAAACTAGCATTGGTGCAGTATAGCCAGATGCTCTTGCGTCATAAAAAATCCAAACCAACAAACAAATAAAACTAGCAATTAATAAATAAGGGATCATGGAAGTGACTCTCCCAACTAGGAGCCAAGAAATAGGAAAAACAGGATTGAGTATCTCGAATCATTATCACTATATTCCAGTAAGCTATATTTCAATTTTTCCCAAAGTTTTCCCTCTAGTAACTATGGCATATAAAGCAAGAAAAAATGACCAAAATGCACTAAAATTTATAATACTAATAATATTTGTCTAATGTAGTTTGAAGCATATTTGGTCGCATTTTTAAACTACCATTAGAAGTTAAAATGAATGAATCTTTCGTACTTCAGTTATTACCATTTGGGACCATGAAAGGTCCGTTTCTGAACATGGATTGCTCCTTGTCCTAACGCTACATTAATAAGACTGGCTGTGCTTTTCTTCGGAGTAGCTCGCAATATATATATATTAGAAAACAATTATAAAATATAATTGAAAAATAAGCTAATGGACGTAATGCATTTTATATGACTTTCAAGGTGATGTTCATATTCTCATTTACTAACTCAGTGGTTCTCAAACTTTCAAGACGAAGGAACCCTTCTCTCACCAGATACCTAATAACCACAGAACCCTTTGATAAAAATTAAGGAAAATCCAAAGGTTTATCCTTTAGAACTGCTCGTAGATAAATATAAAAATAACAATAACTATATTAGTAATAAAAAGTAAGTGGTACTTTTCTATTGTTGCTGGATATTGGTTATTAGTTAACTGTCCATTATTTATTAATTATCTGCATTATTTATTAAAGTTAAGTCCATCTAGGTAGTTGCCATAGGGTAAAATTACAGAATTATCAGATTTTTTGGAATTGTCGCCAATGCTTTGCAGATTGGAACCCTCCCTGGAGAGTTATCGCGAAACCCTGCGGGCTCCACGAAACGCGCATTCAGAGACACTGCTTTAACTACGGTATGGAAAAGAGTGAAAATTCTCCGCCTTAGTGAAAAGGTAAATATTGCTAGGTTTTCAAATATCTTTTTCTTGAAAGTTTAGCTCAACTTTGAAAAGACGAACAACATGATGAATGGTTAGTCCATGCTAAAAATACGATCATTCTTCTTGAAATGGACAAGAGATGCATAAATGTCTTTTAAAGCGAGAAGATGAATGTGGAAAGACTGCGTGATTGGGCACATTTTTTAAAATATATATTTTTCAATATTTCATGCGTAAAAAGGATTGACAACAGTATGTGGGCCATTTTGAGACAGCATTTCCAACTTTAAATATGATTTTGGTTTTTCGTTCTCTATTCAGAAGCACAAGCTATCTATGAAATAACATTATTTACAAAGCGCTGTAGATATTCGTATTCAATACTATATTTTCTGCCGAGAAAAATGCAATTTTTTGTATACAAATGGTGCATTACTGTGCTTCAACTACAAATAGAAATAGATAAATATTTATCAATCGGCACTACATAGGGAAATTCATGTATATTACAGGAAGCAAGATAGAAATATAAAGGTTAATACCTTACTGACAAGCTTTTATTATGATTTCGTTGTTAGGATGATCGCATGTTGCGTTAATGTCGCATTCTGTTGATATCATGTTTCGTTGATATCATGTTTCGTTGATATCATGTTCTGATGATAGCATTGTGTTTTTTTAAAGTCACGTGATGTTGATACCATACTATGATATTATCGCTTTATATTAAAATCATATTTTGTTGATTTAATTTTATTTTGATAGTTTCGTGCTATTTTTATAATACTATGCCATTTTGGTGATTTGATAACGATATTATATTGTGATGGGTTTCACGGTCTGATGATATTTTATTTTCATGATGTCGGGTTCAGTTTACGTCATGTTGCTTTATTACATTCAGAGGGTTTCTTATTCCTATATTTTGATAGAAAATTACTAAATATTAATGCAAAATTAAATAATATAAATACACCGTATTTATTCAGAGACGCATAGCTATAATACAGACGATAATTTTCAATCATCAAATTAAATTTTCAAAAACTAGTCTCGTTTTGAATAAAGCAATGGCCTTATGTAATGGTCAGAAGACATATTAAACATCAAAACATGCAGCCATTCCTATAAATATGATCAGAAAAGGGAAATTGTAAGTACAGTAAAACCTCCGGATAACGGTCAGCCATTAGACTCTGAAAAGCTGACTGTCCTTCGGAGGTGACTTTTGTTTAGAAGTTCAGTACAAAAGAACAAAATAAATAAAATTAACAATAAAAAATTATAACCATTTCAAATACATTAATCCTCACCTATTTTAATTTATATTAAAAAAATCAGTGATGCGTAATTGTTTTGCTTTTTTATGGCAAGTATCATTTTCTAAGTAAGTAATAATATTTGTAGTCCTTTTGTATAACTCCTCATCAATTTTATTCAGAGCAAAGTTTTAGGTCTCCAAGAAATTTTACCAAAACATCAGAATATGTTTTACTGTTAGAATTTGTTGTCAGTTTTACACTCTCTTCCCTTTCTATTGCATTTTCTAGCAATTCCTAAACGATATTAAGCTCAGAAGAAAGTTCTAAATCTTCGTCCACGCAAACAAAACCTCGGGCTTTCATATTTCCTGCTAATCTGACAATGCCATCCAACCCTTCCCCATCACCATTATTTTGTGTCTATATTTTCGGGTTCATCAGGTGAGGAAAAATTCTGCAATTAAAAAATATTTTAATTGCAAGAATTTTGATTGAAAGTGTTTTGATCGACAGTTGGGAAGACTTTCAAGACACTTTGTGAAGTTCTTCATATATGGTATTCAGACACTTCGTTTTGCCATCTAAATAAGTTCACGTCTCGAATGGAGTGTTGCAGATAATCTTCTCTATTTCTCGAAATCTCATTTATCTATGGCTTCCCACAACCGTACGGCATTGCCAGTTTTATGCACTTCCACCTTTTTAATACTCCGGATAACATTTTCTCCTTTAGATGAATTTTCGTGAAAGAGTTAACTAACTCATCGTGATTGCAAACTGACATCCAAATGATGAAGTTAAGTTGATACGACACTTCTCAATGGTAACGTATAAAGAACCGAAACTGTCAAAACCAATTCCTAATCGACAGTGGTTGTTTGCGCAGACGAAACATTGGGATTATTGATCTTAAATAGCGACATCGTGTTCACAAAGGTTTGTAGCCTACGTATAAGGCTATGAAATGAACATAATATGTTTCATTAGAGTACCTTAAAAGGAAGTCCAGTCAAGTGAATTTTATATACTTTATAATGTTGGAAATTTGGGTTACAGGCATATTTGAAAAAAAATTTAAATTTAAATGAAATTTTTTTTTCGTGATACCTACCGAAGGGTCGTTGTTCGGAATTCGTGGTTTGGAGGTCACCATTAATATTAATCCTATGGAACGCGTTCGGTTCCATTGATATGTGGGCGTTCTTCGGAGGTGACCGTTGTTTAGAGGTGACCATTAAAAGAGGTTTTACTGTATACATTTTTAAACGTTCCTATTAAAATGGGAGAAGAATGCAACAGAAGTTATTGTTCATGGGTAGATTAGGTGTCCATATTATCTTTCGAAGTCCAGTAATTCTAAAAGCTCCGAAGAAATTTTATTCCCAACGTATTCGTAGACTTAGCGAGTAAACTTCTGACATATGGCTTCATTAATTAGGCCTAACAAATGAATCGCCTGCAGACAAATGAAACTTCTTCGTCCGAAGATAGGAACCGTATTGTGGGAATACCGATATTAGAGAGAGACAACTGGTACCATCGATTTCTGATCCTAATCAGGCTTAGTGTAGAACGTGCAGAAACATGGATATCGGAGTTTAATGTGGAGGAATGAGGCTGCATCTGTGAGTTGTGAGATAATCAGAGTGAGGGAATTTATTACGCGAGAGTAAGTGAGGCCGTATATATATTCTCAGAAATTTAGAGAACTTCGAGTTTCCAACGAGACCAACCTAAACTGAATTGCAACAAGCAGAAATAATTTAATCAACAATAAACATTAACATACATACATACAGTGGAACCTGGTAATTTAACCACCTGAATAAAACGACCACTTTTTTTATAAGAGGGAACTTATAGGAACTAAATAATGTCCATACCAAAGTCTGCTATGAATAGTGACCACCTTTCTATGGTTACCTTTCAGTCCAATCCCAAAGGTGATCATTTTAGACAGGTTCTACTATATATACATATATAAATGTGTCATTTATATAATATGTATTTGAACTAAGGCCTTGCTATATATATTATATTTAAACAAATTTCTTCCGCAAGTTTATGCTAACACCTATATATTAATGATATTTCATATCCAATATGGTTGAACAGAATACCTCAAATCGTTAGATTTTGAATAGGTTCTTCGACCGACGTTAAAATTTGATGCCCACATACCTTAACGATTAGAATAAAGAACGCTATCTTATAATGATAAAATTATGGCGACCTAATGATTATGTCATAATTTTGAAACAGATCGTGGCAATATACCATACTAGCTGACATCTAATATAGACGCTCTTTAAAATTACTGATTTTTGAACTACTATTTAAGCTATAAAACGTTAGCTCTTTTATCATGCTTAATAATGTTATATCTGACTATAACAGTGCTGTTCAACGTACGGCCCGCGGGCTATAATCCGGCCCGCCGACAACTGTTCAAAGTAAAAATAACAAAAATCCAAAATAATTTTTTTTTTCAGAAATACGGAAAACCTCGGGGCAGCATGGGTGATTCATTTCATATTGAAAATGAACGAATAAATAACAGCAAGAAATTCTTTTTGCGAGTTTATTTTAACCGCTGGCCCGTGAGATCCGTGAAAAAAATTTAAGTGGCCTGCTATCCAAAAAGTTTGAACGAACCTGGCCTTTAACATTTAAGAATTCCTGCTCAATGTGGATTTATTTACCAAAAACATTGAACACTTTTTGAAAAGCTCAACAATTGTTGTTTAAAAAAACTCTGTAGTTATAAAAAAAACCGTATTTACTAACCCCATTCCTAACCTTAAATGGCTCTTTTGGGGTTATCGCTTCACAAATCGTGAAAGCGAGCATCGATTTGATCATAAAATTGACTTATGTGGTCATAATTCACCGGTATTCGGTTTGCCACTACTATAAATCATATACACATACTTTTTTATTGTAAATTCTTCCAGTTAATTTGTCAGCAGTCTGGATTTCGCTGACTGATGAAAATGTTTTTTTTTATCACACCGAAGAAAATATAGTTGTTAAAGAAATTAATTATTTAAGCGTTTAAATTTGTAGTTAAGTTTACAGACACCACAAATTTCATGTTAAAAACGTACTCATGGGCTATTTAGCAATTAAAATAAACGTCAGTGATATACAGAGTATATAAATAATTGAATAGCTGCCATTGTATCTCCTGCATTGTATCTTTTGTGAATCACTCCTCTTCATTTGAAACGAAGTAGAATATTTTTAGTTATAACGGACTTAGACATGAAACGAAGAACTGAGGTTTACGAAAGCTGAACAAACGAAATTGTTACATGACAGTTACATTTACAGAAAAAAGGGAAAATTAATTTTTCTTCTTGTCGCCCCAGTCTCGTCTACCGAAGCATTGGGCAGCACACTAATGTTGTTAAGAAGAGACGGGGATAGCGATAGTGGATCGCTGATGCAATTATTACGGACATTCGTTTCTCGATGCCCAAAGACAAATATCCCTAAAAGAAGAGGATGAAGCTTCTTGTGGAGGGAAGAGTAACGAAAGGATTATCACAAATGGACAGACAACAAGGAGATAAGAAAAAACTCTATTTGCCTTACATACATATATGCTATAGCATGGTATAAGCATTCGCTACACCAGCTTATACCATGATCCAGCGATTGAATATTCTTTGTAAATCTGACAAAAATATTTTGTGATTTAGTGTCGATATTTTTGAAGCGAATCTTTTAATTCTCCAACATGTACTGTTATTCTATTATTATTATTGTAAAAATTTTACAATGTTAGTAGAGTGGAATGTAGCCAGCATCACATAAACAAATGACAAATAATCTAATATCTCGCTTATAAATATGAATATAGCAGAAAGAAGAAAAAATTCACAGAGTCAATCCTTAATTTCTAAACTTTAGTGAATAATTTTCGTGGGTTCTTTCTGCATAATCGGATAAATACTAGAAAATCCTAGTAGGAAGGGCAGTACATAAACAAAGGTAAAAAGTTTACTATGGAATTTTTCACTTCACAAACATCCTCTTCCCCTCCCTCGTCCTGTTAAAGAATTTTTATGGTCCCTCAATTGGTAAATAGAGAACACAAGATTCCTTTCGTCATATATAATGCAGCACGTATATGCTGCATTACATTTGACAAACGAAATGTAATGCAGCAAATACATGCTGGTCTGCAATTTTTCTTTTATTGAAAATTGCATAGGCACGTATAACATTTGTTTTTTATGTAATATTATACTTTTCAATACTATTTCTTCCAAGGTATGTCTGTAGTCAATATTAGTGTATAAGCAAATATAGGTACATATGGGCAACTTTGTGTCTACTTCCCTAATTAATCCAATATCCCCTCAGTCAAATAATATTTGATAAAATTTTTAATATTCGTTTAAGCGGGGCCGACTGTATTTACAGAGACACATGCAAATCAAGTAGTTTGCTTATCAATGGACGAGCAGATACACGATCAGAAAAGCAAACACACATACGAGTAGACTAGCTGAAGAAATGTATTTCTTCCTAATTTTCTCTATGTTTTTCTTTTAATGTATTAGAATGTATAACTTTATATAATATTTTCTCATAATGTATTAATTATTGCTTAATAAAATGCTTATAGCTCCTTTCCCTTCTTTTATTAAAAACATTTTATATCCACAGTCAGTACAAACATTATCAAACGACAAAAATAACCCACCAAATACTTATTTACGATTAAAGCAGATGCCGTGACGAAGAAAGAGCCATATGCTCAATAGAAACAGGATACTCTAAAAAATAACACACGTATGATTTTAGTCTTTGACAAGTCAGCAATAACAGATAAAGTAGCATCACATAACGATTCAGATGCATCTTTATTTGATTTAGCAGATAAGACTGCATGTATCATAGCAAATAGTGAAACGCTAACCATGTACTAGACCACGTACAAAACAAAGATAACTGAGTATTTGAGCGCCAGCCACAAAATAAAAGAAAAGTGGTTTGCGGAAAGGCTAATACTGCATCGCTATAATATAAATAGAACTTGATATCCAGAGCGTATCGGAGAAGTTTAAAAATACATAACATGACGTTCATAACACGTGTATCACTTTCGCGAACACGTATTGAGTTATAAATGGCGACACTTCAAAATATTTTCTAGGCTTTTAGGAAATCTTGTTAGTTATAACATCCACATTTAAATTATTAGCATTGAAGGATTCGTATACTCATCATATCAAATCTAAATTGCCGTTTCTTTAAGTATATACGTTTAAGTATATAAGTTTAAGCATGTAAGTTTATAAGTTTAAGTATATAAGTTTAAGCATATAAGTTTATAAGTTTAAGCATATAAGTTTATTTTTTTTTTTTTTAAATATAAAGGCATAACAGATATGGAATGGAATTGTTTGTTTTACGGCGCAAGCACAGTAATGCTGCTAGAGTCTTCCGAAGAACATGGACCACTTAATGCCTAGGAAACCAACTCCCAGACAAGATTACAGTAAACAAGTTCTAGTTTTCCAAGGAATCCGAAACTCCCAATGCCTACGGAACCAACTCCCACACTACAGTGATCAGGCTCGAATTTTTCGAGGAATCTAACCTCTTAATGCCTAGGAAACCAACTCCCAGACTGCAGCGAAAAGGCCCTAGTTTTCCAAGGAACCCTAACCTTTAAATGCATAGGGAACCAACTTCCAGATTACAGCGAACAAGCCCTAGTTTTCCGAGGAATCTGAACCTCGCAATGCCTAGGGAATTAACTTCCATATTACAGTGGACAGGTCTTAGTTTTCCGAGGAATCCTAACATCTCAATGCCTAGGGAACCAACCCTAGACTGCAGAGAACAGGCTCTGATTTTCCTAGGAATCCTAACCTCTCAATACCTAAGGAACTAACCCCAGACTACAGAGAACAGGCCCCAGTTTCCCGAGGAATCCTAACCTCTCAATGCCTAGGGAACCAACTCCTAGATTACAGTGAACAGGCCCAATCTTTCCAAGGAATTCAACCCTCTTAATACCTAGGAAACCAACTCCTGGACTATTGTAAATAGTTTTTTCCGCAAGCATTCTCTATTTGTTGGGAATCGAATCCATAATAACGGCTCACTAGGCGAAAGCGTTACCACGACCGTGGGGCCAGAAGTGAAATAAACAATCAATTTAATTTAAACCATTGATTTATCAAACATTTCTTCTTATTCTAATAAATTTAAAAGTGTTTCCTTTACTTTGTCTAATGACGTTTCCAGTAAAATTTTTAGATTCGCCCATCAAATTTTGGTAAAATCACAAAATTATAAATAATGTTTTATTGAAATAATTTGACGACAACACTGCTCGTTATTAAATTAATTGAAAAAGAACAACAAATTAACACAGGTTCCCCTAACACATGTGTTTTTATTTTTTACTGTTCATTTCATTATACCTGTAATCTGTAACCGCCGTTTGTAACACGCATTTGTCATTACATATTGTGTATATATCGTCGACCGTTTTGACGAAAATAGCCCAGGGCTATTGAAACAGTCTGTAAACGATTAAACTTAATTAAACTGTGTTAATTTGTTGTCTTTTCAATTAATTTCGTGTTTGATCGTATCATTTTGTGTAAAACCTTCCTTAAAAAATCTCCATTTTTTGCATCATGTTCTGCCTGATCATACAATACTATTTTTTTTAAAGCAGCAGAACTCTCATTATACTATAAAAACCATGATCATCTAATCAGTTACATAAATAGAAATACATAAAGTATTATCTAATTATTATTAATCATCTAATTATTATCTTTGTGTGAAATCTTCGCTTAAAATTCAAAGAGAAATCTTCACACACATTTTGTGAATTGGATAAAATCTTAGTTTTAAAATTTTATATGTGGTTTATCAATAAATTACTTTTATTCGCTAAACAATCATTAACACTTCAATAATAATAATAAGTCATATGCAGTTATATATTAACATTATAATATTCTAAATATATATGGAATTTTATTTACTTTTAAAGGGAGAATTCATGTATTATTAAAAATATGTCTGTCCGTTATTATTTTTCACTTTCTTCTTTAAAACCTGTAAGATATTTTTAAAACATCGTAAGTTAAAATGAAAAATTTCCTTACGTTCTTAAATATCCCAAACCCAATTTCAATTCGACATCTCCATCACCCTGTCCTTGTCTCCCACTCGTTTTATTCCCCCCCAGCAAGCGTTCTCCAAAATACCAAATAAAGCTGCGATTCCTGTTAGAAGTGGCAGGCTGATTATGTAGCTGTCAGGTATTTTGACGCGAAAGTGATGAATTAACTGACAAACCCAACAAAAAGTACGCTTTGCAATGTCTTCATAATGCGGAGGTAGAATATTGACTACCGCACCATTTATAAGCTGTATAGCACTAACTAAAACGAAATCGGAGAGTTTGGTTTTTTTTGGGTTTTGTTTTTTTTGTTTTTTTCCAAAGATCGGAATTGAAATTTATAAAAGAAAAGTAAGCATAGAAATAAATCGAGAAAATTTAAAAGAACTTCGATTTAAAATAACCGATAGTTTTTCAAATTAAGCAAAAGTGACAAATGGTTTAAATAAAAAGCAGTTCTTAAAAATTTTGAATGTCAAATTGAATTCTTAAATAATGACAGTATTTAATAAGAGGAAATATTCCCAGAGATTGTATTACTGGAATATCTAAAAATAGCGTTAGATTTAGAGATAGGTAATTACGCTTAGAGATAATAATTAAACCAGAAGCAGAAAAAGGCAGAAAAAAAGAAAATGTAAAGAAATCTATGTTGTAATCACATGAGACGAAGTACATATTAACGGAACAAAGGAGTTATATGCAAAAATTTAATAGTGTTAATTTAGGCCAGTAATTCCCAACTTTTTTCACTTTCTTCCGTACCACTTTTTAGGCGTTTATTATTATTTATTATTTTTTTATTATTAGGCGTTTTATTATTTGTTATTATTAGGCGTTTATTATTTGTTATTATTAGGCGTTTTATTATTTGTTATTATTTGGCGTTTTATCATTTTTTTATTATTAGGCGTTTTATTATTTGCTATTATTGGGCGTTCATTATTTGTTATTATTAGGCGTTATTGATTGTTATTATTAGGCATTTATTCTTTGTTATTATTATACGTTTATTGATTGTTATTATTAGGCGTTTATTATTTGTTATTATTAGGCGTTTATTGTTTGTTATTAT
>QLNU02014802.1:150060407-150078810 GCA_006491805.2 Dysdera silvatica
GAATATTTAAATTTCCACAAGCTCTAGTAGAATATGGATTATTATTGTATATTGGACAATAAATATCTCTATTAAGATTTAATTTAATATAAACATAAAAATAACAATCTTGTAATAAAAATTTTGTTTATAGGGAGAATATTATAGTGAGTTAAAGAAATAGAAAACAATTTAAACTTAAAAGATACTAATCTGCCAAATCGCCTTTGTATGATTGATAAACAGCTTATAGTCCTATTTGTGAGATTTCCCCAAACCAAATAGCAGTAAATAACATGAGGATACATTAAAGCATTATATAAAACAAGGAGTAATTTTTTAAAAAAAGTATTATAATTTAAAAATGATGGCCATATTTCTACTATTTTTTCTACAAATATAATTTACGTGATTGTTCTATTTAAGGTTTTTATGAATTATAACACCTAATAACTTATTTGATCACAAAAAACAAGTGACGTTATCTATTAAAACACATGGGACAGCGTAAATATTTGACGGTAGATTTGAAGGACGGTAATAATTTGGCATGATGACAAAATAATATGGCACTTGTTTTATTGGGATTTACAAATAATTTATTGCCTGTAAACCAATCAAGAGACATATTTAGTTCTGAATTAATTGAAGTAACTAGTTGGGAAATATTTAGGCCAGAAAAGAATATCATCTGCATATGCAACAACAAACGCTGAACTATTGATTAAAAATATATCATTCAGAAATATAATAAAGAGTAGGGGCCCAAAAACACGGCCTTGAGGCACACCAACGTGAATATCACAAGTTTGCGATACCCCATTACCAAATCGTGTAAATTGTTTAGGAGATGTCAGATAAGATCTAAGTAAATTTAACATTTTTCCTAGAATACCCAATAAATTTAATTTGGACAGTAAAAACATATCGTGGCCAATAAGATCAAAAGCTTTCGATAAGTTAAATTGAACGCCAACACATTAGTTTTTTGAACTGAGACTTTTTTGAATAAAAGAAACTGCCGCAATCAATGCAGATTCAGTTGATTTATTCTTTCTAAAACTATATTAGTAATCACGCAAAATATTGTAATGTTCCAAATAATTCATTAATTTTAAAGCAATGAGTCTTTAAAAAGCAATACTTAAAACTGATATTATAGCAATTGGGCTATAATTAGCCAAATATTGCCTATCTCCTGATTTAAAAGTTGGGGAAACCCTAGCTATTTTCAATAAAGGAGGAAAAACACTCAGTTAAATCAAAATTAAATGATGTGGCCAAAGGACTTACCACTTCATGTGCAATGTAGTTTAATATGCGATGACTATGACCAACAGCTCCGGCAGGTTTATTTATCTTTAGGGATTTATTTATTAGTGCCTTATCCTCTCATAATCCTCCCGCCCATTTGTCCAACAAAATATTCGCTTTCGTCTGATAGTAACGTTCTTAGGTTACCTAATTAATCAAACGAATCAAATTAATGATATTTATAAGCTTTTATATTTGTTTGTATATTTTGCAATTTATTTACATTTTTATAATAGCAGCCCAATATCAAAATGAATAAAAATAGCATTAAAATAATTTTTAACCACATTAATGTATGATGAAAGTCATATCTATTATGGATCTTGACATACAAGTCTTTAAACGTGGCTCTTGGTAATTTTAATGCAATATTTGAGCTCGTTCCATGGAGCTGAGTTTTTTGTGAGTACTTTTTCTTATGAAAGCCACCTCATTCCTGTGTGTAAAAGTTTTGCCATTGGAGAATGTCCATCTCTTCACACAAAAATTTGAATAGTCTGAAGTCAGTTGAATTGGCCTTAATAAAATTAGTAACTTTCACTGATTGATTGAGCAGTCCTTCTATGGATGTGTCCCTCATTTCGCGAATAAGCTATTGAAAATTCACAGAAGTGCCTTTTCGTTTACCAAAACTGCATAATTTTGTCTTTGTGTTTTTATATCAACCCTTTAATTTGGTGCTTTCTACCATTACTAGAATTATTTTTATGTAATCCCCATCGGGTCTATGGGGAAGTGCACATGAGGTTGAGAATCGCTGATTTAAGCAATTTTTTTTAAGAATTCTATTGATGACAACAACGAAATTAAATAGAATTATATATTAATTATATAATTCTATTCAAATTAATTATATATTAATTAAATAGAATTAAATGGAAGAATGAAGTTTAATATGTAATATATTAAATTCAAAAGTTCTTTAAAAGTCTTTGATATCTAGAAGTGGTATTATTTTTTTGTACATAGTTATCGCGGAGTATAATGCACATTTGATTTTACGAACTGGTATGGACTTCTTCGAAAAATCGAAATTTCGAAAATGGGAATCAAGACAGTTCTATTCGAAACTTTCTGGAGCAAACGGAATAATTAGGGCTGTACTTAGCGAGGGCGTAAAAGGCGCCTCACATCCGGGGAGCCATAGGCCGTATATTATATTATTACATTGTCTTTAATCTTTGAATTAAAGATACTATTAAGAATCATTGTTTCGTTTTATGAGAATAAAAATTAAAAATATTTCTCTTTTGATGATATATATAGATATAAAAATAAACACTGCACGTAAGAAATTTCTTAATTAATAACATTAAGTTAATGAAGGCGTCTATATTGTTTTTGCACTTGTACCCATGTGCGGCCATAGGAATAATAGGTAACAATTCCGACTCCAGCGTTTTTCATTTCCTTTTGCCCCCTCGTCTTCCGTTGTCTCTTGCATAATCACACCAAACCACACATCAAACAAGTATAGCTTAGAGTAAATTCCGTAGTAAAGTTCTCGGTTAATCCGTAAATTCGTTAATCCGAACAAGTCTAGGTTCTAATTAGTTCGTATTAACGAGGTTCTAATGCGTTTTTCTACAATGAAGGAAACGTGTCTGAATATAAATTGAAAACAGGATACTTTCCATTTTTCTGCTGATCTTTAACCTAAGTTCTGAATCCCCATGCGACAGAGGTTCAAATCTCTCGAAATCCTAGATTATGATGACAAAATTTAGATATCTTTGCTCCATAAACCGCAAACGAATCGTTTCTTTATTCTTTTTCAGCGCTACAGACCCAGAAGAACCTGGTTTTTCTTAACGATCGTCGCCCATTTTTTTCCATCCAAGGATTTTCTTCGCCATTCTCTTACGTCCATTCTTCTCAGATCTCCCTCCATTCCAAGAAGTAACCATTTCATAGGAATTCCTCCTTTTTTCTTCTTCTTCTTCCTATCCTTCCTCTTCTTCTTCCTCCTCCTCTTCTTCTTCCTCTTATTATTATTATTATTATTATTATTATTATTATTATTATTATTATTATTAATGGATTGATTTTCATATTCCTTTTAACGATCCTGCATTCTACCATTCTTTCTACATATCTGAGCCATCTAAGTTTTCTTACCCTTATTTTTGTCACTAGCCCATGGTCTACATATTACTAGTAACGAAATAATAAACGAAGAGTTTTACATAGACCTATGTAAAATATGTTGCAAAATCTGTGACCACTAAAAGCAATTTCGCCACATCGCCAAAATGCGATTAAATAAGAAAAAGAAACATCGAGAAACAGAGGCAGACGAAAGCAGCAATAAATATAATTAACAAGATATAGAGGAAGTGGAGATATGGAATAAACGTACAAAAGTAATAAATAAGAAAACGGGCCAAAAATCTTTGTTATAAAGTATTATTAATTTTTAGTAATAAGGACGTACATCCATGTATGCAATGATTCTTTTAAGATTTGAACTACCATTCGTGAAAATAGCGCATGCGTCATAATTATATTTTATTTACATTTTTAATACCACTTTTAGAAAAGATATTTAAGAGCCATTGTTAGTGCACTTTTGTACCACTCTGCATAATCTCGAATAACATTTTATAAAACTTCATTGTTTCTCGAAGAATTTTGCTTTTTTTTTTGCAAACATCCTTTTGTTTTTATTCACAGTGTTTATGCAAACAATGCAGGGAGTAATCCCAAAAGCTGGAGTTCTTAAAAGTAATGGACAAAAAATTGCATCAAAAATTAAAATAATATTCTACTTTTTTCTGGTTCTAAAAACGCAAGATAAAAATTATCTCCACAAAATATTGATTTTTGTATTATTCTGCAACGAAGTTAGGACTTCCATTATTTTCGTTTTAATATTCTGCTAACTAGAACGTATTGTGTAAATAGTTTTTTCTCATTGGAAGAAGAACCTAGTTCCATAATGAAATGGAAAATTTCAGTTAAAAGTTAGGCTTAAATAATGGCTTTTAAGGGAGTTTTGTTCAGTTGGGAAACAAAAATTTAAAAAGCGTTTACAATGCGAAACAAAGCATTGCCCATAGCTTTATTCCTCCGCTTATTTATTAATCCATTTTAAGCCAAAATTTCTTTAATTTTCTACAGTTTAACTTCTCGCCTTGTATTAATGAACTCATAAATAACCCACTAATGGGAAATTAGTTCTTGAATGTTATGAAAATTGAAATTTGCAATGCGAAATTTTCTCCAAACACCAGGTGCGCATCCATAATTTCGATCGTTATTATGATCTTTATACGGAATACCCCCTCGTCGGAAAATTGCCAAAATAGGAATTTTGGCTTGAAAATTAATTACAATGACGAGAAAATTAGAATTGTTCGATTCTACTTATTACCTTATTTAGTCGTGCGGTGGCTCAATTGCAATGCGTTCAGCTATCATGAGAATCATTCAGCCCTTGCGGTTTGCAGTTTCAATTTATGGATCAGTTTCAGTATGGATCAATTTCAGTTTATGGATCAGTTTCTGTTTATGGGTCAATTTCAGTTTATGGATCAGTTTCAGTTTATAGATCAATTTCAGTTTATGGATCAGTTTCAGTTTATAGATCAATTTCGGTTTATGGATCAGTTTCAGTTTATGAATCAGTTTCAGTTTATAGATCAATTTCAGTTCATATATCAGTTTCAGTTTATGAATCGATTTCAGTTTATGAATCAGTTTCAGTTCATGGATTAGTTTCAGTTTTTGGATCAGTCTCAGTTTATGGATCTACAGTCCGGAATTTGATTCTCTGGTCGAGAAAATTATTCGAATCCATTGAAAAATTTTATATTCTGATTCAGAATTACTTTAGATATCCATGCGCTCTAAAATAAGGAGAGTTACCTTATTTAAATACGAAGATTTTTTAGTAGTAAAAACGTCTCTATGAAAAAATAACTCAATAATTCTTTGCGCAAGTGAAACATGCACATAATTGACATTTCATTAGATACAAATGCTGCATAATATAAGCAAAAAATATTATAGAATTTACAAATTTACTATTTAGCACTTATAAGAAAATTGAGTGTTGAATGTTTAGAGGAGAATTGCCCATTTTATCCTTAAAAGAAAATTGACCGTTTAATATTTACAAGAGAATTGATTGTTTAATGTTTACAAGAGAATTGATTGTTGGATATTTACGAGGGAACTTATTAGTTGGTATTTATAAAAGAGTTCGCCATTAAATACTCAGGAGATATTTCACAATTTATGATGAAAAATTTATTGCGCAGCATTTAGAAATTTATTAATTGAAATTTGCAAGTTTAATGACAACGACGTACAAATATTAACCAGCGCTTATCGTAACTTTAATATATCTTAACTATAATAGAAAATTTTTTACAGCGATTGGATATATATGAAATTTAAAGAAGGTAGAACATACGATCTGTAAAAAAACATTTTTTGCAGATGATATGGCTGTTTTACCACCTTCTTTTGTATTTCGTATATTCAGACCAGTGGCAAAAATTTTAAAAGTTATACATGTTTAATAGTTACATATTTAATGTTTACGTGTTTAATGTTCACATATTTAACATTTTAAAGTTTCATATTTATATTTATTTAATGCGAAATAAATTTGGATAGGGGGTTATGTTCAAATATAGGTTTTAATGTGAGAACAAGTCTATATGTGATCGGTTGTTGAACATTTGTTTCTGTAAAAATTATACATTCATATCTGCTCAATTTTTTGATATCATCATTTGACGACACTTCCTTTCTTTATAAGATTGATAGTTTTAGGAGTAGTTTAAACTAGTATATATTTCTTCAAAATTAGAAAGACATAGATAATATGATATGAAAGTGGGCTATAGTAAAAAATTATTAAATTATAGTTATTTATGTATAATTAGCAACTATCAGGTATAAAAACCCCAACAGCACCAAAAAATTACTAACACCATCAATTGAATATAATGAATGCGAATACGAACTTAAGCAACTACTATCGTTTGAAAGAAACATGTGGCAAAAGCGAATCTCCAAAATGAATTAATTAATTAAATTAAAGATCCAATTCAATTGAACAAAAATACATTTAGAGCCGCGTACAGACCCTTCTAATATAGGATCACTGAATACGGAGCACCGTACTATGTGTGCATGTCTCGAAAATTGAGCAAAATATTTCTCATGATTATAAAATGCACCTTTATTCTTAGACAGTAATTTCTTAAACAATCCATCTTTCTTCTCGGGGCGAAAAAATGGTGGTGGTGGCGAACAACGTCACAAGAAGCCAAATTAATGAACGAATTTCATTAGCTGTGGTTTCCCGATATTAAAAGAAAGTGATGATCGCAGATGGTGCTGAAATAAAAGTCTCAATTGAATCAAACTTGAGGAAATAATTAATTCCAAGAAGCGTCCTCAGGCGATGAAGGGGACCGTCTTGGATTTCCAAAGTTTTCAAAATAGCGTCCTTAATGACGTGGAAGCAATGTTACCTGTATATTTCATTTGAAGAAAACCCTTTTTTATGAGACCTCAGAAGTTTATATTAAATAATGGTTGTCATGATTGACCTGCCCTACTAATGAGATATTTAGATGAATTATTTGTACTTATTACAGCATAATTATTGCAACATCTTATTTACTACTACCACAAATTACTACACCTTATTACAGTTTATTTATATCTACCAAAACTTACTACATCTTATTATATCTTATTAACTCCTATCAAAACTTACTACATCTTATTACATTCTATTATAACGTACTATTATTTACTATTACATTTTACCACTAATTAATACTATGTCTTAAAACTAATTACTATTACATCTTGACACAATTCATTATGACATCTTATATTTTATGACTTACTTCATCAGACATCTGTTGATAAGATATAGAGTAAAAAATAATGCAGTAAGTTTTAGATGTAGTAAATAATATACAATAACTATAGATGAAGCAAATATGGTGTTCCTACATAATTTAAAATTATTATATTAAATTCTTAAAAAAGTTTTTATACATTACTCTCCACTGAAATCACCAGCCTCGTAAAACAAATATATTTTGTAAGTGGGATAATTCGAATGGAGAATCTCGTATAAATAACTTTACTATGATTTTTTTATTTTAGATGAACAATAGAACAAAATATAATGACACGTTATTTTTAAAATGTAAGAACAGAGAGAACTTAGGTCGAACCCAGGACCATGTCCAGGGATGAAACTCAACTTTCAGAAAATATCGAAAATTTCCCAGCAGTTCTTCATTTCATGCAGGTTTTGCTTCCTTTTGATGTGGGTTAGTTTAAGTTTTGAGGATGAAACTGGTTTGATCAACGGAACAAAAGAAAGAAACTCATTTGCATTCCCCGGAACATAATCCAGCACTTGGACGTAGAAATTCGAAAATTACGAAGAGGGCTGAAATATCTTAAAAGACAATCATATGATTAGGCGTTAAATGGAACCATATGTATTGCTTGCTATGCAATAGGGAGCTTGAGCCTTCTGAGAACCAATCTCTCGCACCATTGGGTTTTATTTTTCTTATACTTTGCTTTTATGATGCTATATAGCCTCATTTGTGTATTATTAATTTATAGGAAGAAAACAATATGTGTGTGTATGTGTGTGTTCTTATTGACAATGAGAAGGCCTTTGACTCTATTAAAACATCAGCAGGCATCAACTCTTCAAGATCAACAGACATCGACGATGTGTACATTGACATGGTGAAACGTGTAAATAAAAATGCAAGTGCAAAAGTTCGATTATATAAAGGTACCAAAACTATCAAAATTGGTAAAGGTGTGAGGCAGGGAGATACCATTTCTCCAAAACTTTTTACTTCAGCTTTACAGATGATTTTTCAGCAGATAAATTGGAATGACAAGGGAATAAAAATAAATGGTGAATATTTAAATCATCTGCGTGAACCCATCAGAACTCCAAAACATCGTACAGGAGCTCTCAACCAAAAGTACAGAAGTTGGAATCAAGATGAATCTACAAAAAACTAAGATAATGTTCAACAATTTCGTAGAGAAAACAAAAATACAAGTTGACAACATGGAGCGTGAAATTGCTGATTCATATATTTACCTTGGCCAGCTGATTTCAATGGATGGCAACATTGTGAAAGAACTCAGCAGGCGTATTAAACTTGGCTGGAGTGCATTTGGAAGAAACAGTTTTATCCTGAACGGGAATTTGCCTTTGTGTCTAAAAAGAAAGGTCTTCAACCAGTGTGTATTGTCAGTCCTCTCTTATGGATCAGAGACATGGAATGTAACAGTTGGGGCAATACAAAAGTTGCAGACAACGCGAAGGAGCATAGAGGTGCATGTTTGAAATAACTAGGAGAGATCTAAAAAGAGACACTTTGGCGAAAGACCAAACTATAGTAGAGGAAATCATTGTTAAAGTAAAAGGACTGAAATGGCAATGGGCTGGGCATATTCCAAGAAGAACTGATAAAGGGTGGACAATGGAAATTCTCTACTGGTTTCAAGGGACCACCGAAGACCTAGAAAACGTCCTCAAACTAGATGGGTGGATCAAATAAGAAAACAGGTCGGGGTGACATGGAAGCAAATCGCCCAGAATAGAATTGCGTGGAAAGCATTTGGAGAGACCTTCATCCAGCAGTGAATAAATAATGGTTGAATATGATGATGTGTGTGTGTGTGCGTGCAAGTTTATACACCACATTTCTTGTCTTTCATGATATCATTATAGTTTATTTAAATTAAATATATCCTTTTTCCTCTTCCAACGTGTCATTCTTCCATCTTTAATAGGAGGAGAGGAGAGAGGGTCTTCAGTCTGTGAATATCGTAATTTAACTGGAATAAAGTAATCTTTCCTTTAAAATTTGTAAAAATTGTTTCTTGTTGCTAGAGTTTTGTCTCTTGTTCACAAGGTACACCTTTCATATAATCACTGCATCCTACTGTACTCATTACAAACTACTACATTTCTGTCCACAGCACAATTATATTTTATATAAACTTATTGTGGTTTTAATTCGACTTATTTATTATAAATATTTACTTTTTTTCAACACCAAAATTCAAACACTGTTATTGGCAGAAATACAACAATGCCTGTTAGAACGAGAAAGAGAAATCCTTTTCTTTTTCTCAAGACTTTTTCAAAATTCCTAATGCAATATTTCTCAAACTCTTTTTGCTCGTGGACAATGTTAAACCTTCCTTTACTTATCGCGAACCACCAAATGGGAGAGTCCAGGGACGTACTCCAGGAAGAAATTGAAAGGTATATTATCTGATAGGTCTTGCGGGATGCACTTTGAAAAACATTGATTAAATCTAATGCCGAAACCTTATTGGGGATTTTTCTTTCTTCGTACTTATAATTTCATGAGCTACATCTTTCATGATTTGGGGTATTCTTTTTTATTTCCTGAGCTGTTTCAGTATCGTCTTTACTTAGTTCATTTACTTCTTTCGTATAGATTTTTCTGTAGCATTATTCCTCTCTTGGAATACTTCCGGACGATTCTTTTTTATAGTGCTACAAGAATTGATCATACTGGAGGGCTCTTATACGTTCTTATACGGTTTATTCAACTGAGTACCCTTTTGCGTGCGTTTTATGCAATCTTCTAGTGGCAGTCAAGAAATATATGAAACAAATATCAGGGTATATCCATTACAAACAAAAATAAATCGCTTTCTAATAAATCGCTTTTTGAATAAGTCTCTTTCTAAAAAACCTTTTCTTTCTTTTTTGAAGAATACCAAATCACAGGTTGGGATGAGATAAACGACGTTACGTGATAGCTACAGCCAGCCAAATTTAAAGGAAATCGAACTAAAATAACTAAGCTTAAAGTTGTAACTATTTGATGCGTTCGTTTAATTTAATTTAGTTTGTTTATTAGTTTATTTATGTATTAGTTTATTTATGTATTAGTTTATTTTTTGTTTATTCGTTTGCTTGTTTTATTTATTTATTTATTCATTCATTCATTCATTCATCTTTGAGACCAATAAATTCATTTGATGCTCTAACCGATTAAACAAAACATTGGCGTCCAATCAAAAAATAAGATTAATCACCAAGAGAATGTTACTTAATTGTTTATAAATTTTAATTGAACAACCTTAATTAGCTTCGCAACTAATAATTAAAGAATGAAACTGACATTATTAAATCATAATTAAGACATTAAAAATGAAAGAAAGAAAACAGTTGTGATAAATTTGATTCACATATCTGTGGTCACAGGGTTAATTATAAAATCGCAATTTTTCAGGACAGCAATTTTTTACTTTAGAACTTTTCTGAATATACAGTTTTTGAAAAAAAAAATTGGTTCACATCAGCATGACTGAAATAACTTTCTGAATTTAATAGTTTGAAGAATAATTAATTTTCTGAAAACCTATGCACTAAAATCACAATGCACTTACTTTTGCCATTTCTTGGCTTAACCATTTACTCCCTGTAACCACAGATATATTATATACATAATATCCCACACACGTTGTCCATTCGCTTCAGGATGCAAGTCTATTCAATTTCTCTTCATTCGTTTCCATTTTGAGTAATTTACTTCCATGTTATCCTAATACGTTTCTCTAATTAATTCATCCTACTTGTCTGAAAGCTTTTCCTTTGGCCTATAATGGTGCTGGGGATTCCAATTAAGAATCTCGATTGTTCATCTTTGGCCAGTTATTCTGGCGACATTCCGCGTTCTCACTGTCACTTCAGTATTTGTTTTTTCGCCTTAACAATGACATCCTCAACGCTTGTTTGCGTTCTCACTCAAGTATTTCGCATTCACTAGTTTGCAGTTTACACAAGAATGTACTTCTCAATGCTTCTTTGGGTTATTTTCAATTTCCATACGTTAAATTCAATGTCTCTAATCCTTAGTGTAGAACATTTAGTGTACATTGCAAAAAACATACATTTTTAGATATCAATTTCCCAATGTAAATAAAGGAATCGGCATAGAAATGACATTAACTCCTAATTAAGACATTAAAAATGGAGAAAGCCAGCCTTAAAAGTTTTAATTAATATATATATATCCTCGCTTTTTAATTATAAAGTTCTTTTCGGATAAGAGTGGGGTTTCGTTCAACTCTGATTATTAGAAGGATAATAAAAAGGCCAAAATAGTGATTGCGTAAAACAATGACGACAAAAAAAAACGTAATTTATTTCAGAATTTTTTTATGAAAGCTTTGTGATAAGTATTCTTTTGAGACTTTAAAAGGATATCAGAACGAAGATTATTTTTACAAATTTTTTATCTAATCTTCCCGCCAAAAAAGCACATTTTTTATTAAATGATAGGTCACCGAATGAATGTAATTAGCGAAATCAGGGTTGATTTTTTCTGGACGAGAAAAATCCATTCTGGTTTTTAAGCTATAATTTTATTCATAATAATAGATGGCCAAACAACCCAATTATGATGTGCATAACTGGTAATAAACATTGGATTTTGTTTAGAAATTTAATTATGTAAATGTGATTATTTCAATAAAATTCGACTTTCCATGGATGGAATTTTAAATTTTAATTATTTACAAATATGTGGCCATCATGATGTTAAGAAAAAACACGTAATTTTATCATCAAATCATATAAAAATTTTATTATAATAATATTCATGACGTTAGCACTCTCTATCTTTAGTTCTGTCTCGAGCAATTTGGGTTACTTTAATACGACGTAATTAATAATTATTAATATGACGTTTTTTGACGTAAATAATTATAATAAGAGTGTGCTTATTATGCGAACCAAGGTAAAGAGCCAGAAGTTGCAAGTTTCAGGTACACCTCGTTAAAAAGACATGTACGAAAATAAAATAGCCGAAATAAGAAAAAACGTTTTCAGATAACTTTTTTCTAGAAGTAGAAGTGTACTATACTTTTGTAATTCTTTTTATGTTACGTTTCTGCCACCGAATGTAGCTTCCTTGACGTAGTTTTCAACTTGGGGATTAAGTATCTATACAAGTCGAACAATGAGCAGATTAAATTAACCCTTAGAAGCCTGATTTTCCAAATTAAATTTAAAAAAATATCAATGTATTTATTGCAGTAGCCAGATAAAGGGAAAAATAATAAAAAAAATCACAATACATATTGCAACATTTATGCAATGGTTACATACATACAGCCAAATATTAAAAACAAACCAATTGCAAGTGTACAATTCGATTTAAATGTCTGGTATCAAATTTGAAACTTAGGGCATTTAAGGCGTTAAAAAACAATTTTTATCAACGTTTTTTAGGCTCAATAATAGTAACACCGATGTTATGGCATGGTTAGATGGTGAAACGTTCATACAGAAAAGAAATTTTTCTGCGTCTGGTGAGGTATGATCCCACGGCCGTCTGCTATCTCGGCAGGTGCTCTTACCAACTGAACTACAAACGACAAACATTCAATCACTCATGAACATATTTAAGCGTAGTTTTTTCGGAAACCAGTTATTTCGCGGAATGGGGCAGTAAATTGGTTTCCGAAAATACCCTTAAATGCGTTAATGATGGATTGAGTATTTGTCGTCTGTAGCTCATTGATAACTGCACCTGCCTGGATGGCAGAAGGAAACCAGTTATTTCGCGGAATGGGGCAGTAAATTGGTTTCCGAAAATACCCTTAAATGCGTTAATGAGGGATTGAGTATTTGTCGTCTGTAGCTCAATTGATAACAGCACCTGCCTGGATGGCAGAAAGTCGCGAGATATGTATTTTACCTGTAACCCAATGAGGCAGGCCCCTACCTGGAGCCCCCTTTCCCTCCAAGACCACTGATTAGTGATATAGTAGAACCAAGGTTATTTGAACTCCGTGGACCAAAATGGCTGACTGAACCTATTGTTATTATTTTAGTAGATACTCGTTCAATACTTTCGGTAAAAATATTCATATTCGCTTTCTAAGGCACCCCGGCCTTAAGAAAGAAACCAATACAAATGATAGATATCATATTGAACAAATAAAAAGATATGCGCATATTTTATATATATTTATGGGGTATACACAAAGACGATACTTCCTTTTACTTTTGTATTTTAAATATGTTAAGATAATAATTAAAATAAAGTAAATGAATAAAAAATAAGATGAACAAAATCATATTAATAAAAATAAAAGGATTTGGTTTGCAAAATTTGGATTCATCCAAAAGGCCGTACTTACGGCTCCAAAAGACCGCATGCGGCCGTAATGTACAGGTTCCCACCTTCACAATATGCCTTTATGATTACAACAGGACAAGAGGAAAGTTAACAAAAACATCCTCTCTGAAAGTGCAGGTGCTAGGGGCCACCTAAGACTCATAAAAGCCAATATGATATATCTGGCAGGAGAGAAAGAGGAATAGTTTTAAACCCACCCTCCGGTCAGTTTTTGATTGGATATAGTCCAGGATTTATATTCGATCTTGACCAATCAAATTATTTCAAAATTTGAAGTAAAGAGTGCTGGTTAATTTTGAAATGAGAATAAGCTTAGATTTGGAAGAGAAGAGAAGAGAGTTGAGTTGTTGGCTAGGAGTAAAGAAGCCCCCCAAAGATGTTGCAGAACAAAAGAGGACCATTGTGATCTAGTTTGAGACGCCTAAGACCGAACTGTATGAGAGGCCCAAGAATTGCGAGTCAGCCCTGCACATTTAAGTCCCTAAATCTTCATCTCTTGGACAACTACTCCCCCAGCTAAACTTTTGTTTTAAATAATAATTTTTAAGGGGTATATTAATGGATAATTGCTTACCGTGCTCTAAATTATTGTACTATTTAAAATGCCATTAAATATGCTTGTAGTAAGTGAAGTAACATGATTCATTGCTCTTACTGTAGGCTGTTTAAAGAATGATTTATGATTTTGTGACTAAGTTAGAAGGATTATAGTTTAAATTAATCATATCAATGTCTTGAATATTTCACTCAATTGGTAATTAATATTTAAGCGAGGAGATTTGTTCTTTGATTTCTTTGCAGTTTTACTACTTAATAAATATTTTTTTATTTTAAAATATGCCTTTTCCCAATCATAATTAACATCTACGTGCGTAAGTTCATAATATATAGGTAGGATCGGGAACTAACAATGGTCGTTACATTTTAAAAACACAAAACATGTGAGAAGATTTTTAGCCATGGTAAAAGCATTAAATGTTTTCAAACCTCATGGACAGCGTGAGCTCGTGTTAGTTTAAACACTAAAAGTGTCGAATTCAATATGCTAAATTATACCATTGGGGGAAATGTAAGTTTGATGTATTTGAAAATGTTCGTAACTCTGAAAGAACACCAAGAAACTATCATTATGTCCAATTTGCTAAACTTACATAACACACCTATCCAAACACACAACTATACCTGTTATGAGTGGTAAGTCTGAAGAGCAATGTAAAGCATTTAAACTTTCCAATCCTTCCGGACAAGCAGATTTTTTCTGCATTGGCCGTGATTGTATGAGATAATTGTATCAGATGCATGAGGTGATTGTATGAGATAATTGTATCAGATATATGAGGTGATTGTATAATATAATTGAATCAGTTGTATGAAGTGATTATACGAGATAATTGTATCAGATGTATGGGGTGATTGTATGAGATAATTGTATTATATGTATGAAGTGATTGTATGAGATAATTGTACTAGATGTATGGGGTGAGTGTATGAGATAATTGTACCAGATATATGAGGTGATCGTATAAAATAATTGAATCAGGTGTATGAAGCGATTATATGAGATAATTGTATCAAGTGCATGAGGTGATCGCATGAGATGATTAATATATGATAATGATATCAATGATATCAAATATATGAGGTGACTGTATGAGATAATTGTATCAGATATATGAAATGATTGTGTAAGATGATTCTATGCAATAATTGCACGAATGAATGTGGTAAGAACACATCACACTAGTGTGATGTGTTCTTTCTGAAGGAGATGGCAAACCCGAGCCATCGGAAAACTGTCACAAGTTTATGAAATTTTGCGTGTGCCGTTAGTTGTTTTATTTTCTACTGCAAATTTTTGTTACCTTTAAACAATGTAATCCTGACAATGTTAATTAACTAACATTAATTAACGATGCTTTTGATATCTTAAAAATTGTAGTCACTTAACATCGTTACCAATTAATGCTAGTTAATCAATATTATCCGGATTACAATGTTTTGGAAGAACAAGAGCATCCAGAATCAATCTAGCATCCGTTCGGCCAAATAGGAGACCGAGATCGTGTTTTTAAAATTAAAATTCCTGATTCATTACTGGCATCTACTGATTTATATTAATGAATAAAATTTTGATAATTATTAATATATATTTAATACTTTTCGATAATGTCCATCATAAAAGTCTTCCATCGGGGAAAGAGGCGCGTTAGTAACGCCATGGTTATAAAGTAACTAAATAGTTTGTGGGAAACGTCATTTATATAAATATTATAAGTGCAAAGCTTACCTCGGTTTCCGACGTTTCATTTATATAACGGATTGAAAATGTAACGGAATTCCGAGTAATTTTGTATTTAGTACAAAACAATATATTTTTATTAAAATTATATGTTTAAAAAAATTACATTGTGAAATTTGCTAAAGGCATAAACGAAGTTTATTTAAATCTTAAAAGGGAACACCTTGAGAAGGTGCTTGAATGAGACATTGATTAACCACGGTATCCAACTGCTCAAATGATAATTTTTTCATTGTCTTCCTCACTGTTAGATTGTCATCAGAAGTAGGTTTGGAAACATGGCTTTCAAATTTGTCGGCAATCTCTCTTAATATCATTCATAGTTATTCGGCCCTCGCAATAAATTGGCGCGATACTAACTGAACTTTCTTCCTTTTGTAGATGCTTAATAATCTCCAATCTTTTAGATGAATTGAGCACAACAGGCTTACGTTTTTCACTCATTGTTTTCGAACAATTGTTAGCACTAGCGTGACAATAAACTTCACCCACAGACGCGCAAACAGACGACTTGGCCGGCAAGGTCTTACTGACGCTTACGGTCTGAGTGTAACGGCGCTAACTTGAATTCGATGGTTAAGCGGAACTTGCCGACGGTTAAGCGGAACTTGCCGACGGTTAAGCGAGAAAGGCGGTAAATCGAAAGAGGGATAATCAAGGTTCTATTGTAATTCGTAAATTGATTAGCGAGCCAGAAAATATGCCGCCTTATTTATACTCTTTTAGACTAAATTATACGATATCCATGACATTAAAGGCAAGTTAAAACTTAAAACTGAATGCAATCAAATCCGTGAAATTGAACGCAACAGAGTCCATGAAATTGAAGACAATTCAATCCATAAAATTAAATGCGATCTTATCTATAAAATTCCATAACGCATTACTACGTGACGGAATCTATAACCAATATTTGATTCCACCCCCCCACCCCAGATAACAAAGATCGCCCTTGGGACGTCCTGAGGACGTTCTGGACATCCTTAGGACGTCCCCAGGACGACCTTTGTTATCTGGGCCATAAACGTATTAATGCATGTAAAGTTTGATTACTACGCTCCATTCATAACTAAGCCCCACCCTTCTCTTTTTATAAAATTTTCCTTCTATTTGTTAGCTTCGAAATATTTTGTCAATAAGTGGCGCTGCTGCCAGGTAACGTCAGCATAAAATGACGTCACTTTGTACTTATTTGAAGTCATTTTACTTTTAGTTCACTTTACCAGGTTCCACTGTGAAATGATACAAAAGCAAATAATCACATACGTCAATTTTTGTTTACCTTAAAAAGTAGAATTTTTTATATGATTTCAAACAAATTGTCAACATCAAATGCTGTTGGGGATATTCATCGCCGAAGATTTTGAAATGTAGAAGTCTAGAGCTAAAATCTTGAACTAAGTCCAAAACTAAAATCTAGAACTAAGTCTAGAAACGAAATCTATAAATAAGTCCAGAATTAAAATATAGGACCAGCCGAGGCTTGAGAGGTGTGCGTAGGCAAACACAAAATTTTCAGAAATTTGGAAATTTTTTTTATGCTTAATGTGTATTAAAAAAACATTACGACTAATGTATTCCCGGTCAAGAATAATGAAGTAATTTGCAAGTTCAAATGAACTCCGATGAACGATAAAGTCCTCTTTTAGCTCGGTAAGCAAAGAGAGATCTCATTCCCAACGAAACTTGGCGATAATAAGATCAAACCCATTTTACCGATTTTGAAATTTATCTAAATTGAACGAAACGGATGTAAAATCCACAAATTTAGAAATTTATTTTATTTTATTATAATTGAAAATCCGAGCACGTTCTAAAAGAAAATTTATGAGATTATGAGACATTAAAAAGAGCAATTAGTGCTTTTAATTCGACACGCAGATCTAAACTAACCAATTAGAATAATTGTAGTTCTAAGGGTTTCAAAGTAATCAAAATTATTTTACTAATCTTCAAAGAAGTATTCATTATTTTTGAATGAATAATTAAATATAAATATAGTCTTCCAAATTATTATTATTATTATTATTGACAAAATAAAGGCCCTTATTAATGAATACTCACTGGATTGAAAAATTTGTACGTGAAAAATACATATCATCGTGAAGGAATTGCATGTCGGGAATTTTTTAACTAACCTTAAAAACGGTGTTACTCTATCTGAAGAATGACCTTTAGGAAGGGTTTAACTATATTACTATTGATGCCATTTGCTAATTAATTCTAATTAATATTGAATTTATGTGCTTGGATACTGTGATCCATGTACAATGGCCTCTCATTTTACAGCCCCACATTTAAATATAGATGACTTTCGAAGACCGGTCACATATTAATGAAGCCGTTCACGTCCCACAGGATGGACGTTAAACCTAACTGTTGAACAATGAATTTCGAACAACGGCCACCGCAAAAATCACGAAAAATTTCTTAACAACCATCTAAATGCGCTTTTCAAATTTATTTGCAGCTCAATGTGTCAACAATATAATGTAAAGCTGAATTGGCGATAGTATAAGTCAGATTTGTCCAAACTTTCAGGGCAGTGGGCCACTTAAAAATTTTAAGCGGATCTCACGGGCCTTCAAAAAATACTAAAAGTCTC
>QLNU02014802.1:150086933-150100915 GCA_006491805.2 Dysdera silvatica
GCGGACGGGACTACCTTCTTTATTCTAGCTATCTTGGTTTCTTCCCATCAAAGTTTCCAATGTGTCCAAAATTCCCGGGTTTTTTACAACTCTACTGCACACACACATATACACACTCATACCCTTTCTAGACATCATGAAGCTTGCCAAATGATAAGGAGTTTATACTTGCTGATTCCAGAATCTTATATACGCTAATTTCAAAATTTTAGAAATGCTGATTCTAGAATCTTACATAAGCTAATCCCAAAATCCAGCAGCAATAAAACTTTGTTAAGTTTTATTAATGTGTGCCGTCCCTGCTTTCACGATGGAGTCCGTAGATGTAACGACCTACACACTATCAGCGTTAGTAACATCGTCACCTCAGTAGTAACCAGGAATTAAAACGCTGAAGTGGTGACAAATAAAATTACTCCGACGCAGCATACGTATATACTTCTAATATATACGTATATACGTCTAGTATATACGTATAATAAACATTATACGTCTAGTATATACGCATAATATACATTATACGTCTAGTATATACGTATAATATGCATTATACGTCTAGTATATACGTATAATATACATTATACGTCTAGTATATACGTATAATATACATTATACATCTAGTATATACGTATAATATGCATTATGCATCTAGTATATACGTATAATATGCATTATACGTCTAGTATGTACGTATGATATACATTATAGGTCTAGTTTGTGTTTGGAAACATTGATCGTCAAAACATCTTCTATTACATGAAATTGAGCAAATCCTATTAACAGCATATTTTAGTTGAACACGCTTAATATCTAATGACAAACTAGTTAACGTTAAACACAAATACTTAAAATTATGCGAAACTTGTTAAAACTAAGTAAAACTAACGAAAGTTATTTTACATTTAAATGTAGTTGTGGTTTAAAATAGACCTAATTTCATTTTACATTTCTGTTTAACAACGCTCTCAGGAAAACCTTAATACCGTTCCTTTGGGAAGCATTATAATTTAATTTTTCATATTTATATCTTAATTTTCTCTAGTAGAATCCTGCCTTACGATTTTAAAATTGAATCTGTTATTTCCATATGTGAAAAGGGTTCTGGAACTTTTAATCTATAGGTCGATTTCAGTATTAACAATTTTTGCCAAAATTTTCGAGAAATTACTATTTAATAAACTATGCTTACTTCTCACTCACAAAATAATTCATCAAAATCAATTTGGATTAACTAAGGTCATATACGCTGAGCAGGCTCTACTTACAGCGATTAATTTTATTTATTCAGCTACAGATTCTAAACAATCTACTGTTGGAGTTTTCTTCGATTTATTAAGGGCTTTCGATATCACTACAGACTTTTTTCAAACTTCGAAGTAGCCGGTGTCCGTGACCTCCACAACACCATTTTCAGAAACTACTTAACAAACAGAGAACAATTTGTGCACACACATGTGTGTCTACCGCTCTGCGCTTCGTCATACACTCCGCGGTAATCCACAAAGATCTATTTTGGAGCCCCTATTAGTCATCTACTACATAAATGATATCTTCCATCAATCAAGTCCTCAAAAACCTATAGCGGTATTAGGAGGTAGCATGACAGGACAGAGAAAATGTACCTAAATTCGAAATCGATAAAGTAATACTGTAATCAATTCCTTTTTTACAAAATCCAGAAGCTTAGAAAAAGCGAGCGCATGACCTGTTATTATTGTTCCTTCTTCTCGGAAAGAAGTTAACAAATGCAAAATGTGATAAAATAAAATATTTGGTTTCCACACGTCAAGATGGGAGCACAACAAACCTATGTGTTTTGCAGACGACTCTAATATCTTTTTCGAAAGCGCTGAAACCAGCACACCAATCACACTGGTTAACATTAATATTAAATACTTTACTAACTCCTTTAAAAGAAACTACCTAACACTTGATATCGTAAATACCAAATGCCTTCTTTTTATCAACAAAAAACATAGACTCTAACAATTTTAATATCAGTATAAATAATACAAAGATCTCATTCCCACACAACATCAACTCCCTCTGTGTAACTCTTCAATCCGACCTTAAATGAGATATTCACATCAACAAAAACAGCGCCAAAATTAGTAGAAATATTGGAGTGATTTGCAACGTAAGCTACTACTTACCTGCCTCAATTATTCTGAAACTTTATTATTCTATTTTTCTTTTCTTTGCAATTGTCTTCTAATCTGGGAAACACTTCCACGTCTAATTTTATCAGGTTTACCAGAATTTAGAAAAGATTCCTCCGCCTCCTAAATTATTAAACCCGTTCTTTCAGAACTTTTGAAATAGCCCAGAATCATCACGCATTATTAACCGAAAACTTATTTACCTTTAAAATTTCCATCTTCATATTTAGCACCATACAAAAATGCATTCATTCTGACCTCATTTCATTACATTGTCCTGATCACATCCATTTTACAAGAAATCGTTACGATATAATACCAGATTATTCAAGAACAAAACTTGAACTGTCGGGCGTCCTTGCTTTAGCCCTAGGGTGTGGGACCTTCTTTTTAATTCACTTGAATCTATCTATTCCTTTGTCTACTATAAAAACTTTTCCGCAAACATCTATTGGAGAAAGAGAGAGAAAGAATTGTGATGACACCATTTTATATTAATTTATACCTTCCACACTTATAGTAATCAACCAGCTCTTTTATCTTATTTTATTTACTTATTTACTACTGCCACTAATTATATTCAATTCTGGGCTTTGTCAGAGCCCAAAGTCTTTACTCTTTGCTGCGTAGACGGATTAAATGAAATAATAAATCGTAAACCATTATCATGTGTAGATAATTATATCCATCTAAGTAAAGTCTGATTTGATTTGATATTATTTACAGGGTAATTGTGATCTAAAATTTAATAATCCATATTGTGATCTAACGTTTAGTACGCGCTATCTTGTGATCCAAACTTTAGTATTTTGTATTGAGATCTAAATTTTATACCCCCTTTAAAATTGTGACATACCAATTCTCGTAGTATAACCTCCCCTTCGCTTCGAATTTTAGCGTAAGTTTGTTCATTTATGGTTTGACAATTTGTTTAATGTACCGTTTGTTGAACAATTTCCAGAAAAAATACTGCTTTTTTCACGAAACCCGTTTTCCTCAACTTACTTATTTATCAGAGCCAGAGGATTTTCATATAGGCCTAACAATGAGCAGGCTTGCGCCCAGGGCCCCGCGATTTCGAGGCCCCTCGAGGAGTCTGGTGTTATTTAATTTTAAGCATTATTTTAATATTGCTTAATTACAAATGAAATTTTCATTCTTTTTAAATCTGAATAATGCAGATAGTGAACGAGTAAAAACTAATTTTCCATTGAATGAATATCGTAGGCATTACAATCCTTCTTACTTCATTTTCTTCTTTCAACCTAAGGCCCATAATACATAAATCCGGCACTGCTGCTTGTTTATTTATTTTTATTTATTTCGTGAGTGTACAAATGCTCCAATCTTATCAGTAAAATTTATTTAGGAACATACCACCCATCAATCACATATTAATAAAATCAGCTTTGCACAATAACGTATTCATAAAATAAACGACAAACCAGAACCATATAAAATAAATACCAGATATAAATAAAATATTCACTCATTGCACATTAAAATATTAAGACACATTACTTATATACAGTACCCTTAATATATACAAGATCAACAATCCAATAAATAAAATATCAAATTAACTGAATATACACCCACAGGGAACTTCCAAAATTATTTGCAATTTGTGAAGCCACCTGTCTCGTTTCATATTTTAAGTAATAAACTGAGAGATTTTTATCAAATTGCCTATGGTTTCTACTATTTTTAGTTGTAATAGGAAGTTCATTCCAAGTTTTTATTCGTATATAATTTATATTTTCCTGACCTTTATTAGTTTTACATTTTGTTCTATATATTCTACATTGTGTCTTAGTCCTTTCCCCGCCCCCCCCAAATCCATTAAGTCAATATGTATGTTTTCTTTTATTCCTTTCATATATGTATTTTAGAATTTTTTTGAAATATAATTCCTGTGGTAAAATTATTTTATTATTACATATAGTTTAAATAAATGATTCCTTTGGATCTTTTTTTAATTTCTTTAATATTTTCTTTATTATTTTTTGTATTTTTTTATCATTAATTGTATTTAGTTTACCCCATATGGAGTTTCCATATATTAAATGGCAATGAATTAAAAGAGTAATATAAATTAATTTTTGTTTCCAACGGCACTAGCGTATTTAATCTATGTATAATAGCTGAACATCTTCTAATTTTTTTTCACAATATCATTTATATGATCATCCCAATTTAAATTATTTCTAATTGTAATACCTAAAAATTTAATATTTTTGTTTCTTCTATAATAGTATTATTTATTTGTAATTTATGATATTTTTCTAAATTAATTATTTTATGGGTAAAAATCATAAATTTGGTTTTAGTTATATTAATTATAACTAAATTATCCATTTGTAATAGTTTATTGCCAGTATTTCCAAATAAATTATCTATGTCATGACTGCTTTCTAACCAGCATATGTCGTCTGCATGAATCAAAATATTACCGTTAATTAATTGAATATCATTCACCGCCATTAAAAACATTAGTGATTCCAATATTGAACCCTGCGGTACTCTATGTTATTATTTACCATATCTGACTAAGTATTATTTACTAAAATAATTTGTTTTCTATCTGTTAAATAACTCATTAGGATTTCCCCGATTTTCCCTCTAAGGCCATATTTTTCCACTTTTTTCAACAATCTTTTCTATTTATTAGATCAAATGCTTTGGTTAAATCAAAATATATTCCCAATATGAAATTATTGTCCTTCAATTTATCATGTATTTTTGTTAAAGTTTTAAGTAAGTCTTCCATAGTTTTATTTTTTTCTAAAACAATACTGGCAATTAGAAAATAAACTATGTCTTCTAAAAAATTATTATTCTATTACTTAATATTTTTTCAAAAATTTTTGTAAAGATTGTCAATATTGAAATTGGTCTATAGTTATTACAGTCTGTTTTTAATCCTTTTATACAGATTGGTATTATTATCGTAATTTTCATACTTTTCGGTAATATTAATTAATAATCAGGTCGTTATATCGTATATATGTAGAAGGTGTGTTATTAATTATTCGCTACAATTTTTAATTATTTTTGGACTAATATTATCTATACTTTGTCCCTCTTTTTCATTAATACATGATAATTCTTTTTCAATTCCTCATATGTGAATTTCATTAAGAAATAGGGAATTTGGATTTTCAATAGTTTTTTCTATTCATCATCATTTTAATTGATTTACAATTTCAGCAAAATGTTTATTCATTGTATTGGCTATTTGTTTATAATATTAAATTTATATTTCATTAAATTCTAAATTTATATTTTATGTAATATTTTATGTTTTTCCCAATAATTCATTTATCGTTTTCCATTTTTTATTAGATTTTTCTTGTTTTTCATTTTTTATCAACTTATTTGTTCGATTTCTTATTTGGATAAATTTCATCCAGTCTGTTTGTTTTAATAATTCTAAATTTTTTAAATAACTTGTTTTTTTTACTTTTTTATCCATTTTTTGATTGTACCAATTGTTATATATATTGTTTTTATTTTAAATTTCTATAATGTAAATGAAACATTATAGATTTCTTGTATTATTTCTAAAAAATATTCATATTTATTTTCTTTGTTATGTTGTGTTGTTCCAAGATTTTCAACCCAGTTTATGTTATCTAAACCATTTTTAAAATTATGAATATTCTTTTTACTCGAAATTCTTTTATAATTATTATCTTTTACTAACAAATTTTCATTTACATATATAATTAATGGTCTATGATCACTTATTAATGAATCTGATATTACTGTTTTAGTTTTGATATTATTAATAAATCACAAATCTAGTAAGGTGTCCGTATCTTTTGTTCTTCTTATGTTTCCTTGACCTATCTTTATATAACCACTTGACTCCAATATGTTGAGAAGTTTTTCTCTCAATATTATCTTTTTGTTTAAATCGATATTCATATCGCCCATAATACTTACTTTATGATTAAATTTATCTAATTTATCTAATGCACTTTCAATTTGATAAAAAACTTATTTATATTAGTATCTGGAGGTCTGTATATTATGATATAAATATTATTAATCGATTTTATACACATCATTTCTGTATTGGTATATTCGTTAAATCTTCAATTATATCTATTTCAGGACCATTTATTGAATCAGATATTGCTATTCCTCCTCCCACTTTGTCCTTTCGAATTATTGAGTTTTCGATATAATTTTCTATGTTTAAGTCATCATTTTCTTTTTTCCAAATCTCAGTTATTGCTATAATTTCTGGGTATTTATTCCCTTTTATTAACCATTTTAAATGATCCAATTTGTTTCTTAAGCTTCTTGCATTTAGTAACAATAATCTTATATTTTACTTGATCAAATTTTTCACAGTATTCCTTCAATTAATATTTTTCTCTTTATATCTATATTCCTAGTTAGATCCCAAATGTGTCAGTTTTTTACATACAGTATTTATTTTCTCATTTCATATCCAATCATTATTTCGTAGCGCATTAATGTTTCCTTTCCTAATGTTTGCATTTCCTATTAAAATAACTTCCTTGGTTAAGAATTTAATGGCGATTGGAATTTTTTACAGACATTAAGGAAATCGTAGTTTTTCGTGGGATATAATCTTTTCCCCATTTATTATCAAGTTTTTGTTTTTTTTTTCATTTATCCTAGTCTTATTCCAAGAAAGTCTTCATATAAAATTTTCTTTCGTTTTTCATCCAAAAATTCTCGCATATTATTAAGCAAACCGTTAGACTGATTTCACTCTCACACGGATATATAAATACAAAACTTAAAGGAATATGTACCAGGTGTGTATAAAGTCTATGATTAGGTAGAGGTTATATGAATGGGTAAAATAGCTAAGTAGTGTAAAATATAGCTCTAAACGTTACAGTGAAAGATAAACCACTTTATATAATCTTGCTTATTTTTGCAAGTAGTATTGTTCCGTTCCAAGCCATGCAATGCTTTTAATTCAATGTCATAATGATGATGATAATATGAATAAATGGCCATAATGATGATGAATCAATGAAGTCATTAATTTCAAAGATCATGAAAGTTAAAAATAGTTATTTTAGGGAATAGGTATCTGAAAAGAATTCTTGTGTCCAAAATTCAAAGGAATAACATCTAAAACATATTTCATAAAATTTTTAAAAAGTAAAAAAGCAGGGAAGATACAAGGACCCGAATATGAAATAAACATTTGCAATGTATATGAAAGACCTTAGAACGAAAACAGTGATTTTCTTCAACTAATGCAGAATTAATTATTGGTCTTTTTGAAGCTGCTAAATTGGTCCTGAATTTTGGTTCAACAGAACCTGTTATTTTCTGCGACTCACAAGCCGCCTTGTTGGACCTCCTTTCAGACCCTCACCAATTTACTTGCAACCCTATTATCTTGGATATATTGCACATACTCTCAAAATGCGCTCTGACCGAAAAACATTTAATATTTTGCTGGATCCCATGACATGGAGGTCATCCTGAGAACGATGTGGCTGATCATTTCGCTCGCAGTGCACTGCGTAGCAATCTTCAGTGCATAACACCAACTTCTCATAGACTCAGTCTTTCCGGCTTTATTAGCAACGTTAACTCTTCTCTGAATGAAAACAAAATTTCAGCATTCTCTCAATCAATAATAGGACATCATCGAGCACTTTTTCCTGTTATTGGAAAGCCATTCTTCCTACCAATTACAACTCCACGCAATATGTATATAAGATTTCACAGACATAGGCTTGGAATCTTTTATGCCAACGATTTGCTATTCCGTACTGGAAAATCACAATCGCCACTTTGACTTCAACGCACTGAAGGTATGGTTGAAACTACAGAACATCTCTTCCTATACTAAAATGCTTACCCCTGTTAAGGGGAGAACTATTTCAAACCTGCTCACAACTTAGCTTTCCTGTTCCGTCGAATTTTAAGGACCTTTATGGGATTCACATTTCCCCACAGACTATGTGCTCTCTTCTATAAGCTGTCTTCGATTTTCTCTTCGGTGTTGGGTGCTACATTTAGCCCTGGACTCTGATCTCCAAATGTAGAGTCTACCTCATCTCTTGGATTATGACCCTTCCTCTCCTGGAAACACAGTGCCGCTTGCTCGGCCAACATTTCCAGATTATTTATTTATTTGTTTATTTTTGCATACAAAAACAATAACCTTAGAACAAATGGCAGTTTGAGACAAACTCAGATGAAAAAAGAATTTCAAAGATTTGAAAATAATCTTGAAAGAGACAACGATCTCGAAAAATTTAAAAGTCCGCGAAATATGGCATCAGACGTCAGTTGTATCGATTCAGTTTTCCGATTATCAATAAATATTCAAATTCAGTATCGACATAACCGGGAGAAACAAATATTAAACCTTTTGACGCATCAAGAAAACAAGTATTTGAAAATTGTTAAAGGTATCACTATTTTTCTCCAAGGAAAGTATTTCGAATGTACATGGACGTGATAATCATTATAAGCCTTCAAATCATTACAAATATCTAACTCGAAACGCTGATATTCACAGCTGCGTGACTTCATTATAAACTTCATCATTATTACTTTATCATTAAAGTAAGGGTCCTAAAAAAGAGAACTGGCGCTTCCTCCATTTTGATACCTAAGCCATGATTGCAAATTGTATTTATTGGCGACATTCTAAAAGATGCGCCAATGTTTACAATAGTCGGATATTCGCGGATTGTTCATTCATTATTTTTATGCCAAAATAGCGATCATTGCGCCAATGCGGAAAACCTTTATCGCCAAGGTAAATTATATCAACAGGGTACAACAAAATGGCGGCTCATGCGTCGACCTATAATTCTAGGGGCGCTACATTGAGGAAATCCAAACCGCACTGCAGTTTTAAAGAGTCGTTTTGTTTGTCGTCTATGGCGTAACGACAAGGATGATCATACTGCGCGGAGACCCAAAGTTCTCCCAGGAACCCGAACCTCTTAAAACCTAGGATACCAACTGCCGGAATACAGTGAATTCTCGGCTGGTAAGGGTTCCATTTAATACCAGTTGGGAGTCGAACCCGGACTAGCACGCACACTAGAGGAACGCGTTACCACCACAGGGCTATTTAAATAACCTTCCTGCGCACAAAAGAACGGCGCATGCCAGAAAAATCTGTATTGTCCAGTTTGTGCAAAAGCAGGGGGTCAAATGCTACCCTGGAAAAATACTCTACTGCCAAAAAGGAACGTCTACCACCAAACTGCTCATTTTAGTCCCAGGGTTGGTTCACTAGGCGTTAAGAAGTTCGGAAAAGCGTAGATCCCGGCGCAGCATGACTCTTCATATTCTTGAGCCGTAAAACTCAAATTAAGAACAATTAACCTTTTATCAATATTGATTCAAAATCTAGCTGGTTGCTTTCTTATAAAATTTAAGCTTATGGAAAACGTAAGTAGTAATTTATTGATCATTTATCTCCTATGTCATTTATTAATTTTACTATTTTTCTCATCATCGAGTTGAAATATAACTAATTCCTTTAGATATGCATACGTATTTCTATAGACACTTTATTGTATTTTACATGTATAGTTTATATATTTTTATATATTTATATACTTTTATTAATTGGCCATCTGTATACTACGCTATTTAACTTTTTCTATTGATATTGAATCATATCTTGTAGATAATTATCTCTTTTTCCAATAAACACTTTCCTAATAATCGTAAATCCCATGGATCCTAAAATTCTGAATTGAGTACTTTTTTGTCGTAAGATTATCTATATTTACAACAGTTGTGCCCTCAATGGAAAGATTATAATATTTCATGGATGCTTTTTAATAGCATATAAATCTGGAATTACATACTGATAACTCACGAAATCGTTTATTCATAAACTAGTTTCGTAGTCGATAAACTAAAGCCTTTGTGTTTTATTACTGCTATCAAATTTGAGACATAGGAAGTATTAAAAAGCATAAATTTCATTTAATAATTATATTAAGAAATATTTAAATTTTACACATTTTTAATAATACGCTTTTGATAGAAACAAATAAAATATAAATAAACAAGGAAAAAGTAAATTACTGATTCGCTTTATAAAAATAGGAAAAAGAGACGAATTCTGGAATCAAAGAAAAAATATCAAACTCAAAACAGACATGGGTTCAATGCGGCTAATAATATATATATATAAATGAACAATGAATATATATACATTTTAATAATTATAAAGAATATTCTATTTACAGAGATTCTAATAAAAAAGGATGTGGTATATCGGTCTATGTGAAAGATGAATTAGATGTAGATATGATAAGTAACGAAACAGAACTAACCGAAGACGTTGAAATACTGACAATTATCATAAATGGACTAAAAATCCTAACATTATATAGGCCACCAAATTCAAATAAAAATTTGTTTTCGAAAAACTGGAAAAGCTACTAGAGAATAATACTCAAGGAAAACAAATTTTTATAATTAGAGATTTCAACATAGACATTACAAAAAAAAATAACGATTCATCAAAACTATTAAACTTAATGGAATCATACGGACTAATAAATAAAATAAGAGAACCTACTAGAATATCACTAACAAGCTCAAGTACAATAGACCTAGTTTTTACTAACACAAATAACTGTTCTACATAAATTTTAGATGAAATAATAAGTGACCATAGAACGATTTTAATAAACATGAAAACTATAATTCAACATATAAAAAAATTAAAAAAGATTAGAAATTTTAATCAAAAAATATTAAAAAATTTCAAGGGGCATTATTATAAATAGACTAGCAAACTTTTGATGTACCGTCTATTAATTCTCGAACATCTATTTATGAAAAATTTGCATTAAGAATAAAGGAATTATATAACAAAAGCTTTCCTAAAAAAACTAAAGTACTAAATAATAAAAATAATCCTGAATGGTTTAATTCAATTTTAAAGAAAAAAATAATAACGAAAAAAAATTCATACAAAAAATTTATGAATGAAAGAACAATAAAAGAGATGGGATGATTTTACTAAACACAGAAACAAACTAAACAAGGAAATAAAATATAAAAAATAACTACTATCTTGAACAATTATCAACAAAAAATACCACGCAAAAATGGAGAATAATTCACAAATTATTGGGTAAAACAAATAACAAAAATGAAAATAAAATAAAACTAATAATAAACAATACCAGAACATATAATACGAACTTAATAGCAGATGAATTTAACAATTATTGCACAACCATTGATAAGGAATTAAATATAAGTCAATCAGTAACTGATAACTATAAAAAGTATTTAAGCACAAATATTTCCGAAACCTTTTACTTAGAAAACACAACTAAACACGAAATAGAGAAAGAACTAAATAAAATAAATATAACAAAAGACCAGGATTTGACGATTTATCTCCAAAAGTAATTTAACTATGTAAAAATGAATTAAAAAAACATTATCGATAATAATATATGACATAGTTAACGCGGGAGTCATTCCTGGGGAATTGAAAACAGCAGTAATTAGACCAATTTTTAAAAAGGGTAATAACTACTTAAAAGAAAACTACAGACCAATAGCAATCATGTCAGTATTTTCTAAATTAACTGAAAAGCTAATATATAATAGACTAATAGATTTTTTTAATAAATATAAACTATCCATAAAAAAACGGTTTCCAAAAAAAATGAACTGAAGAAATCCTATTAAGAGCAATTAATAATATTCAAAAAAATATGGAAGAAAAATATTACTTATGGATTATTTTTCGATCTGAGCAAAGCGTTTGACTTAATTAACAGAAATATCTTAAGAACAAAATTTCTTAATTACGGTATGAGAGGCTCAATGTATAAATTGACTGATAGCCAGGTAACAAATAGACAACAAATAGTCAGAATTGTAAACATTCAATCGAAATCATTAATACACAACTTGGGTGTTCCTCAGGGAACACATCGCAATAAATTACTTAATAAATCTTGATGGGGGACTCCTGTTATTTGCTGACGATATCATCTAGTTAACAAATGGAAATAACATAGATCAAAGAATTAATAACATAAACATAGAGTTATATCGTTTGAAAAATCGTTTAATGACAACAACTTAATAATAAATACAAATAAAACAAAATATATAATCTTCCATACTAAAAATAAAAAATTTACTAATCAACCTAACAAAATAAAATTCAACGATAACATCCTATAGAGAGTTAACTCAATTAAATTTCTTAGATTAACAATCGAACATCAATTAAACTGCAACCTAAAAATGTTTGATATTGAGAAAAAAATTAGATCTAATGGAATTCTAACAAAACTTAATTCATTACTAATATTAAATACAAAAATATTTGTACTACGCATTAATATTTAGTCATATAAATTACGGAAATACAGTATGGGGAAATTTATCCCAAACAAATTTAACTAAACTCAATAAACTACTTGATAAAACATATCAAAAATTATGTTTCAAAACAGGTAAGCATAAAGATAAATTGATTTACGAAAACAAAATATTAAACATAACTAATATATATATTTTAAAAGTAGCATTATATATTTACGAAAGATTATACGAAAATAAGCACCTAATTTTGATTAAAATAAGTGAAAATAAACATAATTATAATATAAGAAACAAAAAAGAATTAAATAAAACAAAAATAGGAACCAACATAGGTAAAAACAATATTAATTATTATGGAATAGACATATGGAACAACATCCCGCCAACAATTAAAGAAATCAAATCAAAAAGTAAATTTAAAACCAAATTAAAAGAATATATTTTGGAGCGTCAATTAAACAAAGTGCCATGGTTGCAAGTGTTTTAAATAGTCTTATTTTTAACTTGTATCCAATGTATTTCATTTTTATAGATGTTATGCATAAATAAATTCTGATTGATTGATTTATTGATTGAAATAAAATAATTTTCAAAATCACTAAACGTTTCCGATTTTTTGAATTTTTAATTTTAGTGCAGAGAAATGTTAATTTTGTTCTTCTATTCAAAAATAAAGGGACTACTTTAGCTTATTATTACAATATTTGCGGGCGGCTGGCGGACAGACAGACAGACAAATATCTTATTATTTACATATAAATTTATAGGGAAAAGAAGAAATGAAATGATTAATTATATTAAAAATAAACGAACGTTTGGGGAGTTCTTTTATCTGTCACGTCTTTCAAATTTGGCGCAGTATTTGGCGAGAATTTTGGCATAAAAATATGAAAGAGGTGAATTGCGAAACAATCGTGACGACTTTTTGTGATTTTAACCCAGTAAAAAAACACTTTCGACGTTAAAAAGATGCCAATAAATTTATCTTATTTTTAAAATAGTAAGACATTAATAAAATAATGCTAACTATGACTAATTTTATCTAGAAATGTTTCCAATTTTAAAGCAGATAGCTTATATAAGATACTATCACCCTTCACAAAGAAAACACAATTGCCGAATTTACCACCCATTAGCCAACATACCCAAATAACCTTGTGTGTTAATCACATTTCGCAAATTTAGCAATTATATCGTCCCTGCGAAGATAAAAATATCTTACAAATCTTAAATACGAAGAAACAAGGCAATACTCTCGTGGCCTCGTAGATTAATATACACCTGTTCGTCTTTACAAAAAGCTTGTGGGCGTCGAAAACTTACCCAGATAGCTGATATCAAATTTAACACTATTAGTTTCGTGCAATTTTTAAATTATCCAAAATTGTCAATCGCTACTTTTTGTAGTTGTTTTAAGGCTAACAAGAGGAACCCACAGTGAGTGCCCCACCGATTTTGATGACTTTTTTTGATGAAAGTAGA
>QLNU02014802.1:150107752-150129232 GCA_006491805.2 Dysdera silvatica
GTCAACATAATGGAGGAATTAGCCATAATTTCACCACGCTGGCTAGACGGGTTGGTGAATTAGCCCTCCCCTTCCGCCTTTCTATCCGTGCAGCAAATATTAATTTGCCACATAAATAGAAAGCTCAGCCTGCACCACTTGAAGGCGGGGTAGGACACTAGGTTACTGGCCTGGCCGGTTCCACACATCGTCACATACGTTCAGCGTATATATTTTCCGAGTATATATTTTAACTTCACATCACAAAATTAATTAATATATGTACATGACATCACAAAAATACATATGCAGTAACTGTAAAAACACGCATCTAATAAAATGTAATACAGTTAAACCTCGATAACTCGAACGTCTATAACTCGAATTTTCGGTAACTCGAAGTAATTTTACATTCTCGGCCGAGAGCATAGATTTTAAGATGGAATCTTTGTTCTATAATTCGCAGTTCGGTAAGTCGAATTATTCGATAACTCGAATAATTCGACTTTTTTCGTTTCCAAAACATCAAATCTCATCTGTAAGTCGAATTTTCACGAAAAAAAATTCTACTTAAAAGACTTCCGATTGTATCAAAACAATGAACTTTCTTCGTCCCTCAGTCCTACCTGTCTACCCTCCGCCACAGTGGAAGTAGTCCTAGCGCATGCGTTCTTGGAACTTGTTGGACTTGGAGGGTGGGGGGTGGGGGGGGAACCAGTCTTTAAAGTGACTTAACATTCGGTTCTGAGAATTAAATGAGTGCGACAAGGATCCATCATGTTTGTTAGAGTGTTTTTTATTTTTGAAGCGGAATTAAGATTTGTGCCAATAAGATCGAGTTCATCATGGTTAAAAGGAGACTTTTAAAAACTTTGAGTGTCTGTGAAAAATCGCAACTTATCGACGAAGTAGAAAAGGGCACTAGGAAGAAAAAAGACATCGCTGCCGAATTTGGTATTCCTGCAAACACTCTGTCAACAATTTTGAAAGAAATAGAAAAGATAAAAAAAAAGCTGTGGAAGAGTCTCGTCACGCGCCTGAAAGAAAGCGTTTAAAAGCATCAAGTTCCCTAAATTGGAGGATGCCATGTTTGCATGGGTGAAAAACATGAGAAATGGAAACGTTCCTCTTCAAGGTGGTCTTATTCGAGAGCAGGCAGAAAAATTTGCAAAAAAATGGGGATTGAACCTTTTCAAGCAAGTACCGGCTGACTCGATAAGTTTAAGGTTGGTAATGGAATTGTGCAGGAAATCATGTCTGGTGAAATTTCTAGGGTACCTTAAATTGATTGCAAAAGTTATTGTCGCAACGTGCTGCCTTCTTTGCTAGCGGGCTACAATCCTGATGATGTTTTTTAATGCCAACGAAACTGGACTTTTTTCCAAACGTTTACAAGAAAAGTGCCATGGGGTAAGTAAGGACAACTCTTATGGTTGGAACCAACACGACTAGCACTAAAAAATTGAAGCTTTTGGTCATCAGAAAGTCTGCGAAACCGAGACGTTTTTCTGGTGTTAAACTTTTGCCAGTAAATTACGAAAATAACAAAAAGGCATGGATGACGAGTGCAATCTTTGAACCTTGGCTGTTGAAACTTGACCGAAAATTTCAGCGCGAAGGAAGAAAAGTCTTATTGTTTGTTGACAATTGTCCAGCCCATCCTAAAATTACAGAAGATTTGCAATCCATTAAACTTGTTTTCTTTCCCCCTAACATGACATCGAAACTTCAGCCCATGGACCAAGATGTCATAAAAAGCTAAAACTAAATGTATAGAAAAAAATGTGTCCAGCGGCTTATCAGAAATATTGACGCAGGAAAAGAAATCTATGACATCAATCTTCTTGATGCCACTGTGTTAATCCAGAAATCTTGGGATGAGGTGAAAGCAAGCACGATTGCCAATTGCTTCCGAAAAGCTGGATTCCTCATCAAATCCGATGAAAATGAAGAAACCGATGAGGAATGGAAGAAATTTCAAAATCGCTTTTCCATCGAAGTTGATTTTCGCACCTTCGTTGACGTCGATGTAAATCTCGAAACAACAGAATATCCATCAGAAACGGATATTCTTCTTGCAATTAAGGATGAGAAAGGAAAATCGGATAAGGATGAAGAGAGCCATGAAGCAATGAATCTTAAAAACAATCCTCCTATGGGACTCCAGGCTCTCGCTGCAGCAGAAACCGTTCGTTCCACAGTCAATCATCTATAGGAGATGATACTGTATCCACATATCCACATATACAGACATACAATATCCACAGTCAATCATCTATAGAAGATGAGGTGTTTAATGCTCTATTTTGAAAATTTTCCTGGAAAAAAAAAGTTTAGCAACGTATGAAACAAGGAAAACTTCCACATTTTTTTTAAAAAGATCTAAATTGTAAGTATATTACTGTAATTTTTTATTGCTACTAGTGATTAAATTTGTATGTAGCAGTACGTACAATTAAATTAAAATTTTGCACTTAATATGTAGTATACGTATTTTTGAAAGATTAATCATGTTCACGAAATATTTTGAAAACAGTTTCCTTAACGAAAATGTCTGTTGTTATTTGCTTTTGACGTTATTTTGCCTGTTCTCGTAATAAGAAAGCATAATTCATTTAATCTTCGGTAAGTAGAATTTTCGATAACTCGAAGTAGTTTTGGCTTCCAAAGGCACTTCGAGTTATCGAGGTTTAACTGTAGTGTTAAAATGGAAGTAATTGTTTGTAATGTAATAAATGTATGCGTACACATTGTAATGTAACCTGTGTATCGTGATAGTGAAATAAATTAGGATTTATTGTTGTTTTTTTCAGTGCAAAAGTACAGCTGCCCAAAGGGAGGCGAATAAAAAATCGCCAACAATACGGAACGTATAAAATATTAATATGTTTTGAACACGTTGTAAGAATATTAGAAATACAGTAGAGTCTCCATATAACGAACTTCCATATAACAAAGTTTTCTATTTAATGAAATTTTCGGCGGAACCTTGACTTTGAATGGCACTAACATGTAAATTTGTCTCCATATTACGAAAAACAATTTCTATATAACGAAGTTCTTTTTATAAAGAATTTGATTTTTTTTTTAAATTACCTTTTACAATTTTTCAGCGGGCCTGTTAGCTAGAAGGGATAGTTGAGCATTTTAAGCAAAAAGATGGAGGTGAGGTAGCCTTCTGTATTGTGGACATATGACCAGTTGTAATAAATAATTCTATTGTTCTAAACTGGGAACTTAAGTTAAAAGCAGCGGGGTTTTACTAAAATGTGTTATCACTCTGCAGGTGTGGCTAAGCCACGAAATTTGCTTCTCGCACATACGTGTTGCATTGTTTAAAAATGGGGTTGACCTCAATGAAGTGGGCGGGGGGGCGGTGGAGCATGTGTGGAACATCTGGAATAAGTTGAAAATTGTGGTTTTGTTCCTATGTTACCAATGCAAAATTTCAAGGGAGTTTGTTTTTGAAAGTAAAGCAAACTGAAAATTCTGTAAAAGACCATTTCTATTCAGTCAGTAGGTAATGTGTGCCACGCACAATTTGCTTGAAATGTTGAAACGAAAATGTTTGAGTCTTTCGGATAAAGTGGAACTTATAAATAATATTGATCAAGGAATGAAAACGAAAGATGCAGCCATAAAGTACAGTATAGCTGCAAGCAGTGTGTTAACAATTTTAAAAAATCGTTCTGTAATTACCATTCAACAGTAAAATGGTGTAAATGTGAACAGAAAAAGATTTAAACCATGTTTGTATACAGACATTGATGTCGCTGTTTTCAAATGGATAATAATAATTCGGGATAAAAATCTGCCACTCTCCGGTCCTGTGATCCAACAAAAAGCCCTGCATTTTGCTAAAGATTTGGGGCACTCGAAAACTTCGAGCAAGCATTGGGTGGCTAGATAAATCTAAAAAGAAACATGGAATCTCGTATAAAATCCTATCAGGAGAAAACGCAGATGAATCAGAAGACATATGTGAAAATTGGAAAAAAGATGCTGTAAAACTTTGGAAAGATTATCAGGCAAAAGACATCTTTAACACAGATGAAACTGTCAAATTTTTTAAGTGTCTGCCGAATAAAACTTTAACATTCAAAAGCAACAAGTGTTTCAGAGGGAAACATGGTAAGCAAAGAATAACTGTGCTACTCTGTGCGAATATGACTGGTGAAGAAAAATTAAAACCGATTGTTATTGGAAAAAGTAAAACCCCGAGATGCTTCAAAGGTGCAAGAACTTTATAGGTGGATTATGAATTCAATAAAAAGTCATGGATAACTTCTGCATTTTTTAATAAGTGGCTATTAAAATGGTATGTCCGATTGAGAAAACGACATAGTAACATGGCGTCGATTATAGACAACTGTCCTGCACATCCCAAAGAATGCGAACTGAAGAATATAAAACTCATTTTCTTTCCTTCCAATACAACTTCGAAACATCAGCCATTAGACCAAGGCACAACACAGACTCTTAAATTGCGTTATCGAAAACGTATCCTGCAAAAAGTTTTCCTAGACATAAAGGAGAGCCAATGTATAATAGACAATCTTATTAATTTGAGAATTTCTATATCGGAGATGATGAAAGCTTGGGAATGTGATGTGATTGCATCGCTATCCACAACTGCTTTGTGAAAGCCAGCTTAAAAGCTGACATCGAAGAAAATGAATCAGAATCTGACATGGGCTTGGCAGAATTACTAAGTGCAAAATGGCAAAAGCTGAAAAACAATGGGGGGTGTTGAAGAACATGAGTTCTCTGATTCTTTGAATGTTGATGAAGATGTTGTGACCGCTGAATATCCTATGGAGCATGAAATCTTGCAAAGTGTTAAGAAATGTAATGAAGAATTTACAGTAAGAGATGATGATGAAGAGACCATTGAAAACCCTTCATAGGATGAAGTGATAAAAGCATTCGAAACAATCAGACGGGGATTATAGTTCGAAGAAAATGTTACAGATGACGTGTTCCGATATTTACAAAAGTGTGAGAATTTCTATAAATAAAACGTTTTTAATAAGATACTTGTACAAAGCAAAATTAGTGATTATTTCTCTGTTTCAAATATGTTGTATGAGGATCATACATATGAAAGGTAAGCCTCAGTCTTTTCTTTTTGTTATTAATATTTACGTATTTGTATATGAAAAATATTTAAACTTGTTGGAAAAAAAAGTGTCTACTAAAATGAATGTTTACTGTCCAAATTCAACCTTTTTCATTTTATCGAAATTAAGTTTTACAATTTATGTTAATTTCCATTTAACGAATTTTCCTTATAACGAAGTTTTTCAGAGGAACGATGGCACTTCGTTAAATAGAAACTCGACTCTATTAATATATTCAATATTTTTCGTAAATAATTTTATTTTTAATTGAATCATTGACATTCTTACTATGGCGCAGTATAGCCCAGATGCTCTTGCGCCATAAAAAAGCCAAACAAACATTCTTACTACTATATCAAAGGGAAACTTCATAATTGAAAAAGAGAGATTACGAAGAATTTACATATGGAAACTAATTTTTGATTCATTCCATTTTTTTATTCACTATTTTAAGACTTTTTTACACACATGAGTCAAAAAAAAAAGAGAATCATGACATTCAAACTCCACTGAAATTCAAATCAGTCTTCGAGCTTACGTCTCAATGCTTCGTTAGCTGAGCTACCGAACACTGCAATACACGAAACTTTTCTCGTATGTAAATTATATATGTACATTAAAATATAAAATTATTAAATTAAAAGTAATATGTATATTAAAAGGTAATTCCCTAGTTGAAGAAAGGAAGTTACAATATAAGTAATTAAAAAATTAATTTCTTATACTTGTTTATTCAAGTTATTTTATTTTATTTTTTTAAAATTAGTAGGAGTCTGAAGTGAAGACAATTACCAGAGCTGAGTTTAGCAAAGCGCATCACCGAACTCAGTGGCTTATTGTTCAAAACTTTGTGAAGTAAACCCGTTGACTACAAGTTCGAGTTCGGTTTGAGTCCTTTTCTTCTCAGATTCTTATGGTCAAAAGCGAGTTTCATTTAAATAAAATACATTATATTGATTGTTAGGCACTCATATGTGTATTGGCATAAATTGGTGTGAATTGCTTTGTATAGTCGAAATGCCAATATACACGCTGCTGAATGAATGAATGAATAAATGAATACTACTATTATTTATATAAATCGAACACTACGCAGATTAAATTAAACAACAATATTAATCAACGTTTATTGGCGTAGTGATACCAACGCCGATGGTATGGCGTGATTAGATGGTGAAACGTTCGAAAGAAAATAAATATTTCTGCCTTCGGTGGGACCTGAACCCACGACCTTCCACTTGCCGGGCGGAGGCTCTACCCACTGAGCTACGAAGGACAATATATAATCTCTTTACGAACGTATATATATTGTTGCCAGTTATTTCGCAGAATGGTGTAGTACATGGACTACTATTTAAACCAAATTGCAAAGAGACTGGTATTAAATTGATTACTGGAGGGTCGTGGGTTCAGGTCCCACCGAAGGCAGAAATATTTATTTTCTTTCGAACGTTTCACCATCTAATCACGCCATACCATCGGCGTTGGTATCACTACGCCAATAAACGTTGATTGATATTGTTGTTTGAACTATTATTATTGTTAAAAAATGTTGTCAAATATTGTGATTTCTGTGTTTAATTAATATAATTATTAATATTTAGCAGCAAATACAGGATACCTACTAGCATACGCAGGGAGCGTTATAACACCCATTACGGTCTAATTTTTGTATATATACATGTCAGAATGGATGACATTATCTTACTGTACAGAAGGCATGCCCTATTATTCAAATTCACGTAAGGCATTAACTTCTATATTAAAACAATTTAATTTTTGGCTTTTTAGAAAAACTACTTTTGGTTTGGTTACATGTCATTTGTTGTAAAAAATTTTTACTCGTTATCGTGGAATTCCGTCTTAGCATTTTTTGAAATAAGGTTCCTTAGCCGTAAAGAGGTCCCTAGGAATTAAAATAAATTGCGCCAAAACAGTTATTATTTTGAAAATATTATTCAGCAAGGGGATGTGGGCGCCAAATTCAATCTCGCACCAGGCGCAATATAATCTAAATACCATTCTTTGTCTGAAACTAAGCGTATGGTAGGGGCCGGGTCCAGTGGGTAAAAATGTTTGAGAACCTGTACTGTAATATATTGTTCATATAGTTAAATATATATATTCTCCTCATCTAGTGTATATGAATACATAGGCACCCATATAAATACTTTTAGGGGGGCGCTGATAAAAATTAACGAGTGCCTCCATAAGGCTGAAAAAAATTATTACCTCCTTCTCAAAGCTATCAAGAATTTTAGTGAATGTACAAGATACCAAAACGCTACAAAAATAATTGATATTGCTTGACAATTAGTAATGAGCTAAAAAGTACCTTATTTTAAAATGTGACTGTAAAACTTTTGAAAGTAAATGCATAGCAGGTTCGGGCGAATCAAATTTTTAAACGGCTAAACGCGGGGGTTGAGCGCCCTCTTCCCCCATATGGGCGTCCATGTATGAATATAATATAATCACAATTATGTGTCGCTTGCAAATCGCATGGAGTAAAGCTCAAAAGGACTCGAAGTCCTTTTGAAAATTGTTTTATTTCTACGTTCAGAATTCCTTCAATTTTTTTCATTTTTTAATCCGCAATTCTTTTGTTTGCATGCTATCTTGAAACTGTTTTTTTAGTACACTTTTTCACCTGAAAAAACAAAAAAATAATAATTCTCTTTAGAGTAAACAGCCCTTCGAAAAAATAGTCGATGATTAAAATTTGCGTGTGAAGGAAAACACAATGTAAAGTTTATTTCTTCTCGAAATATAATTTAATTCAACAAATAGATATTTTAACGAAACTGAGCAGAATAAGGAAGACTAAAATGAAGATACAAAACTCATTCCTAAGACGATCACTGGGAATTCTTTTTTGTTTAATTCTAATAAAAAAAAATTGCGCGTTTTTCATTGCTATCTTTTTTTCAATTACAAGTCCACTGATTTTATTTTTTCTGAATTAAGCGGCTGTATATGTAAGCATCTGAAGACTGCGTACGTTACGGCTTATACGGGAAGGGGCCGACATATTAATGTGATCCCTAATTCAATCATATTAACACGTAATCATGTTTCCTGAGGATCTTACCCGAGCCAATGACCCCGATGGCGTTGCTCAACCACAGGTCTACTGAGGCGCTAAATATAGAGGCTATGGAGGTTCACATTATGTACGTTGTTATTCGAAACATGCACGAGGGACAGCGAGACATACTTATGTGCTTGTATGACCCAGAATTGCATGCGAAGTCATCTGAGACGCAACCCTGTACTTAGTGCGACCCCAAAACTCCCTTTACATATGATTTGACAACGGGATTTGGGCTTTGTTCAGTATAAAATCGAAAATCCTAATAATTACTCTGATCCGAAAGCATGGTAAGGTGCAGAACATGATATGTCATAGCTAGTAAAATTTATGTCGCTTTTTGGGGACTGAAGAAAGAGGAAAGAAAGGGAAAAGGCAGAATGAAATAAAAAAAAACAAACAGAATTCTCATAACGGAAAAAATAAAAATGAAACGGAATGAAAATTAGGAAAGTAAAGGCAAAATAATGAAAAAGTAAGCAAGCAGTAAAGATGAAAGAAATATAGAAGAGAAAATTAGAAGAAAACAAAAATAAAGTAAGAGAGAGAGAGCGAGAGGAAGGTGAATCTTGCCAATGCATAAAAATCCCTAACGTTTTGAAAGCTATTATTCCTTTTATCAAATTAAGAGTTGAGAAAGTGTAGCTGTTTTATATGTTATGTTTACATAGTTGGAAAGTTTTATTTCCCATTTTTATTCTTTCCTATGTTTTTCTTTCCTTTTTCTATAATCTTTTCCTTTCATTTTGCCCCAGCTTTTTCTTCCAGTTTCTTTTCTTTTACCCTTTGTTTATTTTATTTATTTTTCTATGACTTTACTCTTTGTTGAATTTTATTTTGCCTTTACCTTCTTAATTTTAATTTGACTTCTTATTTTTATCTTCTCATTAATTATTTTATCTTTAACTTTACCCTACCATTTTGCATATATATATCCTTTCCTAATATTTTGCCGAGAAAAAAAGTAGTAGGTTTGATACACTCTGGCCAGCTTTTATATATAATTGTCTTGTATCTTTTATTGTTAATATAAATCAAGCGGTTGTATTTGCAATCTCCAATGACGTATCCACACAGATAAGCACTACGGAAAGCTACTGAAACCAAGAAGGAAACGTATAATTCCAGTAAGGTATTTTCTGGAGGAGCTACATTACCTTAAATTTATAACCAAGAGCGACTGTTTTTGCTCCAACAAGATGGTTTAACCTAAAATAACCTGAGAATAGCGAGACCTCAAGCATTTCGGAAGCAAAGCCGCCATGTGAAATATCGGCTGGTTTGCTTTTCTCGGTTTTTCTATTGCTGCAGACCTATAAACAGAGAAAACCAATGCCCAAGTTTATGAATCGGGCCTGGTAGTAAGCAGAGCACGGCCAGCCATGTGCCTGAATATTTGATATGACCATTTGTTCCCGGAATCAGCAGGAAAGCTACCGTTTGCTGTCCCGGAAGAGCCCATAACGTTCGCGGATTGAGATTTATTTGAGATTACCCTTGGTGCCAATTCGAGAAGAAAGGCGCTTTGGGGAATTTATGCATCGCCATCTCCTATCGTATGTCACGTACAGCCATTTACAATACATTGGCTGGATGCCACTGCCCCAAACTTGGCGCTTTAAAAATGCTTCATCCCCAAATATGGCCAAAAGTTTTGAGAGTATGTGTTTTCTTGGAATATGCAATATATATCGCTTCAACGACGGCATACCTCTCCAGTGGGCCTTTGGTAGAACCCCTCAGATGGTATTAACATGCGTTTTCATTTTTTCCTGTTCTGAATAATAAATGATTAAATGAGAGTTTTTGGGAAATAATATACGATAATCTTGTTTACGTATGCATCGGTTCGAGAATTTTTTCAGAGACATTATCGTATATATTTTCATACACATTTCGAACACAACATATAAACCCTGAAGCAATTTTTCGGTTTAAAAATGATCTGAAAATACAATTAGCAATAAATTATAAATAATTCACACAATAGAATATTTCATATTATTTTATTGTTAGTTTTGTAAATGCAGCCATGAAGCAAAATATTATGTCCATTTTCATATCTACATATTTATGGTGATGGTCGAATGGTATGGCGTTGTTTTCGTGTCCATTACTACGCCTTTACTGCATAATTTTCATTACTACGTCTTTTTCATTACATAATCTTCTTCATCACTACGTATTTTTCATTACATAATCTTCTTCATCACTACGTATTTTTCATTGCATAATCTTCTTCATCACTACATATTTTTTATTGCTACATCGTTTCATTACAACATCTTTTCATTACTACGTCATTTTCATTACTATTGTCTTTTACTACGTCATTTTCATTACTATTGTCTTTTACTACGTCATTTTCATTACTATTGTCTTTTACTACGTCATTTTCATTACTATTGTCTTTTACTACGTCATTACTTTCTCTTTTACTACGTCATTACTTTCTCTTTTACTACGTCATTACTTTCTCTTTTACTACGTCATTACTTTGTCTTTTACTATATCTTTTACTGAGTCATTACGTTATCTTTTACTAAGTCATTAATATATCTTTTACAGCGTCATTAATATATCTTTTACAGCGTCATTAATATATCTTTTACTGCGTCATTAATATATCTTTTACAGCGTCATTAATATATCTTTTACTGCGTCATTAATATATCTTTTACAGCGTCATTAATATATCTTTTACTGCGTCATTAATATATCTTTTACTACATCTATTATTACGTCATTACTACGTGTTTTATTACCTCATTAATACGTCTCTTTCTCATTATTCTTTTACTACTACATTACAACGTCTCTCTTTCATTACCCTTTTACTACGTCTGCCTTTTTTCATTACTACGTCTCTCTCTCTCTCATTACTCTTTTTACCACGTCTCTCTTTCTTTACTCTTTTACTGCGTCATTACTACGTCTTTTTTCATTATCACGTCTCTTTTTTATCACTCTTTAACTACATTATTACTAAGTCTTTTTTCATCACAACACCATTTTTACCTCTTCTAGACTTCTTATTCCAATACGTAAAGCCTTGCTACGGTATCTAAACAAAATCTTTTTTTCTTTCTACCTCCGCTTCCTTATCTATTTGGAAGTCGATTCTCTATTTATCTCCGTAAAATAGTGGAACGCTAAAGCTATTAAGTTATATAACTAGAGTTCGGTTCCCATAACCTTTTACTTAAAAAAGCGAGACCAGTTTATTACTTAAAAACTCGGAATATTTGTAAAAAAAAGGCATCTTAAAAATTAAGGAAACCTAAAATGTATCTATCATATATTATACTTTAACATATTTACTTAGAAACATTGCACTTCAGAAAATACACAGTAGCCAAGTTTATGTTTTAAATTCATACAAATATTGACCATATTTGTAAACAAACTATTCAAGAAGGGTTTTTTCCTTCTAATATTTAGATATAAAACTAACAGTAAGTGCACTATTTTAAACTAGAGCTTTACAATAGATAAAGTTTCGTTGTCTTACTTTGGAGTCTGTTTGTTTTTTGGCGCATTTATTAATGAAAAAACACGTTCAGTTGCTAAATTGGATCCTGAAAATGCCAAATTAATGAAGAGAAATGTTCTTCCAATATTATCATTGATACTGCAATTACATTTTAGCATTATGCGGATGAGAAACGACAAAACGCTAGTAGCAGTATACCATTGTAGTATATGCATAAGCAGAAATTGATAGAATAATATACTACCCATACTTCTGTGGGTAGTATATTATTTTATACTTCTGTGGGTAGTATAAAATAATATACTACCCACAGAAGTATGGAAAAAGAGTATAAGTACTACCAACATCGTAGTCAATGGTTGATCCAGAAATTTTATTGTGGGAGGGGATCCTAAAAACCAATTTAGCTCTATTACGTTTACGTGAAATTGGTTATCGAGGTTGGGTACGTCATAGTAAGTCTAAACTTCCTATTGTCAGGGGAGCGTTACCTATTGAATGGACCCTTGAATGTAATAAAAATTGGTAAAGAAGATTTTATGGATTAGCTACCGGTAGTGCTATATATATGTGGTTGTACTAAAAATGGAATAAAAGCAGTCACCCGCAAGTTTTCAGAAAGGACGTTTAAAAAATGTGGAGGGGAGGGGCATTACAAACAAATTCGGGACACCGGATTATTCTATAAAAAGTGACTTTTCAGACTTTTCAGGGAAAACGTGCGACTGGTGAGGAACCCTGAATTAAAGTGAGGATTATATGCATTGAAAACAAACAAATTTTAAGACTGAGTATGCTTAAATTTGATTTGCGATTATTATCAAATGACCACTGTTGATTAGTAAAAATGTTCAAATGGATGTTTGAGAAGAGTTACGTTTTTTTCCACAAATATAACAGTTATGCCTAAAAAATAACACATTTAATTGTTATATCGGTTCATCGAAAACTATTCAAAAATCAGTATTGATTTATTCAAACGAACTATTTAAAAAAAAACCCTGAGATGCCTCTGAAACGCCTCTTTATAAAAGAAGAAAAACAAATGAATAAAATACATGAATGATGAAAATGACATGAACAAAATGACACAAAACATGAATGATGAAAATGACACAAAACATGAATGATGAAAATGACATGAACAAAATGACACAAAACATGGATGACACAAATGATGAAAAGTACATGTCAAAAAAGTTTTGAACATATTGGCTACGTTTTACAGGTGGTTTGACTGCTGTAACAATTGTAGATTTGCAGCAGTTCTCTTACTAGTCTTGAGATGACTGCCTATAAAAAAGACACTTGGGAGATAGGATAGCTAACAGGGTACGAATAAAAATATACAAGAAGCCGATTGATAGTCGAGAAGGTTAATAGCAGGATAAGTGCTAAGTGCAGAGCAATATTTACGATTATTACTCTTGTCTTCATGAAACAAATAGTGAGTGCTATATCAAAGCAGCTCAACCATTGTAACATACGATAGTAATAGGTACTCATAAATTTACACTATACTAGGGTAAACATAAACCTGATTATAGCATTATAGTAAGAAAACTGGGAAGTTTTCAGGGAAATTTCCTTCTTCCTCTCCCTCCCTCCCTTTGCCTATTTATTTTTTATTTATTTATTTAAACGTATAGTACACGCATACAATAAATTTAAGAATACAAATACAGGGTGGCCATAAAATAACTTAACCTATTCTAGACGCTCTAGAGAGATGACGAAAAGGAATACCGGCAAGGGACTTGGAAGTTAGTTTAATTGGACCATGGGGAAGTGATTTTAATTTATTTCTAAATTTCGCACCAGTGGGGAAAATGACGCTTTAAGTGTGCAAATGTCGTTCATTTGCATAAACCCGCGTTCATTATGCAAAATCAAACCTTTCTGTCAAATTTAGAAGTTCACACTGGCAGAAAACACCATTCATGGTCTAGGAAGCGCCACTTTTCTCCATGGTGGTGAAATTTGAAACTAAATTAAAATCGCTTCCACATGGTCTAATTAAGCTACTTTCCAAATGTCTTGGAGGTACCTTTTGTCCTCGTCGTCCTTTAGAGCAGGGGTCTTCAACCTTTTTCAGTCCAAGGGCCAATTTTTCTTATTCCCATAGGCCCGCGGGCCGCACTACGGTATCAATAATATTAGGACTGCAAAAAGGTGACTCAAGGGGTGCGCCGACCCCCCCCTAGATCAAACTTCGTTCATATTTTTTCCTTAAGTCCCTATATTAGTTTTGCGTACCCACCCAAAAATATTTTCAAGATTCGCCTCTGTGACTGAATGTACACACACACACACACACACACAGTAGCTCATAAATATTTTGACAAACGGTTTTTGTTCGCCAGCGCAATCTATATTAAAGCATTTACTTATATAGTGATATGTCGTGATTCACTGCAGAGTTTGCACATTCTACAATAACAACGAACTAGTGCTGCGTAAGTAATTACCTTCTCTTACATTTCGACAAAGAAAATTCGATGTTCAAAGGTATTTTGACATGCTAATTAGTAATTTGTTTTTGTAGATATACTTAATTAAATACTGTGTTATATTTTTCAAACAGCCTTCTATTAGTCATTTTGATTGTGACGGCATTCTAAAAGAAATGAATACTCTAAAGACTTAAAAAGAAGTAGTATTTGCAACTTTAAGAGAAGTTTGCTCTAAGGCAAGTGTAGCTTACGATTTTAATCATCTAGACAAATTGTAAGTGTGTGGAATAAAGTTTTCAATAAGAGGGGAACTGTACCCAATAATTATATGTCCAGACAGCTACAAAAAATGTTCAGCAGGACCGATAAAATACTCAGAAGGAAATTTGTAGCTAATCCCCGCCTAACTTCTATAGACATAAAAGATGATTTACAGGAAAATTATAAAGTTAAAGTGCAGGTTTCCACCATAAAAAGACGTCTAAATGAAACAAATTTAGATGGTCGCCGACCAAGCAAGGAGCCTTTTATATCTAAAAAGAATAGAAAGGATCGACTTAGCTTTTCCCCAAAATATCGAAACTGGACTTCTAAGAACTGGTCGTCTGTCCTCTGGAGTGATGAAATCAAGTTTAATCTTTTCTCATTTGATGGAATTGAGTGTGTCCGGCGCCTTCCAAACAAACGAAACGCTGTCAAATATCAAGTTCCAACCAAAAAGCATGGTGGAGGAAGGTTATGGTATGGGGTTGTTTCTCCCGCCACGTGGTAGGACCTCCAATTCGTGTTAATGGAAACATGGATGGCTTGAAATATTGTGATATACTTCAAAACAGGGACGGCTCAAGGTTGATTTCGAACCCGGGCGACCTATCACGGATTACTTTTTGGCGCCCTCCCCACCTCCTCCGGCGAAAACAGGAGATTTTCACAGATGCACAGTGAGCCATATAACATATAAAAATTTCCAAAAGTCTATGAAAGAATTTCTCCAAACTTTTCCTTTTTAGAGAGATTTTCTACTGTTGGGTAAATTAAAAAGAATTTGAACTTGACTTCAATTTGGCGCCCTCATCGAAACGAGGACCCGGCCCTTAAGCCGCCCCTGCTTAAAAATCATATGCCACCCCCCATACCAAGAGAAAAGTTCGCGGTCGTTGAATTTCCCAACATGACAATGACCCAAAACACACATCTCAACATGTCAAAAGTTTTTTGAAACAGAAGAAAGTGCATGTGTTTGATTGGCCTAGTCAAAGCCCAGATTTAAACCCAATCGAGCACATGTGGTCAGAACTAGACAAACGTGTCAGACGCCAAAACTACACAAATAAGGACACTTTTTTGGATACACTGTGCCGTGTGCGAAGAAATGTTCCTCAAGAGCTCATCGTACATTCAATCGGCACAGTGCCGAAAAGATGCACTGCTGGTGTCTCCAGTGGCTATCCAACCAAATATTAAACACTGAAGTGTTTTTTGCTTTTAAGTTATCAGTCAAAACAAGACTGAGCTATAAAAATAACATTTGTCAAAATACTTATGACCCAAGAGATTAAGATCAAGTATAATTTCTATTATTACAAACTTTGAAGTAAATGCTGTTTTATACATTTTTAAATATATATTATTTTACTATTAAGGTATTTTGTATTCAGATAGAATGAAACATAGAGGAAATAAAATAATTTATCAAAAACTCATTGTCAAAATACTTATGAGCGCTACTGTATATATTACAACGTAAAATACGTCTGTAAATAAAAAACATTTACAATACTTTTAGTTATTAATATGTACAGCGAAATCAAACCTTTTAGCGAGATTTTTGCCACTGCTTATTTTCAATAATTCTGTTGATAACAAGTCTTATTTTTAGTATTGCAACCCTAAAAGTATTTTTAAGATGGATGTCAGTTATTCTGGGCCTTTGATTTTTATCAACTTCACTTTTGAAAACAGCGATTTTCAGACGCATCCACGTACACAGGGATGTTGGGTTAATAGGTGTTGTAATTCCCACTGCAATAAAATTTTGTATATATACATATGGATATATGGATTTGTAGCTGTGTAATCCCACCAATTGTACGGCTGCAACATCGCTGTGAACTTCCTACTTCAGCCTATGCGCAGTTGTATGTGCTCCAGAAGAATAGTAACATTTCCAAAGTGTGCAGTCAAATGGTTGAGAAGATAAGACACAAAAAACAACGTTTTAGAAGCGTATTTATGTCAAGATTGAGTTCAAGCTACGCGTTTCGGGCGATAGAAGTTCGCCCTTCTTCGGGAGTGAACACGTGGAATATCGTCAACAAACGAGGTTGATTCGCGGATGTACGAGTTGCATCCGCGAATCAACCTCGTTTGTTGACGATATTCCACGTGTTCACTCCTGAAGAAGAGCGAACTTTTATCGCCCGAAAAGCGTAGATTAAACTCAATCTTGACATAAATACGCTTCTAAAACGTTGTTTTTTGTGTCTTATTTATATTGCGTATTGTTTCGTCGAATATTTCCACGGTTGAGAAGATGTTCTTATCGACATATTTAGGATAGAATTTGATGAGTCCTAAGTTGATTTTTTTTTAAATCTCTCTTGCAGTGCAAATCAATAAAACTACTCCTAGTGCCCATATACGCTAGAAAACTAAAGTAAAACATGATTGAGGGGAAACCTTGTGTTACTTTAGATCTATAGTGTTTTAAGATATTTATTACGAAATGTGAAAATGACAACAGAATAAAATATATAGACTTCAGACTCCAAGGGAGCAGGGACGTTATTTTTGGGTGAAACAATTTATGTTTTCTCGGGCCACATAAAACATATCAGAGGGCTGCATGCAGCCCGTGGACCGCGGGTTGAAGACCCCTGCTCTAAAGCGTCTAGGATGGGGTGTAAGTTACTTTATGGCCATCTTATATATAGAATTCAAACATTCATCAAGTGAAAGGAAGCAACGATACTTGAAGATAAACATATTTATGAAGAATGGATAGAGTTGGCCGCATTTAGGAAGAGAAGAGAAAGTTAATGAATTATATAGGCGACCAAATTAGGAAGTACAATATTTTCACCTGAGTATTTTCACTTTAGTATGGTGCCTATTTTAACTTCGCCTCTCCTAAGAAAAATCCTTAATTCTCCTCTGATTGAAAGTTCGCACAATCGAACACTAAGTGATGTAATAAGAAAACGTTCTAAAAAACGCATATTGTGCTTAATATGATATTTTCTTGGGACCTTTCCGGGTGCGGTCATATTTTTGTTTTCTTTTTTCTTTTCTGTGCTGTATACTAACTGTTTAGATAACTGTACCAGAAAAGAATAAATAAAGATGTATTATTATTATTATCAATATTATACATTGGTAGTTAACACAATACTATCGCAGTTGGAATTTTAATTGAGTTATTGTTATGCTTATTATTGTTCATTGCTTTTTGAGCAGCGCACCAAGTTATGATTTACGTTTTACTGTACATTGTATGGGCAGAAATGAATTAAAATTCCAAGTTTTGGAATGGATTCTAGAAGAATCGGGCATTCTAATTAACTTTTCTAATGAGCACGGAAATGGTAAGACCCCGATTCATTACCAAGGTCATTAACATGTTTTGAATTCACTTCGAAATTAAACTTGGACGAAAGCAAACATAACGGTTCAGAGAAGTGGACCGTTATAAGTCTGCTGCCAAATTCGAAATTTGTAAACTTCACTCAAATATATTTTAAATGTTAATGTTTTAGTTTGACGAACGAAGCATGAAGCTAGGAAATGGTGAAGTTTATTCGGAAATCAAGCCTCATTAATCAAGTCAAGCATGCAGCGCCCCCAATCGACGCCGAGTGGAAATAGATCGGTGTTGGAAGACGGTATGCAGGGAAGTTAAATCGGACGGCCAAGTCCAAAGTTGAAGCTAGATTAATATTCGAGTGAATGATTGCTTACACACCAAAAAGAAAATTGAAAGTGCATTTCATTTAAAATTTATATTCTGACTTCAATTAATTTTAAACACTCATTTTTTCTCAATATTATATATCAAGATTAAAGAGACTAACCAAGAATTAATACGAACCTAAAATATAATGAATAGTGGCCATTTTCTTTGAGGCAGAGTATAATCGTAAAACATTAATTGTAAAATTCTAATTTTAAATTTGTCATTCAAGAACAGAATTACTTTAAGTTTGCCTTTTAAATTATCATTGTAATATTACGTATTATAATTGTAATATCACGTTTGCGATTAGAGTTCTGGATTTTAATTCTGATTCTAACTTTACTACCAAATTTTACTTTTTGATTCTAATATTTTATTTATGATTCGACATTTTATTTACGATTCTGACATTTTTTATGATTCTGACATTTCATTTATGATTCATGTTTACTTATTATTTTTAAAATTTTACTTATTATTCTCAAATTTACTTGTTATCCTGAAAAAGCTTCTCTCTTAATTTATTTTCTAAACTCTTTATTGATTTAGACATTTTAAATGCAATTTTAAGATTGTAAGTTCTGAACGAGTACCTAGGAAAATATAGTTGACATTTTAAATTATAGATTTTCAGCTCTTGAATTTTACTTGTGATTAAAACTATATCCATCATTCTGAAATTACAGTGCTATCTCTAGACGTTAAGAACTGTTCTAAAATTTATTTGTAAACACAAATTCCTCGCCATTTCTCTGAACTACCATTCTGAAAGCGCAATCGTTGAAACAACGTAGGTAAAACTGTAGAAACAGTATTGAAGCTGCAGAAACAATATTGAAACTACAAAACAATATTGAAACTTCAAAATCGATATTTTTTCTGCTTTATTTATTCTTCATTTGTAAAATCATAATAACAATATACTGTGTAACTACAGTGATAATACAGACAATATATACTAAAAGTACATCATATTAGACTCTACAATGAAAGGTCTCAAGAAAATATCAGTAAGGATATAACATGCCCGGGACCTTAAGATTACAATCTGATTCTAAGGATGACCCACAAATAATTGTAAATCACTCATCCTTTCCTTATGTTTTTTCCATTTTTTTTAGTTTCCATTACCCTGTATCAAATATTTTCTTAGACTTTTTTAAATGTTTATTTACTTTTCAATTTTTTGAATTCCTCTTGTAGTCCATTCCAAAGTTTTGCACCTTTTTAATTTACATTATTCCTTCCTACTTCGGTCCTTATTTTTGGAAGTAATAGATCATGGTATTTACGACGTGTATTTCTATCTTTTTAATTTTATTTTATACTTATAAATTCAGTGTACTGGCCTTCCCTTATTCTTTCATACATTTTTACCAAGACACTGTATTTGTGTAAATGTTCTATTGGTAATATATTGTACTTGAAACATAAGTTTTTCCAGTTTAGTCTTTTATCACTGTTAATTAATTTCAACCGTTTTTTTTCTGAATATTTTTCAACACATTTTTATTTACCGAACCTAAATTTCCCCATACCCAATTACAATATATCAGGTGACTGTAATTCAATGAATAATACATTTCTACTCTGGTTTTTGCCCTTACTGTTGTATTAATTCTTCTTAGAATTCCTAAGCTTTTACTTATTTTGTTTGCTGTTTTATCTATATGGTCATTCCAGTTCGATTTATTAGTTAATTGAATTCCTAAGAATTCAATTTTATCAATATTGGTGCTATAAAAACATTATTGAAGCTATAAAAGCATTATTGAAACTACTGTGGCAACAATGCAGAAACTGTAGAAATTACAGAAAAAATACTGAAACAGCAAAGAAACAGTACACCGAAACTGTAAAACATGGCCCTCGCAAGGGAGGCTCAAAAGGCTCTGGCCCGTGGGCCTGGGTTTAATGGGGGTGGGGTGGCCCGGCGTAGTGTGTTGTCCAGCTAAGCGAAACGAACAAAAGTTTTCTGTACCGGATTTACGCATAGGCCAAGTAGGCTCCACAAGTCCAAATATTATTTGTTTAGGCCTTGTTTTAATCCGAACTTTGATCCCTTTTAAACTTTCGTATACTTCTTTTTTGCATATCCAAGGTCGAATTATGGTACTTTGTAGCCCCTTGACAATTATTTTTCGGGCCCCTTATAGCATAAATAAAGTCTGTGTAATAGTTTCTTTTGAAAAAATAAGTAAAAAGGGTAATTTTATTATATCAATCCTTCGTTGAATTAAAATTTAGTTAGAACAAAATACGCGTATATACTTCCGAACATTAAACGATAATATGAAACTTCTGTTTATAATAATAGAGTAGAACATTGATAACTCGAAGATCTCGGTAAACCAAAGTGATTCGCCTTCTCATTGAAATACCCCTTGAACTCCCATTAAACCTCAATAATCCGAAATGTAGATAAGTTGAAGCACTGGCTTACGCAAAGGAAGTTGATTGGTTTATAACCCCATTGACTATAAGTACGTACATGCTATTACTAATTTTTTGTGTACGCTAGTGACTTGAATTAAAATCCCTTGAGCTTCGAATTAGCGAGATTCCACTGTACACATATTATGAAATTTATGTCAAAAATTATTTTTCCCTTGTTCTTTTTACAGAACATTTTTCACTTATATCCCCATAATTAATGTTAATTGAACCATCGCTTTCTACGCACAATACAGCTAGACAACTTCATTTCGACTAGCATAAGGAATTCTGTAAATAACTTTTATCTCGTTGTGACTCTGAAAATGACATTCTCCATTTGCAATTAAAATTAATTACTGTAAAACCGGCAAAACTTGTAAATATATATGAGAAAGATCTGTCAGAAGACTTCCTTTATGCAATCCTCCATCTTAAAAGCATTTACAAGACAGTTTTCGGTAATAAAAAAAAGTCTCATTAGGCTCTAAACCCAATATACGACAAAAAACTACAAGGTATATTTGTTACTATCTGTTTTACAATTAAACTATCTTGTACATTACCAATTACTGTTTCTTCGGCTGAAATATCGTTTAGCAGGTTAGGAAATTCTTTGAAAACGTGGCAAAGACGCACATCTTGTGAAGAGCAACTTGATCATCTAGCAATTTTGTGCATAGAAAATAAGTTAGCTAAGAAAGTTGATTTTAGTGAAGATATTAAATAAATTGCCTCAACAAAATTTAGGAAATATACTTTGAGACAATACTTGATATTGTAAGTTTTTATTGTGCATAAATCTCCATAGTTTTATTATATAAATATACATATTGCTTTTTAGTCATCATTTACATTGTCATTTTATCCTAAATCTTATAGAGCATCACACTGCCCTTAATTTTAGCAGTAGGTATGCAAGGGTGGATCTATAATCTTTTTTTCTGATGAAGCAAAGC
>QLNU02014802.1:150129332-150167964 GCA_006491805.2 Dysdera silvatica
GAGGCTCATAATTAAAAAAAATAGAAAGCTTCTTATGGTCTTGACGATAGATTTGTTAAATATAGAATATAAATTCAAAATTATTGATTGTATTTGATCGATTAAGTTAAATCTAATTTATTTAAGTAGATCGAACAATTGAAATTGATTAGTCGAGTACAGATCGGAAAATTCAACGTAAATATATCAGTTCAGTGTAAAGTTCCCCATTTAGTGCAAAGTGTTCCATTCCGTACAAATTAATAATGTCATTTAAATTTGTATTTAAAAGGTTTAAAGGACTGAATTGAAGTTGTAAATGTCCAGAAGGAGCCCATTCGAAAATTAGGAGATTAATTATCTAAATTGTTGTAATCGTCCTAGTTCCTTTTTTTTTATAAGAATATTTTTATGGATTTTAATAATAATCCTTTATTTCTGAATTGCAGTAAATTATAATCATTACAATAAATAACTCAAAATGTACAATAACAGACACAAGGGCAGAATTTGCCATGGTCTTGGAATAACACCCTTCATTTATCATAAAAGTTGGAATTTTTTGCAGTGAAAAAATATATTTTGCTGGTCATGACCCCTGTGTTCGAGCTTGAACAGACATCTCTTACAGAACAGTAGTCAATTAGTGTGATATCAAAAGATTGTATTGGAAAAGACCAAAAAAAAAAAGGCTTTACAAAGTTCAATAAACTAAATACATCAAACACCCTGACAACAAAACTAGGGGATCGCGAGCTAATACAAAATTAATAATGGGAGGTTATACCCTCTCATATCGCTCACGCTCTTCCCACACTTTACGATGATACGTAACAAATAAGTAGCAAATAACAAATATACAAACAATTAATAAAGATGCATATTCAAAATAAGACTTCAATGAAAACTATTTACTAAATTATTTATACTAAACTTACTTATACGGTATACTGAACTGACGGGAAGTATTATTAAACATTGAATATTCTTGTAATCTTATCCGGAATCTTGTAATTTTTCTTGGTGATCGAGTGCCTACAAGAAAGTGAAGTTAAGCTAAATCATCATCGCCATCTGCTAAAAATTTAAGCTGGAGCTACTTGTAACAGAACACCGATTCTGTTCACGCATTTTAACTGCAAAAAAAGGGAAAAAGCGAGAAAACTCTCAAGCCCACTTTAACTGATAACTGCAAAAGGCGCAATCCGAACTATAGTCACTTATGCAAAATCAGTCAGGATGGTGGGGGGGCCGGGGGAATGTAAAAAAAAGACGACGTCAAGATAGACAAGCACTTCTCAACATCATTAATGGTGCCATCCTGAGGCTGTAAAGACGAAAAAGAAAAAAAAAAACATGGTCGTTTGTCTTCTGTGATCCGTCTCTGTCTTCAGCTCTGTTTCTCCCTAATTGAAGATGCACTCGGCGTAGTGCCTGGATTAACAGGAAGCCAAGAGTGGTCCTTTCTAAAAAAAGAGGATCTTCTGACGAACTCCTCATTAGCAAAATGGCCGTTAAGGTCTTCGTGAAAGAATTTTCTGCCTTCTTCATATATGTATATTTAAGCATATCGATTCCTTTGCTTGTATTTACAGATTGTAAAGATTACGCCAGAATTTGTATCATAATTTTATATATAATTACTATAATTATTTAATTATAAAGTGCAGCAGATTTCTTCTTAAAAGAAAGACATGAATGCAAAGAAATTGTAACTGTTCGTAGAAAAGGTCTTTAGAAAAAAATGGGTAGTTTAGAAATAATTTTATTTAAATAAAACATGATATAGGATTTCCAGAAAATACAGTGTGATAGTTTTGAAAGAACTGTTTGTTTATGAGACAAATAAATGGAATACCATCATGGACGCCTTGTATTCGCTATTGAGGCTATACACTAGACTCTCGTTTTTAGTAACTCGTAGAGATCCAAAAAATGTTCGGAAAATAGACTGGTCATGAATGGGAATTAACATTAATTCATAAGATTAATTATAATCATAATAATCATAACATTAATTGGATAGATTTCGAGACATGTGTGGCCGTAAAAACACGAGTCCATTATATCACATTCTATTTTTATCTCATTGATCAGTTTCATTAAATAATCAAAGTCAATCAATTTCAAACCTACGCTGTTTAAAGAGAAAGTTCATGTGGAGTGGAGGACATATTTTGAATTTTAATTCTCATACCCACATTTTGGGTTCAAATTAGAGCCATTCGACGCACACATTACAGTGAGTTGTTTTGTATTTTTTCTTCTTTATGATCATTGCTATAAGTTTCCTCTTTTACAGATATGTATGATATACTATATATGTTCAATTTCTAAACTCTTTTGTAGTGATCTTGCTGACCTTCAGAAAGTAATGATATCGGCCTTTATAATGAATAGATTTAAGAAATCTGATTTGAACCAAAGTATGTACATCAGAATAATGACTTTAAAATCAACCACATGCATTTAATGTCGATGTCACGAAGAAAGTTTAATATAGAATAGAATGTACGTAGAGCCTGTTTATACGAAAAACAATATAATAATTAGTATATTAATGAGGATGGTTACAGCGAAACCTGTAATAATATATAAGATAAAATAATCATATAATCAGATGTAAAAAGAAAAAGAAATATAAGCAGAATTTTTTTTTAAAAATTTTTCAAGGGCAAGTAAACGTTTAATGGCAGAAATAGGCCAAAGAAAAAGTTTTTATTGAGATTTCATAGCAGCGACCTACATAGGCGCAGAGTTATATGGGCCCATAGGGCCCAAGCCCCCTAATAATCGGAAATAAATTGCCATTTAACATATACTGTAATCTATATACGTAAATAAAATATGCTTCCCCCACCTCTCCCAAATAATTTTGAGAACATATGTTGATGAAGACATATATTACATAGAGGTGAAGAGGAAATTTAGGGGTATATACTTATATTGAGTAGTTGACATATAAAGGGAATCAATGTATAGTTTAGATACATAAAAAGATTTTCTGAGGTGATAACTGAATAATTTCTGGAAGGACAATAAACCATTTAGACTACACTGTTTGAAATACACGCATATTTGAATATGTTATGAGGTTATTGAAGCACGAGGTAATTATACAATTATTTAATATCATAATAAGATAACGTTAAATCCACGTGTATTCATTATTTTATGTCAATTTATACTCGCTTATAATCACGTATATATATATATATATACGGCCACACACTCACATATAAATTAAATAAATAAAATCAAGCATAATTGTCCTTTGCACGAAATTTAATTAATGTTATGCTTCTACATATCTGCCCTTAAGTCATGTCGATTTCCGATAAAGTTCATCCCCTTTAATTTAAAAACGATTTTTGTTATTCATACTAATGCACGGGCCCATCTCCAGGTACATTATGACGCTGATTATTAATAAATCAACGAATGACAAGCCGCATTTTTATCGCTCTGACCCAGGTCCTTGTGTTCCTACAGCGCAACTCCCATTGAACGGGGAAGATTTGGCAACTGGGAAGGGGTACTCAACCATTAAAATTGCCATTTTCCTCGGTGCTCATCAGTGCATGGTGAAAATGATATATTGAGCTGAATATTGTACAGTGGCTCTCCATTTAGGATCTACTCCGTGGGGCGTGCGAAGATTGTAAAGCATTACCACCCATTATTGCCTATGAATCTTCCCTTTCTCAGCGATAAACTTTGCCGAAGTCGATTGCTACTTTCATTTACAAAGGTTAGTTTAAACAGCACTCCTAGTCCCCAGATGGTACACCAAAGTACTAAATAGTTTCTTGGAAGTATTTCAAGATAAATATCTGGCGTTTAGAATTTTCGTTTTGCAGTTATGGTCTTGGAAAATGTTCGTTTTCCCTGTTCTTACTGGAACTGCTTTAAAATTTATGTCAACAGGAAAATAATGAGCTTTGGGAGAAAAGATGTGAAAATTATAAAGCAATATTGGTGGGAGTTTAATCGAAGGTTTTTATTTTCAAACTCCCAAATAAGTTTTGACTTAAATTTTAAAAGAGTAGTTTTTCTTTAGAAAGATTTTGGTAACGAGATTTCTGTTTCATCGAAGTTATTAGAAGCGTGGAATGTATTTCTTTACTTAACGTCGTGGTCATTAGACGGTGCGAGCATTTGAAATAAAAAGCAAAACATTGTTCGATAATTTCGACTTTTCAAATTTTCCAAATTATTCAAAAAAAAAAAAAAAGTTCGAGTTCTTAAAGAAACTGACAATAATTGCATGTTTCGAATTGACCTACTTGTGTATGCATTTTATCATATTTTTAACTTTAAACACATATATAATATCATTATATATAGAATGACACAAATAGTGAGATGAATTGTGTTAATAAAAATACAGCAATAATCGAAAAATTCCAATAGTATATAAACATCAATAGTTATTCAAAATTCATAAAAAATAGAAAATTTTCACAAATGATTCCAAATGATGCGAAATTTTCAAATAAAAGTGCTAAAACAAGGAAAATACGTTTTTTTTCTGAGTTTGTTACTCACAGTAAATGAATATACACTTTTACAGAAGACATTTATAATTATTAAAATGTTTGTAAATGTTCTGAAAGTATTTTATGAGATTTCTTTCTGCTTTAAAACTGTATAAACTGCCATAACCGCGTTTAGGTAGGAGACGCACGTCTCTTACCCACAAGGTAAAGGTCCTGGTTGAAACAAAACGGAGAAGAAGGGAACAGTGGACTGAGAATGATAGCTGGGCACTTCGAGCGTCATAGTTACGACTGTAAACATGCTAACGCTGGTGCTGTAGTTTATTCATCATGTAAATATGTTTTAATAGTTAATGTTATAAATAAACATGTTAAGGATTAATTAGTATCATTCGGTGGGATCAAGGGATTAATGTATATATCTGTAAATCTCATTCAGTAACACGCCACAGCCCAAAATTTTTTTTCTTCCCTTCTTTCGTCACTTCATCGAAGCGGGATTACCCACAGGTCACACAGGACCAGGGCCCTGGGGCCCACCGCGGCCACCAACATGCTAACAATATACTTGTGCCTTTGGAACATTTCGTTTCCGAACTAGACTTTTACTTCCGAAGTCTGCAAGCATTAAAAAACGATTATAGGCTACTCGTATTATCAAAATTCTCACAGAGAGAGTGAGCGAGCAATAATGCGTGAAGCCAGAATTTTTATCTCCAGCCTTTTGTGCAAAGTTTGTACCTCCATTGTTATCCATTGAAATGGATTTTACTGCAAAATGGAAGCTAATTCGGCGGACGCTATTAAAAAATTTGATGCAATCGAAGCGCGCAAAGTACGAGTATACGAGCAAACTATTCATTTACTTACTATATAAAATAGGAGTTGATCATAATAATAAGAATTTGAGGTTATAGAAAAAAAATGGATAAAAGAGACATATAGGGAAGAGTAAATATTGGTGAAGGTATTTAATCGAAAATAATCCATTCAGTTCAATTAATTAATCAATTAATTAATTAATTAATTTATTTATTTATTTATTGCCAGTTTATCTGAATCACCCTACATTTTTAATTATCTTTAAAAAAACTGACGTGGTGTCGCCCTAGGCGGCCGCCTAGTTCGCTTATATGGTCGCACCGGGCCTAGGTGAGATACATTTACTATTTGACTGGAGAGAGAGAGATATGTTAGCACATTAGAATCGGTTATTATGATTGTTGAAAATAGATGGCAGTGTAAGATGGTGAAAACGGTAGAATTGTTAAAAGTTGATTGTATTTGAAGGAGTTATTGATACGGCAGGATATGTTGAAAAGACATAATTATTAGAAGAAAAGGATTTTTCAAAAGATTGTTGAATAAGTAGGATGCCATAATGTGCAGTACTTTTGTGTTTTAAGATTTTTAAAAGATTTATTCAATTTTAATTAAGATGATTTGTTAAAAAGGAAGAATGAAGAAGGATATGTTGAAATGAGAGAATTCTCGGAAGAATGAGATGATCTAAAGGTTTGTTGAATTGATAAGATATAGTAATATACCATAACTTTAAGTTAAAATGTTTGTTTATCCGGTAGGATATATTAAGGAATTTATATATATAGATACGTTAAAAGGATAGAAGTGTTGAAAAAATAGGATTTTGTTTTTTTTTGGGAAAAATTGTTGAAAAATTTCAGTAAAATGCTGTACTGGACCGTATATAAAGTATTTAAGTTGAAAAAATTGTTGAGAAGATAAAAGGTGGGACATATTGAATGAACGTAACAGCATAAATGAACGAATTGTTTAATCGACAGGATATGAGTGTACCGTACACGATACGTTGATAAGATTTTTTTTGAAAAGTAAAAAATTAATTAACGAAGAGGAAAAGATATCCAAAAATAAGCCACACAAAAGTTTTAGAAGTAATTTTAGTCAACCGATATACAGAGGCTATTGATTCATCTGCTACGACATCTTTCTGATGATACAATTGAAATTTGATTAAATTTGGAGACTATTGACAACCACAGGTTTAAAATGGAGAAGAGCAGAAAGCAAAAGCTTGTTACGAGGCCCTCCACCAATTAGATATCGTATTTCATAAATCATAATTTTACCACTTCAGGGTTTCTTATTGTGTAATAATTTATACAGAATCAATGTGTAGTACAATAATTTTTAGTGTGTACATTTATCTGAATTCATTATAAAACAAAGCTTTATTTTATGTAGCCTCATTTGAGAAACTGCGATATAGAGCAGGATGAAGCGTTGAGTTGATACACCTGATACAGGATGATCATCCTTGATACAGGATGATACAGTTGATACACTCGTCTTATTTAGATAGAAAGGTCCGTCAGAGCCTGAGTATTAGAAAAAAACAATAATTTGCTTTAGTAAAACAATTTTAACGTTCATTTTATGACGTTAGTACTTCTTAAATTCGGACCATGACCATAACTAACGTTAGTATAAAAAGGAGAAAACACGTTTTTTCACAAAAGGGAGAATATTTTAAATATTTAAATTGAAATACGGAAAAAGAAGTATCGATTTTGCATGGAAGATGAAATATTGCGAGGAGATTAACTTTTATTTTGCGGTGTTAAAAAAATAACAACAACGGGAAATATGCTTGTGTTAATATTTACAAAAGGTAAAAATAAAAATTATCACTTTCTGGAAGTTCCTTTATGTAAAATTATCGGGTACACATATATATATAACGGAGGAGACAGGTAATTGAGTGTTGTTGAATAGAATATTTTGGGAGGATGAAGATATTGTATTCGAAAGAATACTTTAGTTCAAATTGATTTTACCTGATTATATTTAGAAAGACTGCATCCTGTTATCGAAGAAAAATGTATACATTTGAAATGGCAGAATATAAACTTCGAATTGAGCGAAACAAATTCGATTTCGAAAGAGGAATATCTACCGCCGATATTGAGAATGAGAAAAATTCACCAACATATATATCTGCTTAAATTTATAGTTAGAAGTGGAAGGAGCACAGAACTGCACAGTCATACTATAATCATTTTTAAACGATTCGCACCGCAAATTTCAAGTTATTATTTCAACTACGATTACCAAGGTCACTTAGCTAAACAAGTGAAATATTTTACGAACTTTGAATTTATCCGGAGATTTAAAAAGGACTATTCATATTAACTATGCTTGGTGACATTTGGAGAATGAATCGAAGCTGCCGTGGGTTCACAAATCTGAATAACTTATTTGATATTAAAAATAAGATTTCCACAATTTATGTCTAATTTCTCAGTTCAAAATGAAAGGAAAAAGATAATTAAGAGTAATTTAGTTTATCTAACTTAGAAGAAACAAGAAACTCGAAATTTCAAAATGAATATTTAGAAGATGAGAATAAAATTAGCAAGTCGCTGCCGAAAGGGAAACCGTAAATTCTAAGGATGTAGTTTGCATAAAGACACATCTAAAAGAACGTACTGATGTCGAAGAAACGGATTAGCGGGATCAGTTGGTAAAATATACCAGGAACGCCTTTAGCTAGGATGAAGGGGTCACTGAGGCAAATTATTTGGATGTATTATTTATGGCGCAAGGGCATTGATCAATCTGGTATCCTCAAAGATATGACCCCAGTACCTAAAATTAGCGAGAAATTATGTAAAACGCTGAATATTATACTCATCATAATGCCAAGTTGCTACATGAGCATTCTACATAAATCAAAATGATAATGAAAGTTAAATTAGCGATCTAACATATTGGTTGGTTAGATGGTTATACTTTTATGGCGCAAGGGCATTGATCAATCTGGTATCCTCAGGATAAGACTTAGTACCTAAATTAACGAGAAACGCATAAACGTAATTATACTCATCATAATGCCAAGTTGCTACATGAGCATTCTACATAAATCAAAATGATAATGAAAGTTAAATTAGCGATCTAACATATTGGTTGGTTAGATGGTTATACTTTTATGGTACAAGGACAATGGCTATTCTGGTACCCTCAGAGATAAGACTAAGTACTTTAAATTAACGAGAAATTACTTAATGCGTTTAAATTATATCCATCATAATGCCAAGTTGCTACATGCGCATTATACATAAATCAAAATGATAATACAAGTTAAATTAGTGATCTAACATATTGATTGGTTAATTGGTTGTATTTTTTATGGCGCAAGAACAAGGGTCATTTTACACCAAGTAAGAACCTTTGCATGTATGATATCGTAGAAGCAAATTATGATACGAAGTTCAAGAAATGACACGCAATGGAATATAGGATTAGAATAGATTAAATAAATGCAAGAGATTAGAATATAGGATTAGAATAGATTAAATCAACACAAGAGATCAGAACAAACGATTAATTAAGTGCAATATATATGTGAATTATATAGTATATAAAAAGAATGTTCCGCAGGACATGGTCTACTTACAAACCCTAAATAAACCTATATTATCTAATATGCAACGTATACGGATTACAAATGTAATTAACAAAAAAGATTAAGGAAATAAAACCCAAAAATAAATATGTATTTAAATTTAAATATGGAAACTCAATGAAAACTTTTAAATAAATATCCATGCAACCAACGTCGGGGATCTTAAAGTTCATAACCTTTTCAGCAGAATTGAGTCTCTTGACTTTGTCATTATCCATAAGTATATTAATGCGAGATTAATTCTCGTAGAACCATTTGATGTCCAACACTGAAGGTCATGACTCCTTATATCGTTGAATAATTTATGTCTCCTGGGAGTCAAACTCTCGGCAATGACAACACCGGTACCCTTGAGAAGTTTTTTATTATGAAATATGCAATCTCTATGACTCATTCTAATAAATTTTATAATTACCGGCCGAGGTTTATTAACTGGTGAGGCCCATTTCACCAAGCCGATGGATGTGTACGGTGTCAGTTGATTGCAAGCTGGATTTCAAATTTCCGTTAAGAAAACTGGTAAAATCAGTGCCTAAATCCATATCACCCTCGGAGTCGGGAAGGCTACAAGATCTTCTATTCTATTGTTGTTGTTCATGACGTCTAAATACGAGATTAATTAATGACTTTTCTATTCGAGCAATCCGATTCTTGATGTCAGTAAGACGGGAAAACCATAGATTTTCAAAGTCATTAATTCTGGATTCAGATTCTTTAAAAATCGATTCACCCTTTATCCTGTGTAATAGAAATGGCAGTAGGTACTGGAGCTTGCTTAAATTTACATAATATAGAAACAAAAAAGCCCGCGCGACTCACATCACCCTGTAAAATCAAGAGCCAAAAGAAAACGTGAGCGCTCGCTTGCAACTCACGCGCAGTTACTGGATGAACGTACAATATCACAGAAAAAATGTGTAATTATAATGTAAAAAGGCCACCATCAGATTGTCAGTACGCATCACGTGATCAAAGTGTATTTCACTTTAGTTGGGAAGAGTATGGTCGCCTAGTGTTTAAAAAAAAAGGTGGATTAATGTAAGGTAGGGATGGACAGAAACCAAATGGATATATTCTCTTCCGCTCTCTCCTCTGTCGGTTTAGTTGATAAAAGTGTCTCTTGGAAATCATATTTGAGCACAAGGAATATGTTAGGAGAGTTAGGTTGTAACAGCAGGATGTTCGCCCGGGAGCATCTGAAATTCCTAAAGGTACGTGAACAGAAGTGCACTTGTACGTGTATGCAAATAATTTAAATGTTTGACTGCCATTTTAATTTATATAAAGATATTCCCATAAAGCGAATTTTAAAGCTTTAATGATTGTGAGGAATTCCTAATCCAATGCATGTGTGCCATAAAAGGAACCTAATACCCACCCACCTACCCACCTTCCTTCCTTCCTTCCTTCGCATACGCACGCACGCACACACATACATACACATACATACATACATAATGTTCCTTAAACCAGTTCCAAATTAATAAATTATTATTAATTACACTGAAGTGCCAGAAAAACTGGTACACCTGCCTGTCTAACATCGTGTAGTCCCTTCCCCGCCCCCCGCGCACGCAGAAGTGCCGCAACACGACGTGGCATGGACTCGACTAATGTCTGAAGGTATCCTGGAGACAATTCACACCAGGAATCCTGCAGGGCAGTCCACAAATCCATAGGAGTGCGAGGTGTTGGAGATCTCTTCTGAACAGCACGTTGCAAGGCATCCCAGATATGCTCGATAATGTTCATGTCTGGCGATTTAGGTGGCCAATGGAAGTGTCTAAAGTCAGAAGAGTGTTCCTGGAGCCACTCGGTAGCAACTCTTGATGTGTGGGGTGTCGCATTATCATGCTGAAATTGTCCAAGTCCGTCGGAATGCACAATGGACATGAATGGGTGTAGGTGATCGGACATGATGCTTACGTACCTGTCACCTGTCAGAGTTGTCTCTAGACGTATCAGGGGTCCCATATCACGCCAACTGCACACGCCCCATACCATCACAGAAGCTCCACCAGCTTGAACAGTCCCCTGTTGACATGTAGGGTCCATGGATTCATGAGGTTGTCTCCATACACGTCCATCCGCCTGATGCAATTGGAAACGAGACTCGTCAGACCAGGCAACGTGTTTCCAGTCATCAACAGTCCAATGGCGGTGTTGGCGGACCCAGACGAGGCGTAAAGCTTTGTGCCGTGCAGTCAACAATGGTAAACAAGTGGGCCTTCGGCTCCGAAAGCCCATATCAATGATGGTTCGTTGAACAGTTCGCACGCTGACACTTGTTGATGCCCCAGCATTGAAATCCGCGGCAATTTGAGGAAGTGTTGCACGTCTATCTCGTTTAACGATTCTCGTCAGTCGTCGAATGTCCCGTTCTTTCAAGGTCTTTTTCCGGCCACACCGCTGTCGGAGATTTGATGTTTTACCGGATTCCTGATATTCACGGTATACCCGTGAAATGGTCGTACGCGAAAATCCAAATTTTGTCGCTATCTCGGAGATGCTATGTCCCATCTCTCTTGTGCCGACTATAACGCCACGTTCAAAATCACTTAAATCTTGATAACCTGCCATTGTAGCGGCAAGAACCGATCTAACAGCTTTGCCAGACATCTCTTGTCTTATATAGGCGCTGCCGACCGCATCGCGTTACGCTGATTGGTTGCAAAGCTCCGTTATTTGCATACGCACGCCTGTACCAGTTTTTCTGGCACTTCAGTGTACATTATTAAATATAGTTACAGTGGTACAGATAGAAATATGGTTATACTAAATGGTTTTCGAATATCCCGGTAAGAGCTAATTATAATTAAGCCCATCCTTAAAAGCTAGTCCCTTCCTTCTGTTTTTAAAGATTAAAATATTTTTTAAAGATTGCTATACGTAAAAAATATTTTTTATTTTGAACCGATATTTTTTTAATTAGTAGAGTATTTTACCGATCCTCCACGCCAATTAAGGACCCATTACTTTTTGTAGAACAACTCCATTGAATTAATTCCAGTATGTTACACATGGCTACGAAAGTTACTTGTTTTACTCCTATTTTAAAATGTTTTCAAGATCCTAAAATAATGAAGCTTCTTAGATTAAGCCTTCAGATAAAGATTCGGAGTTTGTTTCCGAAGCACACATTCCTTTTGTAACCGGACTGAAGATTAAAGAAAAATCGCCAAAGAGAACTTCATTTTTGTGGCGAAGTTTGGAAGCCATCAGTCCGTAATTAAACTTTTGGAAATCTTTGGAATGTGATTAAGCATTTTACTGAATAGAGACCTTTCTTAAAATTTATAAAATTTGGTTGGAATTTTAAATATTATAAATTACGAATCCAAGTTCAATGAACAAAGGATAACAAACTACTTACGTTTCCCATTTTTAATGATGTGGATTATTTTTAAAACACGCTTTTCCAGATAACGTTTACTACACGTAGCCCAGTTCTTCAAAAGTCATTTTATAAAAAAATCATTTTGTAAATTTTAATGTTGTGTGCATGCACGTGTTAATAATTTTCAAAATCCCATGCGCAGCTCTTAAAAATTTATCACATACCCATATATAACATAAAAACATTTCAATAAAATACATAAACCTTAATTTTTATAAAAATATGATACGTGTGTTATATACAAATAAAATGTATATTAAATATTGAGGTAACTAAAATATATATTATTTCATTGTAATATTTAAAAAATACGTAAATATTTTTACATAAAATACTTCAATCTGTAGAGAAACGATGCCCATATAACGTTTGAAATTCCGATGTAGTAATTATTAGATATATATATATATATATATACGCAGATTTATTACTTCTTTAAAATACAAATTGAAAAGTTTATGTACACATTCACTGATATAGTGTAGTACACTCACTAAAAAAACATATTATTTAATATATTTATTTTATTAAATGTCAACCATGATCCATATGCCCTAACGTGTTTAATTTAATTTAATAAATAAATCCATATGCCCTGTAATCAGACTAAATTGACTTCTATTTCGCACATAGCTTTGAAACGCAAAATCGTAATTTTACTACATATGTATACTCTCTTTCTCTCTCTTCTTCACTTACATAGGATACCTGTCGTGTTTAGCACAGAAAGATCTTTGTTATCCTTGCGCCATAAAGACTTAACTACCTTATGACCTTAAGCACAGCGAATCCTCACAAGATATAAGCAACTCCATCTCTCTCAGATGTGCCAAATTATTTATTGAACGAATGAATGAACCAGTTTGCCTATCGATCATGAACGATCATTCTCGTTCAGTGAGTAGGTCATTGAACGATTTGGCACATTTCTACTCTCGCCCCCAAACCCTGGTTTTCAAAAAAAGAAACACCGTGAAATTAAAATACCAAACTTTTGGCAAGCGACGCTTTGTGTTATCTTTGAGTTTGGTTTTTCCGAAAACGAGGCCCAAATAAGATAGTTGCACTTGAAAACCGCCATACGAAGGTGTAGGGTCAAGACTGCTGTCTATCGCGAAATAAATTCGGGTTTGAATAATATTTGTATTAAGCATTTGCCGTTTATTCGACAGGAAGTTTTCCACCAAACGCTTACTGTGCGTTTGGCGACACCTTGTACATATGTGATGTAAACGAACCTATGGCTTTTAAAAACGCTTTGTAGAGTACGGGTCATGATTCTTGAGACAAAACCTTTACACTTCGGGATAACGAGACCCATTCGAGAGGTTTCAACAAGAGTCTGAAGGACTAGTCACGGTGTACGATCAGGTCACTGGACGCCATACACACACACCAAGCCATCACCAGCACTACCATTACAATGACGTTAACCAAGTCAGATGCGGATTCGGCTACGATGGACAATTGTAAATAATAAAAAGATATCCTGTTTTAGTTATATTTTTGAATGCAAATATGCTGACCAAATTATTCGATTGGTCAGACTTCATCAGTCCATGAAACTTACATATTTTGCAGTTGGTTCCAAAGGCGATAAAGATTCAGATCTCTGTGGAAAATTGTGCGCCCTTGCGTCCTAAAACACAAGCAAACGTTACTTGAAAAAATCAAAACGCAAACCAACATTGATTGAAATTGTAAGCATAAAATAACAATGTAATCCAATCTAAGGCTTTGATAAAAGCATACATTTTCAACCTTATTATCGACATAGATCATCAGATGTAATAATGATTACTCATGATGAAAGACTGTCATTGCTAACGATCCCTACATCTTGTTTTATAATATTTGCTATTTTACCTATATTTAATCTTTCGTATGGAAATTTGCCCCCTGGTATATCGTATTTTATTCAGATCTTTAATATTACTACGACTTCTGCACGCGCGTACGTGCATACAGACACACACACTCGTCGATGCTACCCACACCACTTTTACATGTCGAAATGGAACATTCCTTGATAAATTCATAATTACCTGAATCCCGCCGAGCCCCGAAACGTGATCCAATTAGCGAGCATTGGTCAAAGACCGAAACACAATTTCAAATAAACGGATTATTTAATTATGCAAGAGCTAGGCAACTATTTACACGTAATTTTGGTAGGTCTCCGCAAAGGTTTTGGATTGCGAATTATCGGAAATTAAACGCAGAGAGTTGAATAATTGAAACACAGTACTCAAGTTGTTAACCGTTATCCATTCTTGAGTCAATACAGTTATGTCTCTGTTTATTTTTCATTTTGCTTGCAAATCAAACTAACTGATTTATTTCTGTAATTAAAGCCCGCCATATTTAAGCGCCAATCCTTAAATTTATTACTCGGTGAGAAACTATTACATATAATTTGATTTTTCACTACATTATACTACATTTTCCATTTGAGTATAAAAACGTGCAACTTATATATCGTGCATATATAACTTTCGTATAATATGTTTGACCTGTATACTTACATAAAAAAAAATAAAAGTCCTCCTGTATGCCACAAACGTATGCGTAATTGTGCGTATAATTCCTCAATTAAATCGGTACGTGGATGTTTAATAACAATATTGATAACGAAAGCAATTAGTAGAATATTAGTTATATATTAAAAATATAAATACACGTTATTATATAAAATAAATATAAATACACGTATAAATATACGTTAAACATTAGTGTCAATGCAGCAAATATACGACAGTGCAACCTGGTTATAGGGATTCTGATTACAACCGAAAAAATAAAACGCTCGTTCGACTACCTTAAAATATACAGGAGGAAAATAATAATAATAATAATAATAATAATAATTTATTCCTTATTATTTTATACATCAGGAGACTATAAAAGCGATTTGCTTGGGAAATGGAAAGAGAGCAGCAGCGATGCTAGTAACGAGGCTCTCTTTCCGGTAGAAAAAAACAAGAGATTTCTCGTATTCTGCAAAAAACAACAAAGATATTGATTCGCGCGTACAAATCCGCATTGTTATTAAGAGATTCGGATTCGCTGGAATATCACATTTACGGAGTTTATGAGCACAGTCTTGACTCGAAGGCGTTACAAGTGAAGGCTGAAGAGTGGTACAAAGGTGGAGTATTTATGAGCTGCAGAACGAGGTTGCTTTTTCTTGTAACCAGGACCGAGAGAAGAAGTAGTAGAAACGAAAACAGTAGAAAATTGAAAATGAATTTTGAGTTGACCGTTGCTCTTTTCCAAAACCCTTTTTAATGAAAGAAAATCTGTTATAGCGATCAACAGTGTAGAAAAGGTTCTCCTTAAATTGCGTGTCTGATCTAAAAACGACCCCCCCCCTTTTTTACAAAAAAAGAAGGAAATAGTTTTCTTTTTTTTCTGACGGTTTGACATCCATTATTTTTACAACTGAAGATATTATTACTGACTGAAATACAAGCCTTCAACCAATCTGGAATTGGAAAATAATAGCAATGAGAATTTACCCGTAGATCCGCACCCAACAGTTACAATAGCGTTGAAGTCTGGCAAAAATGTGTAAAATTCTAATATTTAAATACATATTATATATTTATATATATTACACATAAAGGATCATATTCGTTTTATTTTGTTTTTCTCGGTGTTTTATTTTTTTTTATCTTATTTTACAGCATCCCGTTTTTAACGAGAACTTAGGTGTAACCAAGAAAGTCTCATCCCTTTATCCTCGCTAAGAATGGATTTGACTGTATTATTAATGCATGTAATAGCCAAAATAATTATTAAGGAAAACCATTACAAAAAATAACTTAGAAATTATGAAAATAAGAAGAATGCGAATTAAAAAAAATATATATAAGATGTAAAGTAAAATGCTATACATATGCACAGTCAGAGCCTTTAAGAAAGGGTGCATCCAGCTGTTCTTGTTTAACGTTTTTCCAGAGGCCTTTCCCAATATGCATCGAGGTTTACACAACCATGCATAAACAATAGGCTCATGGTTGAGCCTATTCTTTATGCATTCCTCTCTCCTTCTTCTTTGAGATAAGTTCTATTTCTTTCAACTCATCTCCTTCTTTGAAAATTTACTCAGGAACTGCTATCGGGCATTCGATTTCCACCAACAGTTTTTATAATTTCATTTGGATTGATATGCAGTGCGCAGCAGCTGGGCATCTATTGTATTTTACTTTTAAGATGCCGAATTCTATCGATTATTTGAGCATTTTCGCGGGTCTATCGGAAGTTTGAAATCTTGGTAATAAAATCAACAGCACTCTATGCTGAAAAGTTCGATAGTTTGGATATGTTCCGCCATATTCTTGGCTATGAGAGAACCATTCGATGTTTCTGTAAATGGCGCGTTAAGGACAGTTCACGCTCAGTTGAATCTTAAGATTGCCCCATTTAACTCCACGCATCATTTCCTTTATACGTGAGTGAGCAGCTATCGGTTATTTGATGCTCGCGTTTCTTCGGTTCATGTATTAATATGTTATGTGATTCATCGATATGCCGTATGACTGTATCTACTATGTCGATAATAAAACTACCGATGCGCGTGTTGCTTATTATAGCATGTATAACATGTCACAGCACTTAGTAAGTGGCAAGTTCGTGAATGTTTTCAATTTCGATGTCACATTATATCACGATTTGACTCCAGTACAGGGCCGACGAGAGCGGGGGGCAACAGGAGCTTAAGTCCAGGGGCTCGAATGAAGTATAGGGGTCCGCGCTGGCCAGGGCTTATGCTGCAGGGGTCCGGTCCCCCCTGCTATTCAGAAGGCCAGAAAAATTGTTCTCAAAATCCAGATTAATAAGATTTTGCACACTTTTAACGTTATATCGTAGAAGCCCATACCCTAATTGTAGTTATTTGTTCCATAGTGTTAAATTAAGAATGTTTATCGGGTGGCAAAAAGTAAAAGAAAGGGGGCTTTGTGCACTTCAACTTCTCTTCGAACGAGGAGGATTTTTACTGCATAAGATGGTACTCTGTTAAGAAATATTCGTATTTCATCGAAGTATTAATACTTTATTAAAGCTTAGCCTTCTCCAACAAATTCTATATCATTCACTGCTAATTATTCACAAAAAAATGCTTAGGCATATCTATATGATGTTTGATAGAGATTGCGTACCGAATTAATCAGAAATTTTGGTTTATCTTTCTTTATGCAAAAGTTTGCGCACACATTTCATATGTTCGATGAATTAGCATGCCTACCTTTGTTTAACATTTGGATTAATGGAGTACCAGCGAACTCTTTATAATACCTCCATGCTTAATTTTCTATTTTGTAATTGAAAGTGGGAGGGAAGATCAAAATGACTGGAATACATGGGGTTTAGTAAGAATTGATTCAATATTTGTCATTCAATTTGTGATTCAATCGATGTTTTAATCGTTGCCGTCATTAAAAAACATTATTTGATAAATATCTGCCACCCATTTGGTATAACATGCCTTTTGCTTCCCTGTTGTCATAGAATTTCAACTCTTTATCTTATTCAATGACCAAAACAAGCAACTAAATCGGTAGTAGCTTGAAATGCTTTACATAGCATATACACATTGTTAAACAGAAATGGGTGCAATTTTTATAAGACATATAGATCAATAATAAAAATTCAATAATTCAACTACAAGAAACAACATTAGATTAGATTTATAAGCATACATATCAAACAATATTAAATATGATTAAAATACAACAAAAAGAGAGAGAGAAAGAGAGAGAGAGAATAAATGATATTAGGAGGAAGGGGAAAAAAAGGAGAATGGAAAATTGGTTTCGGTAATACGATAAATATGCAAAACAACGCAAAGCGGATAAAATATTTTGTATTAGAAACATGAGCTAGGCTTCGGCTGTTCAGTGAGACAGCCATCATCAAACACAGGATATAAAAAATTATGTAATTACAAATTAATTAAAATATTTTTTTATATCCTACATCTGATGATGGCTGTCCCATTGAATAGCCGAAGACAAGCTCATATTTCTAATAAAAAATATTTTACCTGCTTTGCATTGTTTTGCACATTTATAGTATTACTTCATCTAGCGAGGGTATTCTCTCTTCACTTATCTGGTTTCGATAAAATACAGTAAAACTAGAATTTATTTACTATAAATTTAAAGCCCAGATTTTTGTAATTATTAAACAAGAAGAGGAACTGTGAATAAAGTATAAATATATATGAAACCATTTGACTAACATTAACTAGTAAAGTAAGTAAAAATTGAAAAGCAGGGACACATTTCTTTGTACAATCAAGACAAAGAACGATACTAATTATAAATGCACTAAACTTACTACTGCAATTATTAATGGCATGTCTTTTTCACAGTATATTTTCTGTCTGCCATTGCGGAAATATATAAGGAATACAATTATCATCTTTAGAAATAAATGATGCCGAAATTTACTCTGTAAATGCACAACGAGAAGATACATGTTCAAGCAAATACGAATATATTACTAGTGCCTCGAGGTCCAAAATATTTCTGTTAAAAAATTAATAAAAACCGAAGAAGCAGCTACCCGAAATCCAAGTTTAGTTCAGTCAGAGCGCCCAAAATTTTGATAATTATTAATAATATTTTATTTAAGCAAATAGAAAAATAAAATTCACGAATTGGTTAGGCTTACTGTTATCATTCATGCAAATACGATAACTTGTGTCCCTCATTAAAATTACCAGTCTGACTCCTTACACGTTTATGAAAAGGTCCAATATGGCTATTAAAAGCGTTATGTCTATTGCACAACACCATCAATTTTGAAGAATCCTGTCCACGCAAGTAAAATATGAAATTCAAATTCAAAATATTTGAGCGTTTATTATATAACAGATTAATTGATTTCACAAATAGATTTAGAATTTTGGATAGAAGCCAACACGGTTTCTTGAAAGGCAGATCCACATAAACTGCCTTGATAAATATAATAACAAAAATACAAAAATCTCTGGAAAATGGCTTTATTAGTATGGGGATTTTTTTCGATTTAAGCAAGGGGTTTGACGTAATTAATATGAACATATTATTAGACACATTATCACATTATGGTATGAGAGGCAAAATTAACAATATTCTAAATGCCTATCTTCAAAGAAGGCAGCAAATAGTACATATTAATTATATAATATATGTTTCACTTAAAAATAAATATGGTGTTCCCCAGGGGTTCATTCTTGGTCCCCTCCTGTTTTTATTGTATATAAATGATATAGCGCAAATATCTAACAATGGTCATTTATCATTATATGCAGATGATACAAGTGTGTTTATTCAGAGCAAAGACAAATATGAGTTAAATAGAACTGGTCATGAAGTAATTAAAAAAATTGAACTTTGGTTTAAAATAAATAAAATGAAAATAAATGAATATAAAACAAAAATGTTAATTTTTAGTACAAAAAATAAGAAAACTGATAGAATAGAAGATTCAGAAAAAATTTATTTAAATGAGAAAGAAATTGAAATCGTGAAGGAAATTCATTTTTTGGGGGTGGTATTGGCAAAGGACTTGAATTGGAATAGGCAGACAGAAAGAGTAGAAAAGGAGGTGAGTTTGGGAATAGGGATTTTGAGAAAATTGTCGCGAACAGTCCCCGGAGATATATTACTGGGTCTATATTATCCATTTATATACAGTCACTTGACCTATTGTAATAGCATTTGGGAAAATCTAAATAAGAAAAGACTACCAGAGCTACAGATTAAATTTATAAAAATAATTGAAAAAACTAAAAGTTTAAATCAAATTATATTGTTTAGCAAATATGGTATTCTACCAATAGATAAGATATATGATTATAGTATATTAAAAATAATGTTCAAAAGAATAAAATAAATATATAGAGAATATTGAATTAATAGATTATGGAAACAATCGAGCTTCCAGAGAAAAGGTCAATATAGACTACCAAAAATTAGAACGGAATTTTATAACAAGGACATTGAATATTCGGGCTTAAGGAGTTGGAATAAAATACAAACACTCTTAACGACATAAATAATATTAATCTATTTAGAAAAAAAAATATTAGATTATTTGCTAAGAGGTGATTTTGCGCCATTACATTGTTAGGGTCCTCAGCCTGTTAAATCGTATGATTTTTACTGGGGACCCGTCACGATGGATTGTGGTTATTTGTATTTTTTTTTTTGAATTGCAGTGTTATTGCATATATATATATACATATGTATTTTCTAAGTGAAATGGAAAGTTGCTACAACCATTGTGACAAATAAATAAAAATTGTTTGTTGTTTGTTAAAATTTTAGCTTGAATTAATTTAATGTTTAGATGAAAAACATGATGTAACATTTGACTAAACTATGAGTTTGAATTTTTTAGGAGACAGTACTGAAGCGAAGCTAAGAAAATTGGAAAATAACGTAGATGGCAAAAAGTAGTCCAAAAACGAATTTTAAACAGGAATAAAATTCAAAAACCAAAGAAAATTTGAAATTATTTATAATACGTTGAAAAAGGGTATATATATAGAGAATTTGAATGGGTTTGATTTATAACCAAATCGCATCCACTTTTGGTTTACATACGCAGATTTCTTTTATACATCGCTGGAATTCTTAAAATGTTCGCAAATTGATGTTCGGCAATTGGCTTTTCTTGAAGGATTGAAGTAAAAGAAAATTTTCAGAAAACTTACTTCTTTAAAATTCAACGGAGACCATTTGCCTTTAAAATTGCATTCTTTTCTTGGAAGAAAGCTGCTTTTAATGACTTACAGTTATCCACTATCTATATTTTAAAAAAATCGTCTACGATTTCTCAGGTCTGGAGAAAAAGAAGGTTTTTCTCCCTGAAGCACCGAAAACAAGATAAAAGATGCAAAAGTCGCCGCAAAACTCTCAGGAAAAAAGAAGTGGTTTTGAATTTTTAAGAAAACGCTGTTGCTTATTTTTTTTTCGCTGCAATTTTGAACTAAAAAATTGGGATACATAGCAAAACCACGATGATTTTTTATTTCAAAAAATGTTACGCGTGTAGTAGTGAATAGAATCGGTTTTGTTTTTCAACATGAGACTTCTTTAACATTTCTTTTTCGTTCATGGAAGCAAATTAGGAGTTCTACGCAAATTTATTTTACAGTATCGTTATTACGGGAAGGAACATTCTTAAATTAAAATTCGCTGTGCCAAAATTACATAAACATTTATTTTACATATATTGTGTATATATACTTTACATCAACAGCAAGCTTTACTAATCCAATACAGGGTGAATGTCGCCATCACACATGAACCTGGGATCCGCCATGGGATAGAGATCTCCGTCACACATACACCTACGACCCATCACGGGATGGAAATCCCCATCACACATACATCTAATATCCATCACAGGATGGAAATCCCCATCGCACGTACACCCACGATCCATCACGGGATGGAAATCCCCATCACACAAACATCTAATATCCATCACAGGATGGAGATCCCCATCACACATACATCTAATATCCATCACAGGATGGAGATCCCCATCACACATACATCTAATATCCATCACAGGATGGAGATCCCCATCACACATACATCTAATATCCATCACAGGATGGTGGTCTTCCATCAGATATACACTTCGGGTAGTGAAAGACCACACACAAAGGATTTGACCATAGACTCACCACGCTGAGTAGCTCACCTAACTTTTGAGTACGCTACATGTGCAATATTCCTATAAAAGTGAAAATGCTAACTGTATACATTCGTTACATAGTGTCAAAATTAAACGATAATGAATTAGAAAACAAACATTAATAAGAAAATTAAATTCTTGATACTTTATTTTCAATTTCTATGATGAATTTTTCATTCATTAAAGAATTTCCGGTTAACGACATTTTTGCGTCTTCGATGTTATTTACTTTCATTTACGCCCTCACATTTCGATGTTTTTGTGAAATAAATTAAAAAGGTGAGATAAAAACGTCGTCGTTCAAGCCAGTGCTTCTGGTGCTATATTTTCAAACGCATCTCCGTATGTATTTCATACATTGTGGTGTGTATTTTGTGTTAATTTTGTGCATACTCATATTCGAGGACGTAACAAAGTGATATTTTTTATGCATTTCAGTATATATGTTATGCAATAATTCCAAGAACACTTGCACTGTTTCAATAAATTGTTATTTTATACATTTCGAAACATCGCTTATGAGTAGGGTCCAAATTTCTATGCACTTGCATATTTTGTAATAATTTCGTGCATATTTGCATATTATTTGAGCTAAATTTTATGCATGAAAATCTGGGCGTTTTAGCAATAACACTCTGCCAGATCCAGGTTAATACATTACTGCAGGTGTCCCCTCACATTAATGAATATATGTATTTGATTACTATAAGTAGGGTTTCCTTTTTTTAAAAAGACAGACTTATGGACTTTCAAAAATATTGTTTTGTTTGAATTGTATTATTTGATCGAAAATACAATTTTGTGTATTTAAACTTATAATTATAAATTATTAATAATTAATAATTATATTAATTATATTTTTGCAAAGTTATTTACGTTTATTATTTAACTGGAAAAGCTTTTAAAAAACTTTACATATACCGCATATATTTTTGTGTAAATATATGTCTGAGTGTTTTTTTACACTTTGAAAATATTTTATGTATTCACCTCTAACTGTAAGTTTTAAATAGAAAAGCCCTTACGTGCAGACAAAAAGAGAAATTAACATGTTTTAGTTTTCATTTTCTCAAATTTTAATCAGTTCGATATAGGGTTTGCCATGTATTATTGACTGATGAAAATAAAGTTTTTAAAATTAAAGTAAGAAATATTACACCTATTCTCAGTTTCATTTTTATCTATAACCTTCTGCAATTATCCTCTCAGATTCGAAAGTTGGAGAGTAATGTGTACAAAACTGCTATATTCCTGTTACTATCTACTGATGATCTATGTGCTCACCCAACTCCTTATATCCTCTATTTATCCTCCTCTTCATTGCCTTTTAATATATTCCCCATGACATTTCACTTTGGTGTTTTGGGAACATTTTATATTTTTCACTATTCACTATGCGCTCACAATATACGTTTCTTCTCCACTTTTTTTTCAAATCGGCATCGATTTTCCTTTGTTTATGCAACGTTTCTCACCCTGACTTTCACATTAGGCCCTCTAATACTTTTATCAGCTTCTTGTTTGGCGCGAAACAGTAAACAATTTTAAAAAATTGCGCCAATAACACCCCTTCTTTTTCAAAATGTTAGCAGATGAGATCACGAACTCTAAAGACAGGGTTCAATAGATTTTTGTAAGTACATGTACATCGGAGGTCAGCCAACTATAGTATGCTCACCACACAAGATCCTTCAAATTCAAAAGAAGCATTTAATTTATTTTCGAAACATCATTTATTTTTTCACATCTCTTAAAGTGTGATATTGCTAGGCATGGGCGCCCATACGAAGGACAGAAGGGGGCTACAGCCCCCCCCTAGCCGTTTAAAAATTTGATTCGCCCGAACCTGCTATGCATTTACTTTCAAAAGTTTTACAGTCACATTTTAAAATAAGGTACTTTTTAGCTCATTACTAATTGTCAAGCAATATCAATTATTTTTGTAGCGTTTTGGTCTTTTGTACATTCACTAAAATTCTCGACAGATCGGAGAAGGAGGAGGTAATAATTTTTCTAAGCTACCTAGAAGTACTCTTAATGTTTCTCAGCCCCATAGAAGTACTCTTAATGTTTCTCAGCCCCCTCCCCCCTAGAAGTACTCGTATGGGCGCCCATATTGCTAGGTACTGGTGAGAAGAGACAAAACAGTAAATTTACATACAAACTGACTGATGCCTTGAATGAGAGTTTCTATGCAGTTTTCCATTCACAACATATCATATCCTTTTCCAGTTTGAGCCCTCCATTACTATTCGCGTCTACCTGTTGCACCACTACCCCACATCATGGTAGTATGGGAGTATTTGTAGAGGTTAATATTAATTATAAGTAATTAGTAATGTCAAAAAGGGTCATCCTTAAAGAAAGTTCATATTTATTCTTTTCACAATCTTTGGAGTGTCGAATATGTGTGGAATCATGCAATAGAAGGATCACACTGATTTCATTATTATCCTATTATTAAATTATCGTAAATCACATATCAAGTGTGCAAAAATCATTCCAAGAAAAGAAATTTTTAACGTTTAAGGAACAAAAAGAAAAGATCCACTTAATTCGAATTAATGCAAGATAATAAAAAGGCACAATTTGAAGGGGTTGGTATGACAATCGGAAACAAAGAGACTGTAGTGTTATTTTGGTTCAACAAATTAAAAGGGCTGCTGATTCTTGTTGTGCATTATTTTATAGATTTTAGTATATTTGTATTTAATTTAAATATTTTCGTGAACAAAAACACAAATCTGTAAAGTGATGTCGGGCACAAAATGTTATTGATCGTTTGACAGTAGTTTTTTCAGTTTCTACTGAACAGTTCCTTGGCATTTCACAGAGACGTGTTTGGGTTATATGATCCCCAATGGGAATCCAAAAATTACCATTCCTTCTCAGTATTCATTATTTTCAAAATAATTCCTTTTCATGGGACAGTTTTTTTTCTAGGGACTTCTTCAGTGAGATACTGAAACTTATTATAAAAAGTGAATATTATTACATGGCTGTTTTTAGTGAATATTAATATGGATTTCCTACTTCTAGACGCTTCAACTTAATCCCGAGTAGAGCCCGTATTGAACTTTCTAAATAACGACTAGAATACTCTGCTCAAACCATGTTAAAAACTTTCCCAGTAGAGATTACAAGCATGCAATCCCTAACTATTTTCAAGAGAAGCTTTCAAGAAGAAATTTTCAAGAGCTTTTCTACTTGCGCTGTAGTAATGTAGTGGTCCTAAACACTCCCGCCATCATCTGTCTTGCTTCCAACATTGTATTACTCCTAATACACAATAGTTATTCAATGAAAGTTACGTATGTGGATTACGTAGCGACTGGGGAATTTAAGACTAAACATTTTTCAGATTAAAATTAGTAGTCTATGGAACTTTATTATGCTGGGCCATGTTTCTTTGTGTATTGTAGTTGTGTAATCCTATGTGAGTCAGAAAATAAGACGTAAGCCATTAAATAATGTCTTTTAATATTTTTTCTGCGGGAATTAATACCTATATGATGAATATTGATTGGCTGTACCCTTAGTTGCTTATTTTGTTTATGTATTGTAGTTATACGGGGTGATTCAAAAGTCAGTCCCCCCACTGTTAATTTTTTAGTGGGTTCAGGCAGATAAACGTCCTTTTGGGAAAGTTGCTTGTTGAAAAGGAACTAACTTTTAATTTCTTACACACCAATTTAATTAAAATATTGTAACAAAGAATAACTCATACAAGAATTAGGGATAATGAGTTTATTAAAAAATTAAATATAAAAAAGCCCTGCGGTGGCGCAGTGTGGTAACGCGTTCTCCTAGTGCGCCGCTAATCCGGGTTCGACTCCCAGCAGTGCAAAGAACGCTTACTCAGAGATCTCATAAAGATCGCACTGCTCACTGTAGTCCGGGGTTTGGTTCCCTAGGCCTTAAGAGGTTCGGATTCCTCGGAAAACAGTAGGTCCCGGCGCAGCATGACCACTGTAGTCTTTGAGCCGTAAAACCACAAACAAACAAACAAACAAATAAATATAAAAAATTAAATATAATAAAATATAATGCAATAAATTTTAAAAAATTAAGCTAAATTTTTATAAAATGTTTTTAAGCTAAGATTTTGACGCTCGCTCTCCCCCACCCCCACCCTTGGCCTAGCACTCAGTGCAACGGAACTGGTCGCACCGCCCTTAATCCGTAGCTGGCATTTCAGAAATATTAATTTGGAAATCACATATTTATATGTTGTATCTTATATGCACATAGAAATGTACCTATGTAAAGATTATATATACAAATCTGGACCCAATATATAATACGTCTCTTACATTCAATTCTATTATTATTATTAATATAATTAATATATCTTCATTGAACTGTTATAATTTTGTAGTATCTGTAAATTTCAGATTTATTTAACATCTGCTATTTTTTTAATAATGTTACCAAATGCAAGTGGTGAAAAATAACGTTTATTAATAACGTGGTGGCGAAATTATATACTTGTGCATGATTTTAACTTGGTAAATGTAATTTGTCTTATATTTGGTAGTAATTTAATGTATCGAATTATATATATGGTGCGTTTTTCGATTTTCATATTCCTATCGTATATGCAATATGCACAATAGGAATATGAAAAGTGACTATGTGTGTATGTTTGTATATGTATTGTATAAAATATATATCATCATCATCATCATCATATTCAACCATTATCTATCCACTGCTGGATGAAGGTCTCTCCAAATGCTTTCCACACAAGTCTATCCTGAGCAATTCGCTTCCATGTCACCCCAACCTGTTTTCTTATTTCATCCACCCATCTAGTTTGAGGACGTTTTCTAGGTCTTCGGTGGTCTCTTGGAATCCAGTTCAGAATTTCTGTTGTCCATCGTTGATCAGTTCTTCTTGCAATATGCCCAGCCCATCGCCATTTCAGCCCTTTTACTTTAACAATGATGTCCTCTACTCTAGTTTGCTCTCTCACCCAAGTGTTCCTTTTTCGATCTCTCCTAGTTATTCCAAGCATGCACCTCTCCATGCTCCTTTGCGTTGTCTGTAACTTTCGTATTGCTCCAACTGTTAGACTCCATGTCTCTGATCCATAAGAGAGGACTGGCAATACACACTGGTTGAAGACCTTTCTTTTTAGACACAAAGGCAATTTCCCCTTCAGGATAAAACTGTTTCTTCCAAATGCACTCCAGCCAAGTTTAATACGTCTGTTGAGTTCTTTCATAATGTTGCCATCCATTGAAATCAGCTGGCCAAGGTAAATATATGAATCAGCAATTTCTAGCTCAATGTTGTCAACTTGTATTTTTGTTTCCTCTACGAAATTATTGAACATGATCTTAGTTTTTTGTAGGTCATCTTGAGTCCAACTTCTCTATTTCTATAGAAATAAAATACAGGGTACCAGGGAGGAAATTACATAAAAAGGTTAAACACTGGTAAAATAGCAATGAAAAAGATCACTCAAGCTTTCGGACGCATCAGCAGCAGTCCTTCATCAGGAGTAATGACGATGTTATGTTTCTGTCTCTTTTTTATACTTGAAATTTCTGGAAAACCCTTCATCAGAGTAGTCCCGCAGAATGGGAAAACCCAATGAGAACCAATGGGAGGCCTCCAATAGAATCATGGAAGAACCCCAATAGGGACCAATGAGAAACCCACACTGCGGGTTACCTAATTTGGGGATGTCTCATACATTTCAGAGTAAGAGTTGTTTATAAGTTTCTGGAAGTGGTTGTGATGTATTAATGGCTTTCCCGTGTAGTTTGTAAGTTTCCCAAGATTCTAAGAAGAGTCTACTATTCTTGTTTGTGATGTGACGGTGTAGTATTTTTGTTGAGTCCCAGTCGGGTTCGTGTCCGTGTTGTAAAGCGTGTTCTGCCAGACGTGAGGCTATGTCTCCTTTCGCGAGTGCTTGTTTGTGTTCTTTTTTTCTTGTTTTGATCATTCTTTTTGTTTGTCCTATGTAATGTTTGTTGCAGTCTTTGCATGGTATTTGGTATATGGCGCCTGTGAGATCTTCTGGTGGAACTGGGTCTTTAACTTTTGTAAGTTGTTTGCGAAGTGTTGTGACAGGGGAATAGAATGTTTTGATATTTGCCTCTTTAAGGATGCGAGAGATTGTTTCGGAAATGCCGTGAATATATGGAATAGATATGCGGGTGTGAGATGTATTGTTTAAAGATGTACTATTGGGTCTACAGTTTCTGAGAATGAATCGTTTAGGGTATCCATTATTTTTAAGTGCCGTGTGTATGTGTTTTGTTTCTGTGTTTGAAAGTGTTTCATTACTGCAGTGAGAATTCGCTCTAAGACTTAATGTTTTAACAACGGAAAAAAAACATTGCTGCCTTCGGTGGGACCTGAACCCACGACCTTCCACTTGCCGGGCGTGTGGAAGGTCGTGGGTTCATATCCCACCGAAGGCAGAAATATTTATTTTCTTTCGAACGTTTCACCATCTAATCACGCCATACCATCGGCGTTGGTATCACTACGCCAATAAACGTTTGATTTAATCTGCGTAGTGTTCGATTTATATAAAATAAATAACCGAATTAGTTGAGATCCACGTTTTCGAAAATTTCGACGATGATTTGTTAATTTGATCTCTAGAAGCCGCGAAGTTCAAGTTGCGAACAAATCACGAAACACGTAAATTGAGTCAAGTGGTTAGCGGATTTGAAGGGTCAGTCAGTGTTATGAAAGAGTGAACCGAAAAAGAAGACTTAACTGCAATCGAAAGCCCATATTTGCAAAAAGATCGAAACGCCATCGGACGAATTAACATAACAAAGCATTACATCCGAATCATTGACAACACACCGCTAATCAGTTTACGCCCATATCGGCAGTCTCCCGCAATGATCGACACCATCCGTCAACACGTTGACGAAATACTCCAAACCGGTGTAATCCGCCCTTCGGTATCGAATTGGTACCGTAACGCTCTTTCGGATAAAGGACGATTCGTGGCGATTTTGCGTCGATTATCGTAAACTGAACTCGGTAACGATAACCAACGGCAAAAAAGACACGCTTCGATGCATCGCACGAAGTCTCGCCCTTTAAAATTAGATCGCCCGTACTCATTAAGGTTCCAGAAAACCGCCATTAAACTCAATGTTCGCTCCAAAATTCGATGGACCTTTTATTATTGACCGCTTGAAACGGAAAGAGAACCGATCAACAATGACAATCCTCCCTAACGAAATTACGCAACATGAGTCCCGGTTACGGCCGTACTACACCCACTGCACTTCGTCATTTGATCCGGGACGATCTTTACAGCCGGGGGAGTGAAGCGCACGCACTGTACTTCGGCTGTGATGGCGTTTGACACTTTAGAACTGAAGTGAAGTGAATGTGTGTTCGCGCATGAGCGTTTGTGCTGGGATTCTATCAGTCAGATAGATTTGTTCCATATCATCGGACCGAGCGGTCGCGTATAACGTTCATCGTTGTTTTAATGTAATATGTATTTCTTTCTAGCTTAAAATCGCAATGTTTTGAGTCTGTTATAGATAAATTTGCTTTCGTTTTCTCTTGTGGATTCGGTGTCGTCTCAATATATTGGGTTGTCCGGAAAGTTCGTGCCGATTTTTGGTAGGTGGCGTAAGGACAGGTCTGAATATATCAGAACGATTAAAAACAAATGGCATGCGTAAACATCGTAAAAGAAGGTACTTCAGGCATATTTGGCAAAAAAATTGTTTACGATACGTTAATTTTTGTCAGTTTTATTCGCCTTCGAATATGGAAGAAAACAAAATGCATTTTAGGCATTTAATGCTTTTACTTTACCTAAAAGACAAAAATGAAGCACAAGCGGTAAACAAGATATGCGCTGTTTTTGGCGAAGGTGCTGTAGCTGAAAGAACTGGGCAGAAGTGGTTTGCTAGGTTTAAAGCTGGTGATTTCAACCTTAAAGATCAAGATCGCCCGGGTAGGCCCTCCACCACATATGAAGATCAGATTAAAACACTGATCGAGAATAATCCACGCTATACGACACGTGAATTAACAGGAATGTTAAATATGTCAAAATCCACCAAATTTAATAAATGTGTACTAAAATTTAAATCTTCTGCGTTTCAACTTTCCTTCAAAATTGACACCAACTTTCCGGACAACCCAATATATATATATATATATATAATGGCAAGGTATAATGGACGATCCCTTGCTTCTGAAGCAAAACTTCAGGAATTGGAAGAAGAACTTGACAAGATCAAATGGGACATTGTAGGACTCAGTGAAGTTAGAAGAAAAGGTGAAGAGTTGGTGGAACTTAAAAGTGGACATTTGTTTTATTATAGAGGAACGGAAACTGGAAGAACAAGTGGTGTTGGCTTCTTAATCAACAAAAGAATTAAAGACTACCTTCTTGAAGTCGAAAGCACGTCAGATCGAGCAGCGAGGCTCGTTGTTCAACTAACCCAGCGATACCAACTTCAAATAGTACAGGTATATGCACCAACATCAAGCCATACCGACGAAGAGGTTGAAGAATTTTATGAAGAAATCAAAGAGTTACACACCAAAGGGAAACAACATATCAAGCTCATCATGGGGGATTTCAATGCAAGAATTGGACAACAGGAACAAGGAGAGACATCGGTTGGTAAATACGGATATGGGGAAAGGAATGAACGTGGCGATCAACTCATCGAATTTGCAGAAGCTGAAAATCTTAGCATCATGAATTCATTTTTTAAGAAGAAACCGCAAAGAAAATGGACATGGAAACACCCAAATGGGGGAACTAGTGAAATTGACTATATCCTGGCAAACAAGAAATCAATTATTGAAGATTGCAGTGTACTGAACAGATTTAATACTGGAAGTGATCATCGAATGGTGAGATGTAAAGTGCACTTAAATACTAAATTAGAACGACAGAAGCTCATTAGGAAACAAGTAAGTAAGAGGGTGGATTTAAAGAAATTAAAAGAAAATACCGAGGCATTCAAGTTGGAATTAAAAAATCGCTTTTCTGCACTGGAAGGACTTATTGAAGAAGTTGACATCTCAGAAGCAAATGAAAACATTGTTAAGACAATAGTTGAAACTGCTGGGGAAATTGGTGGTGTAACCTGTAAAAAGCACAATAGCAAATTATCTGAGAAGACGAAACAGCTCATGAAAAGGCGAAGAGATATGAAGGTGGACAATCAAAATACCAGTTCCAGGATTGAGTACATAGAACTTTGTAAAACTCTGCGCAAAAGCATGAAAGAAGACATAAGAAAATTCAACTGTGAGTTAGTAAGGAAGGCCATTGAAAATAACAAGAGCCTTAGGGTTGTTAAAGGGAGTTTGTCTATTGGGAAGAAACACATCATTGCATTAAAAGGAGAGGATGGCACCGTAACAAGAAATAGGGAAGAAATACTTAGAAGAGTTGAAGAATTCTACAAAAATCTATACGAAAGTAACAGTGGATTAAACGAAGACTCTGAGATAGTCGAAGGAACAGCTCCTAAAATCTTAAAAGAAGAAGTTTCATTTGCAATAAAAAGTATGAAGAAAGGAAGAGCCCCTGGTGATGATGGTATTACATTAGATATCCTAAAAGAAGCTGGAGAATATGTAGAAGACATACTTGCAAAATTCTTTACCAAATGTCTTAACAGCGGTAACATACCAAACCAATGGGATTCTGCAACAGTAATTCTTTTGCATAAAAAAGGTGATAAAGAGGATTTGAAAAATTACCGACCAATTAGCTTGTTACCTGCTATTTATAAAATCTTCACAAAAGTGCTAACACATCGCCTGCAGAAAAAATTAGATGCAGCTCAACCAAGAGAACAAGCTGGATTTCGAAGTGGATTCAGTACAGTGGACCATATTCAAGTATTAAGAGAATTAATTGAAAGAACACATGAATATGAACTTCCATTGTGTGTGGCATTTATTGACTATGAGAAGGCCTTTGACTCTATTAAAACATCAGCAGTCATCAACTCTTTAAGATCAACAGACATTGAGGATGTGTACATTGACATGGTGAAACGTGTGTATAAAAATGCAAGTGCAAAATTTCGGTTACATAAAGATACCAAAACTATCAAAATTGGTAAAGGTGTGAGGCAGGGAGATACCATTTCTCCAAAACTTTTTACTTCAGCTTTACAGATGATTTTTCAGCAGATAAATTGGAATAACAAGGGAATAAAAATAAATGGTGAATATTTAAATCATTTGCGGTTTGCTGATGACATTGTTATTTTTTCAACGAACCCATTAGAACTCCAAGACATGGTACAGGAGCTCTCAACTAGAAGTAAAGAAGTTGGACTCAAGATGAACCTACAAAAAACTAAGATCATGTTCAATAATTTCGTAGAGGAAACAAAAATACAAGTTGACAACATTGAGCTAGAAATTGCTGATTCATATATTTACCTTGGCCAGCTGATTTCAATGGATGGCAACATTATGAAAGAACTCAACAGACGTATTAAACTTGGCTGGAGTGCATTTGGAAGAAACAGTTTTATCCTGAAGGGGAAATTGCCTTTGTGTCTAAAAAGAAAGGTCTTCAACCAGTGTGTATTGCCAGTCCTCTCTTATGGATCAGAGACATGGAGTCTAACAGTTGGAGCAATACGAAAGTTACAGACAACGCAAAGGAGCATGGAGAGGTGCATGCTTGGAATAACTAGGAGAGATCGAAAAAGAAACACTTGGGTGAGAGAGCAAACTAGAGTAGAGGACATCATTGTTAAAGTAAAAGGGCTGAAATGGCGATGGGCTGGGCATATTGCAAGAAGAACTGATCAACGATGGACAACAGAAATTCTGAACTGGATTCCAAGAGACCACCGAAGACCTAGAAAACGTCCTCAAACTAGATGGGTGGATGAAATAAGAAAACAGGTTGGGGTGACGTGGAAGCGAATTGCTCAGGATAGACTTGTGTGGAAAGCATTTGGAGAGACCTTCATCCAGCAGTGGATAGATAATGGTTGAATATGATGATGATGATATATATATATATATATTGAATATGCTGATGATATATATATATGTGTGTATATTTTATATATTTGTATATGTATATATATATTATACACGTATTGTACATGTTTGTGGGTAGATCGACATTATTTTATACCATAATCTGTAACTGCTACATTTATAAATTAATTAGTTTAACTAATTCGTAAATGCAAACATCTAAATAATATTTCCAAAATACATACATTTTAATACTATATAGTTTATCTTGCGCACAGAATAGACAGTAGTTAAAATAGAGTTAATATTACCAGACGAAATGCAAATAATGTAATTAAATAAATAATAAGTGACTAATAGTAATAATAGTAATAATAGTAATCTAAAAAAATTCATTATTTTATATTCATTAATATTATTTACATTACAATAATAACATAAATTTCAATGTTTAATGAATGAAAAAAAAGAAGAGAAACAACCTGGAGTCGTTGAATTAGCCACCGTTACTTTTTTAAGCAATATTTCATGGAAGAGCAATTTAAAATATTGGTTTCCTCTTCCCTCCAGAAAAAAAAATTCCAGGGGGCCTCCGTGTCAGCTGTTGCGCAGCTTTCAGCATATGAAACCATTACTCAGGGATCATTTTCCTGCAGAATAAATGGGAATATGACTTCCATTTATCATAAAAGCTATTTGCTTGTGTTCGCTCTGAGGACCTCTTATTTTTATGCGTCGAATTTCATTCAAAAACTGAGTGAAAATTGCTTAGTGATCTATTGTAAACGAAATGCTTAAAAGCCAGAATAAAAAATGGGAGTCGAAACTCTGAACTGAGGAGTAACTCAGGGAAAATAATTCAATATATTCTAGACATCGAAAAGTTCCTATATCCAGCCTTTGGAATACCGTAATATATGTTTTCATAAAGTGTGAAGAAAACTTCCTTAAAATGTTATGGACAATATTTCTATAAAATTATGAACAAAACTTATATAAAGTTATGAATAATGCTTCCATAACATAAACTTATAGACAGTTTTTGTTAAGTTGTGGATAAAACTTCCGTGATATTTTAAACTATGCCTATGTAAATTTATAAACAAGACATTTGTAAAGTTATGAGCACTTCCAGAATATACTTATGAATGTGATGGGGGGGGGGGATATGGTCCCATAGATTCCCCAATATTATTCCTAATATAATCCCTCCTATTATTCCTAATATAATCCCCAGTATAATTCCTAATATAATCCCTAATATAATTCCTAACATAATCTTTAGTACATTACCTAATATTGGAAGAAGCAACTGGAAGAAACAATTTTGCAACTTCAAAAATATAGTTTGGAAATTTGTATTGTTTTTTGTATTTTATGTGACTTTATATTCACATGGGAAAAAATGGCTCAAATGAAATACTCATGAACAATTTGTTGGAGCCATGGGGTTTCTTCAATATAATAAAAGAACCGACAAGAATTGATTTAAACTCCGAAAATATATTAGATTTATGTTACACAAATAATAATATATAATATACTAAATGAAATAATAAGTGATCACATGTCAATTTTATATAGGGTGGACAAAGTATTTACGAACTTGGGATAAAGTGATAGAATTATGATAAGGAATTTTAGTAAATTTAAAATTAATGTATTCAAAAATAAACATGGGGATATAGACTGGAGGAAATTTCTGAAAGAGAGAGTTTTAGTTGTAACATGTTATATGACAATTTTATTGAAAGGATAAGAAAGGAATATGATAATACTTTTAATTATATTTAAATTAAAAAGAATAAAAAGATAAGAAACCGTGGTTTGACAACTCTATTAAAAAGTATATATCCTTAAAATATAAAGCTTACGGGAAATTTGTATTTACAAGAAATGGTCAAGACTGGACAGACTTCAAGGAAATAAGAAACAAAATAAATAAGATTATAAGACTTAAGAAAAATCGATATTACTGAGAAAAATTTCTAAATAAAACACGAAACAACAATGGGGCAATATTAACGAATTATTGGGAAAACCAAAGAAAGAAAATCGAAAAAAATTAAATAAATACTTCCGATGACGATATTATAAAGGGAGAAAGAGAAGTGGCAACGAGATTTAACCATTTTTTCCTAAATGTAGCTGAACAAATAATAAATAAAGAAAACAATCAAGAAATGAAGAATTGAATGTTTATAATAATCGTGATGTTAACGGCATGTATATGGGAGAAATTATATTAAATGAGATTGAAAGGAAATTAAAAAATATAAAAGAATATAAGACGGCGGGAATTGATGAATTAAAGCCAAAAATAATAAAATTATGCCCGAATGAAATTTTATATCCCCTTTACGTTATATGTAACAGAATATTAGAAAAAGCCATATTTCCTAAAAATTTGAAAGGTAATACCAGTATACGAAAAGAGTAATAAAACAGATATAAACAATTATAGATTAATATCCATAATTTCTATATTTCCTAAAATATTGGAAAAATTTTATTTAATAGGATAGTAGATTAGCTTAGAAAAAAATGTATAATATCAAAAAATCTATATAGATTTGTTAAGGATAAATCAACCGAAGGTGTTTTACTGAAAACAACTGACATGATTAAAAAAATATAGAAAATAATGAATATATTTTGGGATTATTCTTCGATTTATCAGAGGCATTTGATGTTATAAATAGAGAAAAGCATTTAAAAAACATGGAGGGATATGGAATCAGAGGAAAGATACTGTCCCTTTTAAAAAATTATTTAAGTCTACGTCAATAAATAGTAAAAATAGGATCTGCAGAGTTCGAACTAATGTACAACAATTACGGGATCCCCCAGGGATCTATTCTGGGATCCCTATTATATATGCTATATATAAATATTACAAAAATAGCTGAAGAAATAAATCTATACGCCGATAACGTTAATTTCCTTATGAACACTGGATGAACTATTTAATAGGGTTAAATTGTTGGTGGAGGTTCTGGAAAAGTAGTTCATTGACAATCAACTCCAGGTAAACACGGATAAGACAAAATACATGATTTTTAGAAATAAAAACTAAAGGATTGAAATAACGGAAAATTACAGAATATATATTAGCGGGACTGAGATACAAAGAGTTAAAGAGTGGCAATTTCTAGAAGTGACTATGCATGAAATTTAAATCGAAATGAACAAATAAAAAAACATTTGTAAAAAATAAGAAGAGGCGTGGGTGCAATAGCAAGAATAATCAAAGCAATACCCGAAAAAACAGGAATTAATTTACACTACGCTCTGGTTTACGATCATTTAAACTACGGAGATTGCCCCTGAGGTGACGCTGACAAACCTAAAATAAAAGAAATACAGTCCATAGTACGTAGAGCAATGAGAACTATTGCATCAAAATCAAATAAAACCGTAGGAACTAATACAAAAGAATGTGGAATTTTGAATTCACAAAATGTACACAGATTCAAAATATTATAATAAATATTTGAGAGAATAAATTACGTCAAACATAAGGATACAATAAAAATAGATAAAAGGGAAAATAAAAAGAACACGAGACTAAATGATGAATTACATGTCTGTAAAATGAGAACTAATATGGTGGCGAAATCTATTAATTATTATGGAATTAGGAAATGGAACATAATACCCACAGATATTAAGAAAAGTAAAAAATTTAAAAAATCATTAAAACAATATCTCCTGGAAAAATAAATAAAAGGTTACATCTCATATGTATCTCCAGTTAATCCTTAATAGATTAAAATATTTATTAAAATATTATTTTAAAATGCATGTCCACACACTATGGTGTTTGTGGTTATTACTTTTTATGATTTATATTATAAACTACCATGGTGCTATCTAACTGTAATTCGAGTTTGTTCGTTAGTTTAAATTGTATGTGATACGTATCTTACTTGTTTAACTACACAATTTTAATTAAGAATTTTTATCAGTTTATACCTTTTGATTCATTTTAAATACTGAAGGATGATTATGCCACCTGTGCGATTGTTCGGTGATGGGAGCACGTTAGTCATTTTTCCTTTCCTCCTATCTCCATCTCGGCACATTCCATAAAATTATGATATGCTTTTATATTGAACGCTTTTGCTTTCCGAGTGAATAAATGGATTATTTTTATTATTAGTTCTGAGTAAAATCCCTAATATTTTCCTTAATATATATGTATCCAAATATTATCCTTAATATCTATATTCAGAATATCACCTCTTGTATTATTATCCTTTACGTAGTAAGCATTGAATTATCCTTCAGTTAATCGCTTGCAATCAACTTTGCAGCCCAACTCCACAAAGTTAATCGCCTGCAATCAACTTTGCAGCCCAACTCCACAAAGTCATAATAAACGCTGTGAGTTATTGTACACTATTAGTACAAGAACGATGTACCAAAGTTTATCTGCAGAGTGGAGCACTGTCGTCGATCGGCGAACACCGCATGCTACTATTCTCGTTTGGATTAAAGAGAAATGTCGCTTTTAGTGAGTCACAATAAATTTTAAATGTAAACTATTTCTAAAACTTTTAGGGTATGTATCGGAAGAAGATTGCTTTGCTGAATGGCTCAAGATCTATTAGATTCATAATTAATATGAAGTAAAATATTTGATCCAAACAACATCTAGACGAGATTCGGCTATAGCGCTATTTCTCCTGAAAATGAAATATCCAATGTTTATGCGTACAACTATAATATTATCACTACCCATCTGAAAAAGTCATCATTAGACGTCGACACCTGAAAATCTCTAGATCGATTGATACTGCTAGACCGAATTTTACTTCAATGTAGCTTGATATAGCAATTAATAGAATAAATACAAAATATTGAAATAGGCTGCCCTTGAACTTGAAATAAATTTGACGTAATTTTGATTTTAATAATAATTCAAATGAAAGTAGAAACAAAGTGTGGTTAGAACCCAACGTTCCCTCCTTAATTTGCGAAATTGATTATTTATCTTTATTTTCAATAGGTACAGTAGGAAATCCTCGGAGCAAATATTTCTTCCTAAGAAATCTTAGAAAGGAGAGAGATTTAGAAGAAATCTTCTGATATTTGATAGAGAGAAAAATGTTTAATATTTATTACAGTCCAATTAAATATTATTAATAATGGCGATATGCCACTTACCACAGGAAAGTTAATAGAATGTCAGTTGTAATAAGAAAATTGTGGAATTGTTGCAAAAAGTCTTTAAAAAATATCAATAAATTTCAAAAAGGTGTTAAGTTATTTAGTGATGGGATTGAATAATGATAGTTAAAAATATGATTTATATAAATCTGTACCTTCGATTTAGGCTTGAATATTTTCTTTATAAGAATTAGAAATAAAATATTTACTAAGTAAATTAGTAAGTGAAGTTCTCTAACTGCATTCAGGTTAGAAATCAACGGAGTATCGTCCCAACGGTATGCATACTAGGTAACGAAACCAGCCAAATATACACCGTCTTATGCACAAGTATTTGTGAAAAAATGGACATATCCCTTGTCAAAGATTAGCTTGGCCGATAGAGTTTCAAGAGAGTAATTCTTAAGCTATGAATTCAAACCCGTATTTTATATTACGAACTATTTGTTTCTTAAAAAATATATAAAA
>QLNU02014802.1:150168064-150186729 GCA_006491805.2 Dysdera silvatica
AAGGGATATGTATAGTAAATACTGTACAAAAAAAAACCCACGCTATCTAGTGCTTTCGTTTAGTACCAACAACTATCCTTCTAATTATTCTAAAATGGCGAAATGCCAGTTTAAAAATGTTAGACAGAAACAAAAGCAATCAAATAAAATGATGATGTTTTCAACAACTTTGAAATAAACTTCATAATTTACCTCTCTTTACTTTTTAACTCCCTTGAGAGGTCTCTTAATAACCTTAAGGAATTAATTAGAAGGATATATGGCATGAAATAGGACTTATAATTATCTCGGTCTATGATATGTAAATTGTTATTTAACTTTTCTATCTTTAATTCTGCTATTTATTCGTTTAGCTACATCTGGTTGGCCAAGAATCGATTTATTATTTCTTATATTTGGACAAGGTCAATTTCTGGACAAACATTCTTTCATATTCTTTTATATATGCATATTTATATATATATATATATATATATATATATAGAGAGAGAGAGAGAGAGAGATTTGTATAGGTTTATCCTTTCATTACTTGATTTTTTTTATCGATGATGAACTTTTCTGTTTTGGAATACAGGTTGCTTAATTCGGCCAAATAATTGGCGATTATCGTTGTTATCGGCATCGCCGTGATCGCCACTTCTACCACCACCATCCTAATTCAGTTACGAGAATTTTTGTCCATCTTCCTTCAAAAACGAAAAAGCACAAAATTATATCTTTCTAAGAACAGTTCGTTTAATTAATACAAATGAATATATAGGACAAATAATAATCAGAACTCACAGAGTTCGACGAAATTGTTTTTAACCCTTTTGCTGCTGCTGACACGTTCGGTCAAAGTATCGGACGTTTTCTGTTAGGATGGGCAAAGTTGTTATTTTTGTGAACGATTCTTTTAATTGATTGATTGTTTGGCTTTTTTATGGCGCAAGAGCATCATAAAAAAGCCAAACAATCAATCAATTAAAAAAATCGTTCACAAAAATAACGACTTTGGCCATCCTAACAGAAAACGTCCGATACTTTGACCGAATGTGCCAGCAGCAGCAGAAAGATTCTTTTAAGACCAGCACATTTCTTAGATTCGTTCTTTTGAACTAATTTTTCTTTCATAATGTATGTAGGGTTGTAAGATATTATTACCCTTCACAGGGATAACACTATTGCCGCGTAGTAGTCAGACCGAAAAGCCTCCATGGCAAGTTTTCTGGAGTTTTCCGTGATGGAATTATTTTACATGAAAATTCCAACACCAATGCTATTAGCTCATACTAGATCACGTTCTTTCATTTAAGAGAAAAAGAGACACCGTCCTCATCCTGGATTCGAACCAGGGTCCCTCCATTGAGCCCGGAGTGCCTTAACCGCTAAACGAACGGGGGGGGGCAAAAATTGCTCTAATATGAGCTAATAACGTGGGTGTCGGAATTTTCTCGTATAATAATTCTCCAACGAAAAAACTTACAAAAATCTCGCCCCGGAGGCTTTTCTGTGTTGACCATATTTGGCAATTGTGTTACTCCTGTGAAGGGTAATAATATCTTACATCATCACATACGGAGAAAGAAAGTGCTGTTACACTCCTCATTGGTCCAGGGTTCAAGGCACTCCGGGCTCGACGGGTGGACCCTGGTTCGAATACAGGATGAGGACGGTGTCTCTTTTTCTTCTAAACAAAATAAAATGCTATAGTATGAGCTAATAACGTGGGTGTCGAAATTTTCACCTATAATAATATATGTATATATGATATGTTATATCGATTTTATTCAAATTCATGAAATTTGTGCACTCATTATATTGTATTATATTAAATTAAATTTGTTATAAATTAAATTGCCTTAATAAAATTAAAAATATAGCACCAAATTTTGCTTCTCGTCGCATTCCTCGATTGAACTGTAAAATATATTCTTTATATGTCAGATATACACGGAATTAATATTTCTATAAAACCAATTTTAAAATTTCATTAAAATTAAATCTGTTATATATGGTAAGTACCAATTATTTTGCTATTACAGATAGTTTAGCCCATTGGGAACAGTTATCCCTTTATGCTACTAGTATACCTAAAGATCAGATTAAATTTTTATTCCATGCACTACTAACGACTCAGAAGTAAATGATATTTTAGAACGTCCAACGATTTTTATCATTCATATTTTATCATTCGATCATATTCTAACTTCGACACTTCGTTAAAAATAATATATTTTCCGGCCTATATCATGCCCATAGGGTATACCTTTATACCTGTATTACCTATTTTAAAAGTTATCAAACAAAAAAGTTCTTAATTTTGCTTAATAATGAAAAAGGAATAATGATTTTTTTTCCTTGCTGTATTTAATTTCATTTATTTAATCTTTCGAATATTTTATCCCTTCTCATAATTTATATTATTTGCTTAAATCTAGCAGTGTTCATGAATGTCTTAAAATGATACGTATTTAAATCCATTTTACTTATTTCTCAATGGAAAAATTTACAATTATCGTTTTACGTATATTGAACTATTACTCCCTAAAATATTTTACAGAATAATTGTAAATCGTTTACAAATTACAGAACATGTAAATATTAATATTATATAAAAAGTGAAATTGTAAATATTTAGCAATTCATAAATATATTTTATATATTTGTATAAATTTCAAAATAAATGTAGTATTCATTATTGTCCACCAATTGGCTTCAAACTACTAACTTGAATAAATTTTAATAAATTTTAAAAACTTTGTAATGCTACAGTATGCCGGCTAACTAGAAATATTCCCGCACAGAGATTGGTTAAAACTGTCTAATTCAAGCCCATACTACATATGTCTCTTGGTTGGTATATTTCTTGCAATTGAAGGTTAAAGCTTAATTTTTGCTCACAATAAAGTGAAAGTTTGGTGTTGTTTATTTTACGCATTTTGTAGTTTAAAATTCAATTATAATATCAATACTTACACATTTTAAATATCCATAGGCAACACAACATTTATATATTCAATTAATTGAAACAAAACACTAAAAGTTAAAAGGAGTTGTGTATTTTTTTTAAAATCATCTTATTTCAAATGTGGACAAGAGGAAACCAGAATCAATGACCGAGAACGACTATTCACAAAAATTTAGATCCCGACGTATCGTTCTTTTTTGTGGTTCGACTCTTGACCCTTCCTTTATGAACGAGGTAAATCTATGAGTTAGCTAATGAGTCGTCTAACATCGCTCGTTGCCGGGTAACCTTCCAACAGCGAGAGAGTTAAAATAAATATATTGCATTAATTGTTCATAAAATTATATAGTATATATTTTATTCTTTTTTTAAATAACATATGTTATTCATTATACGATTTTTTTAGTTGGTCACATTTATATAGTACATCGAAAGTGTATTCTTTGACTCTTTCTTTCTACAGTTTCACTGTTGCGCTCTATATCATATATTTTTTGTGTGCGTACTTAGAAATCGAGCTTTTGCACATTCAAATCTATCTTTATACTAGTTAAAAATATTTTCCAATGAATGAAACCAAATTTAAAACAAGTAAGGCAAAATGGAACTTAAAATGGGAAAATAGTTCTTTTGAAATGACCAGATGAAGACATGAAAATGTCATATTATAGATTTAGTAATCCACTTCCTATCATACTGAAAGTGTAATATAAATGTAGTCGAGAGTTTTGGAATAATAGAAAAAGACAAAATATCTTCATATTGAATTTAGAAAAAAGCAATTTGTCCAAAAACATGAAAGAAATTATTATATATAAGTTCCGTTATTCACAGAAAAAAATGAGCTCGCCTACATCATAATAAACGGAAATAGCTGCTTTTGCAACTCCAGACCACGTCATTTGGGCGTCACTTGGAGAGAAAAATGAAATTGATTTATATTGATTTTCAGGAAATTGATAAGATCTGGTCCCTGTAAGCCCAAATCAAAGTTACACCAATATTTTCGATTGTAAGAGACCTCACCAATACTTGTGAACTGTATAGGACATCCATAGAGAACGTCCATAGTGTTCCTCGGTTCGCTAAGTTTGTTTGATGTTGGTGAAGCGAATGTCTTGAAATTGATCCACCAATATATCTGGAGGAGAACGAAGGGCATCTAAGCGAAAAAAAGACCTTCGGGTGATTCACGTTCAATACTTAAAGTCGACCTTCACACCAAAGCTTAGGTTGATGGAGTCTTTATTGAATTTTAGTCGAGCGATAGATCCTAATTTTGAGGGAGTTCTTCCTCCTGTCTCCCTTCCTCTCTGAAGACATGTTTGAATCGAGTTTTTGTGCGAAAACGCGATGGCGTTCTAAAGAGTTATTAGATATAGAAAGACGATCGTTTATATAAGTTGTAGTTGATGAAGAATTGTTCAACTGTGAAAGAAAACATCACGTTTTCGTTGGAAATCAAATATCTGTAGTCATTCAAACGTGTGCAGAACTCGTGTTTGTAGAATCTTTATGGATCTTTAAGGCAATTCAATGTCCAGAATTCATAAAAACGAACTAACGACTTACAGAGTTGAAATAGTAACAAATACTAAATTTTCCACACAACAAAATTAGCAGAAGAAGAACCTTTGTTTGAAAGACATTATTACTTGCTCAGAATAACATAATAACCAAAGTAGTTAACACACAAAACCAGTATTTTGTCATTTTCTTGGAGAGAGGTGTTAATGCAATTTTATTAACAAGGCTAACTGTTTGGTGATTGGATATACATAGTGCCGAATTTGAGTATGAACCAAGTAGGCCCGCGCCTGGTGTTCCACACAGAGATCTTAACGGGACCTGGTTCTATTTAAATCCAAACCTATCTTAATCTTGTTTATTTACAATAAAAATTTTCATTATTGATATATCTGGATAATGAAGATGATGAACTGCAAAGAAAAATAAAACGTAATTTATTAACTAAACATCGCATTCTTTATGAGCATATCCTTCCAGCCTAGAGGCCTATAAAGACATTACTTCGGCACTGGATTTGTTTCAGCTGTAGAATAGGAATTCCACACAAATAAATGGTTGATCCAAAAATTTTCTTTGTCTGTACTTTTATTATTAGTAGTAAGACACCCAGGGCCGAAGAAAGGGGAGGCAGCAGGGGTTGTAGCCCAAGGGGGTACGGTCTAAAGTCTAGGGACCCGCGCTGCCAAGAACTTAGGTTGTGGGGTGCTCGACTCTGCCCCCAAAATATTTTTGATACATTATTCTTGTTTGTATTTCAAAACCAAAAATAATAATAATAATAATGTACCCTCGAGCTCTACAGTTTTTTAATTCTTCTTCCTTAGCCTGTCTTCATCATTGAAAAAAAATAATAGTAGCTTACGTTAGTTTCTTTTCAGCAATGATCTTAAGTTAATGATCATCATTAAGTAATAAGTAAGTATAATAAAAAACAGCTTCCATGTTTCATACTTTCTGTTCGTTTGGGGGGTTCAACCCCCTCCCCCAAAAAGAAAAAATATCTACGCTACTGCTAGGGGAAGGGTCATGGGGGGTCCGTCGACGTAAGCTTGGGGGCCAGTGTTGGCTCTCTCTGCTCATAAAAGTACTATCGTACCAATTTTTTCCCACCTCCATCGTAAACTCACCGAATTTTACCCCATTAGGATGATAAATACGCAACGTTTTTAGCGTATTTACTATATTATAATATAGTAACTACACTAAAAACATAGCGTAGTTACTATATTACAATATAGTAACTACGCTAAAAACGTAGGGTAGTTACTATATTACAATATGATTAGACGCACATTTCGAGAGAACGAGGTCTCCCTTTGTCTGGAACTAACATGAAATAAACAACATTGAAGTGTTGACAACACACGGTCTGTGTGTGCTGGTAAAACGCTTCAATGTTATTTATTTCACGTTAGTTGCAGTCCAGACGAGAAGAGACCTTATTCTCTCGAAACGTACGTCGAATTATATTGTAAATTAGTAACTACGCCAAAAACGTTTTGTATTTATTATCCTAATCAAATTTGCCTAATGTTCGTCATTCTTCCGGCCTTAATTTTACCCCACATTCAAACTATTCTCTTCATATCGTTACAAGCAGGATACTTTAAAGCTCTTTTAGGTGCAAATTGAATTCATTTTGCGAAATATAAAATAATCGAATTATTATGAAACTCATCATTATTATTTTTTTCTATTTTAAGAATTGGGTCACACCATTCCTTCAAATGCTTCTTAACCAAAGTTTTTATTCTTGACTCCTCTAAATAAAAATATTAAAAACTCCCTCTAAGCTTAGCCAATAACTCCACATGTCTATATTCTATATTGATAAAAAAAAATTCCCATGGGTATTCATAATTGCCGAATTTCAGGACCTGTTTTTATGAACTTCAATATCTGAAAGAAGTGAAAGAGATAACCTCCAGTTTTATATTCTACTCCCCGTTTCCCTCCGAGAAATGCTCCGGATAAAAACTTCGAGAACTTATGGATAAAGAGATTATAGAGCTCGTGATGAATCAAAGTAATGAATGCTACGCAGAAATTAATGTGGAATTAAAGTCCCAGTATGCAGTTCAAGAACAAATTAAAATTAAGGCCCTGAAGCCTGTTTTAATGGTCTTCTAAACTCAAGGAATGCGGAAGAGCTAAAATATTCAACTTGGGAACTCTCATTTTCTCCTTAAAAGACTCCTAGCTCCAATTTATTTTAGATTAAAGCGGGCTTAATCAAAAAAGTAGTGCTTCCAAATTCCTTCATAACTATTTCAGGGACCGTAATTAATGAAATTTGCATAATTTTCATTTTTATATGAGAGAGCTTTCCAAAGTCTTTAGAAGCTATAAATACTATATGCAAAATTATATATTTAAGTTCTTTATTGAATGCTGCTTCATTTTTTGTAAATTTATGTCAATATTTTCGTTTCTGCTTAAGCCTCTAATTATAACTTACAAATTTATTTTCATCCACCAACAAATTTTAAACACAACTTGTTTGCTGTAGGACATAATTATAACGAGCCCGCATTAAGCAAGTAACAGAATTTAAGGAGAAATATATGTATATTTATTTGAAATAATTGTCAAGTACAATATAATTCAATCGCTTTTAGCGAATAAGATTTTGAGAGAGAAATCCTGATTTAAAGGGCAAAAATAAAAGATGGGATTTTCAAACGAAATGTAGGAAATTTTAAAAGGTTCGAACATGTTCGAACTTGTCCGTAGTGAAAGCCTTATCTACTCCCTCAGAGGGAAGAATGGTTGCCTGTAGCTTAAGGGTTGGAGCATTTGACGGGCAGTCAAGATGGTGTGGGTTCGGCTTCCATCAGGCGCCGAAAAAATAATTATTCTCTTTGTGAGTATTTAATCACCTAATACGGGGTTGTCCAATATTTTTGGGTAGCGGGCCACTTACAAGTTTTTCACGGATCTTGCAGGCCAGCGGTGTAGTACAAAAAAAATATTTACAAAAACCCTCTCTTCATAGTTTATTTCGGTTATTTATTTGTTCGCTTGTCATATTTATAGGGATTACCCATACGATTTTTCCCAATTTCTGGAAAAAAAAAATCTAAAATTTTGTTTTGGATTTTTTTTTATTCCAAACAATTGTCGTCGTGCCAGATTGTGTCCCGCACACCGCATGTTGGAAAACCCTGATCTAAAAGAACTACGTTTTCATTTCATTTGTTTATAAGTGCACAAATGTAGTTAAAGAATGAAATTAATACAATATTAACAAATGTGCTAAGGGGAAGCCAGGAAGAAAGCCGACGAAAGCGGGCTTGAAAAGTCCTTGCCCCCCCCAAAATGTAGAATGAAAATGACGTACAAACATACAGCACTCTTTATATATTGGTCTTGCAGCATGTCAATAAAGATTAATATCATAATTTAAAGACTTAATTGTAAGATAAACAGCTGGAGTGAAAAAGACTTAAAAAGCATAAAAGCCATACCAAACCCAGCAAATACAATTTTAGTATTTTTTTAATGTACCCAAACTTTGAGTTTCCCTAATACAAGTAGGCAGAGGCGTAGCCGGGGGGGAGTTTTGGGGGTTGTAACGCCCCCATTGCAATGAAATTTTGTATATTTAACATAGGAATATATGAGTTGTAGCTCTGTAACCCCACCTCATTGAGCCTATAACCCCCTTTATGAACTTTCTGCCTACGCCACTGCAAGTAGGTAAACCATTACATGTTCCTGGGCCCTCAGAACTGATGTGAAACATCATGTGATTTGAAATAGCCTGTTGAGGAGCCAATTGATCCTCACGTCGTAATGGAAAATTTGATAATTTAAATCAATTAAAACATAATGCAAACCAAGGCACATCCTTTGAAATATTAAAATAGACAAGCGCACTGTAATAAAATGACGATATCGCCGGATATGATAAAAAAATTCTGATAAATAAGCGTATATTTATATACGGATGGTATTTAGATATCTATATATAGAGATATCCTTATACAGTATACAGATAAGAAAGATATCGAACTTTGAAAATTGATTAATAAGATATTAGAAGCGCTAAAGTAAGTGGACTTGTGCTACCTTCAACAAGAAATACTTTCAGCGATGTACCGCTTTCAAACAGACATATTTCAAGAGCATATTTACTAACTAGAAACATTTTATCACTGGTCCAACAAATAAAAAAAATCCTCAACGTTTCGAGGATTGCTGTTCCCTTTATTAAGTGAAATTAATTGTTCTATTGGAGCTGAATCGACCGTAACCATGTACTAAATACAATGTAAAGACTGTGAAACAGTCGTACACTGTAAACAGTACACTGGCGAGGCCGGAAGAGCTCTTTGTAAACAGAAAAAGAAACATCATCGTACTATGTGGAGAGGCCGAACGTCTAATCTTCTGGAGGAAATTTCTTGGAAGGAACGCCATGTTTCTGATTGAAATACTGCAAAAGTTCTTCATAAAAATGTTACTTTTCGTCTTTGGAAACTTTTCTTGAGTCTTAGGAGATTTTCGATTACGCAACTGAGACCCTAACACCGTAAAACCTATTCCCGAGTCATATAAGATTTGTGCAAGAAAAGAGTGAAAAGGGGTGCGGGACTGCTCTGGGAAACCCCAGAAATGTAGATATCAATACAGGACTTTCTTACTTTATCGACCACACCTCATTTGATGAAGAAAACGGTAGTCCTTGAAACTTTGCGAAATTTTTTACGTTCAACCAGTAACAAAATTTTACTAGTTATGGCAAGACATGGTCGGTTCTTACATTCTTTTGTTAATACATTATGCCTTAGAAAGTATTATAACAATAAAAATAACACTGTTATTTAAAACACATTTAATACTTCGTCTATTGATAAAAAATTATAAATTTATTCCGTTTCTGTTTATTATAACTCTGTAAAATCAAAGAGAAAATCTTCTCACTTTTGTTAATTATTAAACGTCTATTGTTTTATTAATATTAAAACTTTCTGTTGTGCATTTTGTCCACATTAAATTCCTTCACGGGCTTTAGATTAAAAATAAAGCTATTAGTCAAAACCGGATAAGGCGAAGAAGATAGATGTGTAGAAGAGACCTTTGTGAAAGCTATTACTAAAACAAATGAACAAAGTATTTGCTAGAATTGCCCAAAATTCCAGGAGTAGAGCAAAGATTTTTGTCTTTAACAATTCCAAGATATTTCAGAGAGGGGTCATGCCTTGCCATTTGTCTTGACTTTAAATGCTTTGAGTTCAACCCAAGGGCTTCAAGATGATATATTCGCAAACTCAGAAGAGGAAGTCTTACTATCTTGTACTCGACCTTCTGGGATATGATCACGGAAAGATGGATGCGTTACAGGGCATGAAGTATTTTTCTCCTTTTCTCGAAGGAAGGCAACTCCAAGGAAATTTTGGAAATTCTTTAGTAGGGAAACTATTTTTTCAACATTGTATACATTATATACGAAAGTATAAACACTGGTAAAATAGCAAATGAAGAAGATGGCCCAAGCTTTGGACGCATCAGCAGCAGTTCTTCACCAGGAGCAATATAATATATACACTATATGCCCAAAAGTATCCGGACACTTTGGATTTTTTAATTTTTTTCCAATTTCTAAAAAACTACTAGAACAATTATTCTCTAATTTTGGAGATAGATACATAGAACAGGCTGGAATGCATACTTCCCAATAAAGCTTCAGTGACTTCCGGATTTAACGAGCCACCCACATATTGACAACGTGAAAAAATATATTTGATCACCCTGTATCATAAAAAGCTGGAAATTATTTGTAACTTTCAGAAAATATTTAACCAGCTATGCTTAATGCCTGTGTGCATTTTTGTAAAGCAAACATGTATATTCATGAAGATAGAAACGTTTCTTTAAGAAAACCCAAATTTTGTCACATATTTTTTGCTTATAATATCCACAATTTTCAGTCAAATTTCACGAAACTTACAGAACATTTGTCAACGTACAAGAAAAATATTATACTTAAATTAGAAATTAATATATTGAATACACGATGAGATATGAGCATTTGAAGAAAATAATTTTTTACTGCGCATGCGCGAAAGATATGAATAACTTTCTTTCATAATTTTGTAGTCAATAGTATAGGGCAACTTCAAAATATATACCAATGGGATATCTTGAAAATTCAGAAAGTTATCGACGATAGAGTGAGCCGTATTTCTCTAATTCTCTAAAACTAACTAGATGATAAGGGGGTTTTCCACAAATTGTCATATTCCAAATTACCAAACACCCCTGTTCTGAAAATGAAATATTCCAGATTTATGCAAATAAGGATCAAAAGTATCTGGACACCTGCATGTTTTGCTTCTCCTTTACAGAAGTCAAAAACCTTGCTTGGTGCAGAATGACCATTGTTGTCCTTGCGCCATAAAAATACAACAAACCAACAAGAAGTCAAAAATTAGTATGAAGTGGGACCACCTTTTGTTGCAGTGATGACTGCCACTCTATCTGGGAGGCTATCTACTAGTTTCTGGAATTTTTCAGTGGGAATTGCATGCCATTCTTGCAAAAGAATATTAGTCAGCTCTTGCGCCAATGTGGGCCATTTTGGCCTAGCTCGTAGTCGACGTTCTAATTCATCCCATAGGTGTTCTATGGGATTTAGGCCTAGGCTCTTATCAGGCACGTCCAATTCCTCAACATCCATGTCAGCAAACCAGCTCTGTACAGCCCTTTCTGTGTGGATAGGAGCACGATCTTGTTGAAACAAGAATGAACCTACTCCAAACTGTTGTCACAATGTAGACAACATGGAACTGCCTAAAATGTCGAGATAGCCTCCCGTCTTCAGAGTTCCCTTCAAAGGAAGCAAAGTGCCAAGCTCGAACCATGAGAAACATCCCCAAACCATTATGCTTCCACCATCAAACTTAACTTGCGGCACAATACAGTCAAGTAAAAAGCGTTTACCCAGCATTCTCCACACCCAGACTCTACCATCTGATTGCCAAATAGTGTACCGTGATTCATTGCTCCATAACACTTCACGCCACTGCTGCAGGCTCCATGTTTTGCACACTTTGAATCATTGTAAGCGACGCTTGGCATTGGTTGCGGTAATGCTTGGTTTATATGCAGCTGCTCGGCCATGAAAACCAAGACTTTGCAGTTCCTGACGAACTGTCTTTGTGCTGACGTTGCATCCAGAGGCTTTTTGAAAATCCGCACAATCGGATTTTCCGTCGATTTCATGCGGTTCGCTTTCACAACTCTTTTCATCACTCTGCGTTCCCTGTCTACTAGACGGAGTGGTCGACCAGGTCGTGGATGCACCGTTGTAGTCCCCGTATGTTCCCACTTTACGATAACATCATTAACGGTGGAACGGGGCACTCGTAACATCACAGAAATCTCACGAACAGATTTTCCACAGCGGTGACAACCAATGACTTCACCACGTTCAAAATCATTTAGCTCGCCCTTTCCTCCCATTTTACTTTTCTAGCTTTGAAATTATAATTGTTAACTCGTCAGACTTCTTTTATACTTGTCTGAGAGCTAGAAATTTGACGTCACTAACAGAATCCACCACGTAGAGGGGTGTCCGAATACTTTTGATCCTTATTTGCATAAATCTGGAATATTTCATTTTCAGAATAGGAGTGTTTGGTAATTTGGAATATGACAATTTGTGGAAAAAACCCTTATCATCTAGCTACTTTCAGAGAATTAGAGAAATACGGCTCACTATATCGTCGATAACTTTCTGAATTTTCAAGATATCCCACTGGTATTTTTTTGAAGTTGACCTATACTATTGACTACAAAATTATGAAAGAAAGTTATTCATATCTGTCGTGCATGTACAGCAAAATTTACTTTTTCAAATGCTCATATCTCATCGTGTATTCAATATATTAATTTCTAATTTAAGTATAATATTTTTTTTGTACGTTGACAAATGTTTTGTAAGTTTCGTGAAATTTGACTGAAAATTGTGGATATTATAAGCAAAAAAATTGTAACGAAATTTGAATTTTCTTAAAGAAACATTTCCATCTTCATGAATATACATGTTTGTTTTACAAAAACGCAAGAGGCATTAAGCATAGCGGGCTAAATATATTCCGGAAGTTGCAAATAATTTCCAGCTTTTTATGATACAGGGTGATCAAACATATTTTTTCGTTTTGTCAATATGTGGGTGGTCCCCTAAATGCACAAGTCACCGAAACTGTATTGCAAAGTGTGCATACAAGCATGTTCTATATATCTTCAAAGTTAGAGAATAATTGGCAGAGTAGTTTTTTAGAAATTCGAAAAAAAAAACAAAAAATCCAAAGTGCCCTGATATTTTTGGGCATATAGTGCATGTATACATAATATATGTACCACACAGTGAGAAAAATATCCAGACACCAAGATGAAAATGTTAGAACTAAATGCAATTACATGCATCTTTGTAACAAATAATTACACTATGATATTGTAATTATTTGTAACAAATAATTACAATATCATAGTGAATAAACAATTTATTTATTATATTGGAATAACGGTATAATTTACAGTTTCTTTCAGTACCTCCTCTTGCTTGAATATATACGAAAATATGATTAAAACGTCTATAGAATTAGTACGAAACATTAACCATTGATATACTATTACAGTGACACTCTTGTACGAAAATTTTCTGACAAATCACATAAGCGATATTATATATTACAATTTTAAGAAATACATAAGTATCTATGGAACGTTGTATATTTTTAATCAAATTTATGTCTTTTAAAATTGTGATATCCACTTACCTTTGAAACAAACGAATACTGTAGAAATGTACAAAAGGATACGCATCTTAACATCATTGTAAATAAATAAATATGGATATATTTATTATTTATGCAAATAATTGTCGAAATGTATTTATTTACTTTCAGAGACTATTTCTAAATAATTCTCGACTTTAAATAATCTTTATTAAGCGTCAAAACAATTCATAAGCAAGATAGTTACGATATTTTCATCACGTAAAATAAATTATTATTAGTTTTTAAACATAGTTATATTGATGAAAATTTTAATTTATTTCAAATTTATCAATAGCTCAAATAAATGAAAAGTTTACAGTTTAATTACAAATTGCCTGTATTTAATTCTTGAAACAACTGGATTTGGATGCGACATAGTAATATACAAGCATTTCTTTGACATAAACAATTTTTAAATAAGAGAATTCAATGGCAACAATTTTAAACTAAAAGTGAAATATCCCGGAAATAGATTTTTGAAATTGTATCGCGTAATTGAAATTTCCATTTTGTCGATCCTTTGACAAAAGTGTATTTTCCATGTACATTTCTAAACGAACTTCTCTGTGACTAAATTTTTTTTTCTTCAATTTATAGATTTCTTTTCTTTCCTGTATATCCTTATTGAAAATTTTGACTTAGAAATAAAGCCGCTATCGCGCTGGAATCTTACTTATAAAAGAAACTATTTTTTAAAGAAAATATTAAATTTCTTTCACCCATTCAATCGAGCTTCGTGTTGGGTTTACTTAAAATTTGTGTTGAAATTCAATGTTTCACAACAACGTAACTGAAAAAAAAATCTTCTACTGCCGAATTCCAATTAAATTAGTTTTTAAAAAAAAATTGTATTTCTACATTCACGTTCTACACCCATAAATGAGACGAAACTGCAGCTGTGTATTTCAAAATAATTTATCCTTTCATTTTTTAAACCAGTTGTGTCCAATTTAATTATAAAGAGTTATTGTTTCTGTGTTAACTCTTGCTTAAACACCATGGATATAGAGCTATTGTTATCAATGTAAACATATGTCTACAGTAATTTACTATTTCGTTTGCATAGACACGGGAGCTTATTTATATAAATATGTATATAAAGTGCCCATAAATTATCTTTACAAATTAAGACTTTAATAACTTTAAGACTATACTAGGTAATAACAAACGGTTTTCAACATGTGACAAGATAACTCTTAAAGTTTTGTTTCCTCATTCAGACACGCCAATGTGGGCACCCGAAAGATTCGTTTCACTTGGGCATCGGATCTCGTCTCTATGAACCAGACTACATACTGCGCTTTCTCCTTTGGCGACCACATTTTTCGTCAAATCTACATCACCTGGAAAATAACAAAACTTTATGAGTTATGTTGTCTCATGTTGAAAACCGTTTGTTAGTATCTAGTATAGTTTTAACGTTATTAAAGTCTTAAGTTGTAAAGATAATTTATGGACACCCTGTATATATATATCATCATATTCAACCATTATCTATCCACTGCTGGATGAAAATCTCTCCAAATGATTTTCACACAAGTCTATCCTGATCAATTGGCTTCCACAGTAATGCAATTCAACGTCTTTTAAGGAGAAGCCTTTTAACCCCGATTTAACGAGTTTAAACGTGAAGCTTTTTATGCGAACTTCAGAATATTTAGAAGAAATCAAAATTCGAAAATTAAATAAAAGTCGTGATTGAGAATTTTTTTAACTCAGACGATTATTACGAAACAAACTCTATAGCCCCGAAACTGAAGAACTTTTGGTAACTCTCATCCCTTTCGCAATACATGAGGAATTCGCATAAGACGCTTTCTAGAGACAAAGAATTAAGCCGAGCATTTATTAAACTGAATAATTCACAAGAAGTTACTGAACTATTAAAAGTTACTGAAAAGTTAAAGATACTGCACAGCGAAACAAACTAATGATAGTCTTTTAGAGCATATCTAAAAGAGAGCTTATTTAAGGTATGCATGTTTTATGACCATACATATTTTGACTATACAGACTTTTTCAAAGGAAAAGATTAGGGGTTGCGCTGCTCAATAAAATATCTAAAACTATTAAATATTTTATAATAAATATTAACTGTTAATATTCAACATATTACATAATTAAGCGATTTTTTCTGCCATTACCAAAAATATAATTGCACACCTTCAGAAGAAAAAAATGCCCTCATTTCTTATATAACTTCATATACAAGCATTATATATACTTATATGTAACTTCATATAAAAAGTGTGGTCGCGAAAACTGAACCTGAAGTTTGTGTCTAACTGATAGCGGATGTATGTAAAGTGGGATGATTTTAATAGTTGTACTGGCATCATGGGATTGTAGAGAAAAGTCTTTGAGTAGTTACAGCACATATGTCGCATTCATTTGGAATTGAAGCAGCAATGCGTAAAAGTGAGTCGCTATACCGTACCGCACAAAGCAACAAGCGCCGATCGTAGAACAGTGTGTTGCTTCGTTGTCCTATGTCGTGTCTTCAACTTTTTCAGTCCAAGAGGAGTGAAGAAGGTTGAAGACGTTCTGGATTGGAGACTTTCTGGATCTACGATCGACGCGTGTTGTTTTGTGCAGTACGGCATAACGACTCACTTTTGCGCATTGCTGCTTCAATTTCAAATGAATGCTGCAACTACTCAAAGCCATATCTCTACAATCCCATAATGCCAGTACAACTATAAAAATCACCCCACTTTGGGCAAAAAATAATAAGCAAAGTTGGCTCGGGCCAAAAGTAATAAGCCAAATTGGCTCTTGCCAATTTGGCTTATTATTTTTGGCCCTACACTAGCAATATCAGGACTGAACAAAGGGGAATTGGGGAGGACGCAGGGGGCACCCTTGATCAGAATAGAATTCCTTAAGTCCTAAATTGAATTTTTGTTGTTAAATCACTGTTGCACTGCAAATCAATAAAATTATCATTCCCATATGCGTGTTAGAAAACTAAAGTGAAACACTATTGAGGGAAGATCGCTTATTACCTAAGACCCCTAGCATTTCAAAACATTTATTACGAAATGTAAAAATTCGAAAGGAATAAAATACATATATTAAGGAATAATAAAAATGCATATAAATAATAATATACAATAAAAATACATATAAATAATAATATACAATAAAAATACATATAAATAATAATATACAATAAAAATACATATAAATAATAATATACAATAAAAATACATATAAATAATAATATACAATAAAAATACATATATTTTATGAATATATTTCTCAGAGGGAGAATGGGAAGTCAGGTTTGAGTGAAACAATTTGTACTTTTTTCATGATCCGGCATGCCACATAAAACATGTTGGCGGGCCGCAGGTTGAAAATAGTTTTCTTTTTATCTGGACCCTTTCGATGCCTAATAAGGGCATCATTAAACGTATTGCCCATAAGTTTCGAGACTGTTACCATTAGAGGATACATAATGGCACATAATGACATAATGACAGAAATCAACGCCATTACACTAGAAATCCTACGAAATGTACTCCACTATCTCATGAAACGAGTGACAATTTGTAAAAATGAAAAGGGAGGACATACTAAATGCTTAGCATTAATATTTACCCAAGGCCATAGCCATGATTTAATTCCGGGGGTTCAAAATTTTTTACAGCATGTATCGATGCAATCCCAGCATGCAAGGTTGTAGGCAAGGCCTATTAAAAATTTATTTTCGGGGATGACCGGTATCTATAATCCCCCCTTTGGATAAAGGCATGTATTTACCAATCAAAGTGTATGAAACTGTTTTTGGTAACTGTTCTTTTTTTCGGCGGGTCGCCTTTTCGCTACCTCACTCTGAACGGAGAAAGGGAGTACGTCACCTTTCACAAAACTAAAATTTTATTCTTATGCCGTATTGGAATTTCGGAATTGAAACGAAATTATAATACTTTTATTTTAATTACAATTTATTTTAAAAATCTAAAAAAAAATCTGTAAATGGGTAAATGGAAAAAAAATTGAAGTTTTTTCCATTCTCAATTATATTTTTTCCTTTTTTAATAATTAAAGTAAATAAACATTTTCAGTGTAATAAATCTTAAATAGAACACTTTCTCTGACTTTTTTTATTTTTGCAAGTTTAAATCTTAACTTAAAGTGGTTGACTCACTTGCCACTTTAAATAATTTCAAAAATAAAAGAACTTTACATTTGCTTCCTTACATATTTTCGCCCGATACCCCACGATAGTTTACACTTCTGAAAAAGAAAAACACCTTATCATAAAATATCTTATACGCTACGCAAACAGTTCTGTTAAAGGAACAGATACGTTATTTTCCAATAAAAATTTTTAAAAATATGTAGGTTAGAATATTTTTGACTATAGAAGCGATGATTATTTACGTGATTTCAAATAAGCCTGGTTTATCTGGAATAAATATTTCTTTTCGTTATGTGTCATCCGGTTTTTATATTTTACTTTTCCATGTTCATTCACCATCGTGTTCAAAACGACGCTAACGGCTTGTAAAATTTTATTTTCGATAAAAACTCTTTAAAACGTGATTTGTAGGTGTTCAGAATTGCATGTTACTGGGACAAAGCCAAAAAATTTGCATAGGATGGTACAGCCTTCCAACGTGATTTAGACCAGGTCGCTAAGCAAAATTACTGCAGAATTTAAACCGAGATCGCCTTCCTCAGAAACAATGCATTATCGTCAAAAACAAAAGCCCACTTCAAATACAAGTTTTCTTTCACCCTTTTTCCCCAATTTTAAATGAAACAGAGAGAGGAAAAGTGGGCAATTTCTTTTGCTATACGGTTTGGTAAAACTACCAAAAAGTTCTGGCTCCGTTTTGCTATTTTTCACCAGTTTGGTAATTTCACACAAGACCGCTTTCTTTGACAGGGGTTTGGATCAGACGTTAGACTTTTTATCAAAATGTAATCCGGATTTGGATATTGTAATGAAGGTGTGAAAAATGAAGGGGAAATGTATATACTGACTAAAAGAATTTGTTAAAATAAAATTATTTTAGTTTAATTTAAAATATTTGCTCGCTTCTGTATTTCTTTTTTTTTTTTCGTAAATCCAGATTTGCCAAACAAAGAGTCCAAGGGGGAAGTTCAGTCACGTTCTTTAAATATCAGTAACGATATGAAAAATGGAATGCCGCAGGTAGATATTTCAAAACTGACAGTGATTATCTTAATATTATATACTCAAACCACATACCAGATAATAAATTATTTAAATACATAAACGCGTTGGAAAAAACCATAAATAAGGGGAAATTACGACATGTTATACAAAATAAATGATATATTGACAAACAGAAAAAAATAAATAAATCAAGCGTTGACATTTAAAGTGCAATAAAATAAATATTGAACTGAAAAAAATAGAAGAT
>QLNU02014802.1:150186829-150204379 GCA_006491805.2 Dysdera silvatica
TGTGTATCCATATTTTCAGCCTAAATTCAATGTGTATGTACATATTTACGGTGAATTATTTTCTCCCAAAATCTCTACATTTCGAATTACGGACTGAGTTGTTTGTCAATTACAAATTCAAAAGCGTTTGAGATAAGCATGCCTTACATAGCAACATTCATGACGTCACGCAGGTGGTAGAGCAACAACGTCACATGTGCAAGTGTCAAATTTCTCAGAAATACACAGTAAGCTCGCTATTCTCCTTAGCCTTTCTATTAGAGACCAGGTATTTTGAACTACGGGGGGGGGGGGGGGTTGGAAGGAGTGGATGACATGTAAGCAGCAGATTCAAAAAATTGCTCAATCAAAGAAGTCAGGCATAATTAAACGGTTGTTTTTGTTGAGGTAGGAGTATGTATAATACTTATAAATACATTTGTTATTACGTATTAATAAAATACTTTCAATCATAAACCTGTGTGCATTTACATTGCATATAGGAACCTTTCTATTTCGAGTAAGTTTTTCATTACTGTGAAGGAATGAAAAACTTCTTTGAAATAGAAATAATTCTGAAATATAATTTTAATTTATATATATAGTAAGTACATACTCTCTTATTTATATTTGCATTGAATTAATTTATTAATCTTATTAATTTATTTGTCAATGAAATTTACTTTTAATTATCCCATGTACTTCGTTAATTAAATAGTTAACACGGCGTCGATTTGTTTTCAGCAATTATTTTTAACTTTTTTAAACCCACCCTATAAAAACTTGCTAAGCAGGTCTGAACAAGAATTCATATATATTTGTTTGTTGTTTTAAAATACGTGTTATAGTACAAATCCAAGAAAATTGGTGAATATAGAATAATCCTTAAAATTTAGGTCTAATCTAATTACTGGTGTCTTGTTTAATTCGATGATAGTATTTGCTAATAAAATAGAATCTTACCCGGTTATAACGTCATTCCTGGAATCGGCGAAATTTTGACGCTATAACCGAGTGGCTTTATATCCGATATTTTAAAAATTTGGTACATAGTTTTTTTTTCTTCTCCTCCTCCTCCTTTTTCTTCTCCTCCTCCTCCTTTTTCTTCTCCTCCTTCTCATCCTGCTCCTCCTCCTCTCCTTCTTCTTCTTCTCCTTCTCATCCTCCTCCTCCTCCTCCTTCTTCTTCTTCTCCTTCTCATCCTCCTCTTCCTCCTTCTTCTTCTCCTTCTCATCCTCTTTCTCCTTTCACTTTGCCATTTTCCCATGTTTTATATGGGGTTGGTGTTATGCTCTTTTAACCTTCCTTTCCACAATCTTCTATCCAATGCCTCTTCTCTACTCCATCCATACACTTACAGATTTTCTGTCAATTTTCACACAGCCGTGGTTTTTGCCTTCCACATATTCCTCATTTCTCCGCTCCATATGCCCAAGCCATCTTAACCTATGTTCTTGTATTTTTCTTCCTATGGGTCCAACCTTGACCGTACCTCTAATTAGGTTATTCCTTATTTTATCCCTCCTTGTAACGCCATTCATCCACCTCAACATTCTCATCTCAGCCACTTCCATCTTCCTTTCATGCGCTCTTGTAATTGGCCAAGTCTCCGCCCCGCATAACATTGCAGGTCTGACCACAGTTTTATACAATTACATACATTTTATACAATGCATGGTATTAAAATACGTAAATTGTAGTATTAGTCCAAACAGTTGCTTGTATTTTAACATAAAAAATATTTTATAAAAATTACAGACAAAAGCAACAAGAAGTAATAATTATTTAACAATTATTACCGTAATTTTGTTTTCCAACAATAGAAAAATTTCCAATTTCGCATTAATTTTAAAAGTTAAGAAATGTTGCAGAAAAGATTGGTGCATGGGCAAAGTCGAAATAAAATAAAGTTCATTTAATTTTCACATTTTATTTTTGTGAAGAATGAGCGTGGTCAATTTGTTTTCATTCAAAAGCAGAGATGTGAGCATGATTAATAGAAGAAGTTAAGAGAAAAAAGAGGGCGAAAAACGTTTCAAGCCCATGCCAGATTCGACTAGAACAAGTTGTAAGCCTTTAGTAATGAGCAAATGCGGTAAGGAAGTTAAAATCTTTTTAAGAATAAAGAAGGGCTGCAAAACAGAAGAAATTATTCCGATACATGTGTACGGGAAGTATAAAATGACTGTATTAAAGCATTGTGGCGTTCTATCCAGATGTTGTGTACATTTTGATGTTACAATCAGCGAGGGGAAATAACGTTATTTCTATAAGGCTCGCGAGAAGACATCCAATTTTTGAAGTAATATCAAATTGTCGTTATTATTATCATTGCAAATCAATCAAATCAAATTTTCATGTAAGATAATTTGACGTAGCATTACGCAGATTAGATTTATAAGCAAAGACAGAGTTATAAGAGTAAGTAAGGTAAGTCAGAAGGCCCATTGCATCGAAATTATGTAAGATAGGAAATTATGTAACCTTACTTATGCTTATAACGTTGTCTTTGCTTATAAATCAAATTATCATCATTGCAAATCAATCAAATCAAATTATCATCATTGCAAATCAATTAAATCAAATTATCATCATTGCAAATCAATTAAATCAAATTATCATCATCGCAAATCAATTAAATCAAATTATCATCATCGCAAATCAAGTAAATCAAATTATCATCATCGCAAATCAATTAAATCAAATTATCATCATCGCAAATCAATTAAATCAAATTATCATCATTGCAATGTTCTTATTATCATCATTGCATTCAACCGCAAATTATTTACTATATTTTTCTTATATAACCACTAATTTATTGCATCATTTGACTAATTTCGTACATAATTTAAAACCAATCTCATGCATAGTTTAAGATCAATTTCATGCATGATTTCTCATTTATAAGCCTATTATGCATAAATACACACTAATTTCACATATAAATACATCAATTTCATATATAACTTCATTAATTTTATATATAACTTTATATACGAAGAAAGCACCCCGTGTTTTCTACAAAAGATTTAATCAGTTTCCTACTTAAAATTTAAAATTTTTAATTAAATGTAAAGTACTCTTAAATTTCCTGTATCAATAATTGATGCATGTAATTATGATGTATTTATTATACGTATTATTTTCTGCCAATGAAGGCGAAAACGTAAAGTTTAAGTACTTTAATATATTAAGTAAGACTTTTTTCTCTAGCTATTCTTTATGCTTAGCCCTGTACTACAATTCGGGGTTCCTGGAGTATTTGCCGGTTTAAATAATTGTGGAAAGTGAAGGAGCTGTAACGTTCTTTTCTAATTTATTTTCCGCTGAGACTTTGAGGTAAACCTCACAGTTCTAAAAGGAAAATAATACGAAAGTTACGGCAACCTCCAGAGCAAACATTTCTTGTGTTACAGAAAAAGATAAATTTGTTGCGATCTGGAAAATTTAAATAAATGCCTATTCAAATATATTCACTACATGAGCAGTATTTTTTTTCTATGCGGTTTAAATCAAATAAAAATCAAATAAATTAAATAAAAATGTATTGTTTATTTATATTTTTGAGGCGCAAGGACAGTAAGGGTTATGCTGCTTAAGAGCCTACATTTTTTCGGGGAATTCGCTCCGCTTAACGCCTAGAGAACCAACCTCCTGATCACAGCTTTCTCCCGCCATTGGGAGTGGAATGTGAATAAATAGCGCACCAGGTGAACGTAAGGCTACTAAAAAGAAAGAAAGCTGGCGCATCCGCCATTTTGATGTCTAAGTTATGGTTGCAAATTGTATTTATCGGGGACGTTTTAAAAGTTTTGCCAATATTTGCATTAGTCGGTGAATCGCGGATTGTTGACTATTTTGATGCCAAAATAGCGATTGCTGCGCCAAACCGGAAAACCTTTATAGCCAAGGTAAATGAAACGAGAAGTATACAACAAAATGGCGGATGATGCATCGGCCTATAATTCTAGGGGTTCTAAGGTGAAAGCGTTACCACTGCGACATCGCAAGGCCAGATCAGGGATATAAATTAGCCTTGTTGTGAATAATTATTGCGTTACGATATAAATATTTATATTTTATTGAATCAGTAGTATTCTCAAAGCGAGGAAAGCGGCTTGTAAATTTTTATCTTCACTGGAGACTAATATTTCGAGCCTGATTTACATCGATTCTGGATTGCATACTTTTGAAATACATTCAACTTATTTGCATATAAATAATACAGATACATACTAAACATACCATACATATGATTGGATACGTGTTGACACGTGTTCTCATCCACTAAGCAGAAGTACTTCAGACCTTCAACTAGAGGTTACCATCCTCCGAAATATTTTGTTGACACCAAAAACTAAGTTTAAATGCAAGTTTTCTTTTGAGATGTTTTCTTTTAAATGAAATAAATAGGAGAAAAGTGGAACATCACTTTGCCATTGAGTTTGCTAGAAACATAAGGGGGTATACATTTGTATAGTTCCACACCAAACTAATTCCTATATCGAAGACTGTAGAGAAAGCGATAGTGGTTTTGTTTTTAAAATGTATCCAAATAAAATCTAGATTGCTTTTTTTTAAATATGACTGCGAAAATATAGGGAAACAACGACTATTTTTGATGGACGAAATTACGGAAACAAAATGCATGTTTTTCTCGGAGGCATTTGTCTACGTGTGTGTTTTTTTCTTTACATGAACTCTCCAAACGGCTATCGATTGAGATAATGCTAGCCGCAGTGTCTAACTACTAATAACGGTATGCAAAACAGAAAAGGAAACAGGTATGTTGATTATAACTGATAGAAATTACAGACTTTATATACAGACACATATACAGACTTTATTACTTTATATACAGACTTTTTTATTACTAACATTAAAATGTCCAAGACAAGGGTTTTAATATGCATAATGCAAAATTTAACGTGAAATTTAACATGCCTTTTGAGTAATATTGCAGGCAATTAACGTATATTATACATGGAACTTAATTAATGACACATTTATATACTTGGACTGCACATTGTTTATCTATGTACTAACATTTAGTAAAATCAGAATAAAATTAGCGATATTCATGATCACGTTTTACACATAATTTTGGAGAGGCAATTGCAGGATCATTGATTTAATCGTATCTTCTGTCGGCCAATATTAATATATTAGGTGTAATCGTATCCTCTCTGAAAACCAATATTAATATATTAAATATAGTTGTATCTGCTCTGCAAGCCAATATTAATATATTAAATATAGTTGCATCTGCTCTGCAAGCCAATATTAATACATTAGGTGTAATCGTATCCGCTCTGAAAACCAATATTAATATATTAAATGTAGTAGCATCTGCTCTGCAAGCCAATATTAATATATTTAGTCGTATTTGCTCTGCAAGCCAATATTAATATATTTAGTCGTATCTGCTCAGCTAGCCAATATTAATATACTGACTGCAGTCCCATCCAATCTAGGCAAATATGAATATATTAGGCAACGTCGTATATGCTACAAAACAATATTAATATGTCGGATGTGTTCGTATCCACTCTGCAGGCCAATGTTAATATATTAGATGTAATCGTATCCGCTTCTGACCAATATTAATAGTATGTACAGTCATATTCACTGCAGGTCACTAAGATGTTGCAAAGGGTGTGATAGAACCGTTTTAAAATTCAATAAAGGGAAGTTTCAAGTATAACGTAAGCACATTTTTGGGAGGGGTGGTTTTTGTGTTTATTTTCCTATGTTAGCCAATGTTAAATTTTGCTTACTGGGAGGAAGGGAGGTGGCCTTATCTTAATTAAAACTTGAACCTCCCAAAGTAGTAGAAATTTATATACCATAGCTTTTTCCAAACAGTATTAGGCACAGGTATTATTCAATAAATCGGTACATATATGCATATTTATCCGTACTCTAGTATGTTAGTTATTATTTTGCTTGCTAAAATTAGATTAATTCTTGATAATGATACGGCTTTGATTGGCGTATTCAGCAATTTCCGTGAGTCCCAGTATTTATACATATTGTTCAACAAATTTTTATTAATTAGGAAACATTTATCAATACGCATGCTTATACGCAGCTCAGACTATATTTTGTATAATATCATATTACAAATTAGCTTGTAATCATTTTAAAATATGAGTTATATTTAGGATAGATAAGACAGCATGCCCGTATCTAGAGGGTAATCTTAGGTACCTAACCCCCCACCCCGAAACTAAATTTTTAATGAGATGAGACTTGGCTACTGCCAGGGCTTGATTTCTAACAAAAAAAGTGTACAGAAGCCCTAATATGATAAATCGATTAAAAAATCGATAAATCATATCAATTGTTTATGTCCATTTTTCTGGACAACAAAATTCATGACTTTTTTGGCAATTTATGATCTTGGAGGGGCTGCGGTTAATATTCAAATAATCTCCAAAGATGAAGAAGTACTGGAGCCGGGCTCCCGTGGGCTCCAGCCCAATTTAAGCACTGGCTATGACCTTGCATGCTGTGATTGTATCAACACATGCTGTAAAAATGTTTAAACTCCCCCGAAATTAAATACTGGCCCCGGCCATGTAAGACAGTAAAATCAAAATTGAACAACAATGCTCAAAGCCATACGTAGTTCCCTGTATGTATAGAAGAAAATGTAATGTTAACTAAGCGGGTTAATATGTGAATATATTAATCTAGTAGTAGCTGTTGTCTCTTAAATATCAAGAGAAATCACACTGAGATCCACAGAGTTATCAAGAGAGATTTATAACCCTCCATTAAGAACTCCTCCACTCGAACTCCTCATGATTCACTGTGTACTTCTGCTCCCATTCGTATAATAGGTGCAAATTTTTTGTGAATCATACATAGACTTTCTGAAATATGTGAATGATTCTTCACAGAATGGACCACTTTAACTTCGTGATTGCTTTATGACACAGTGAATCATCTTAGAATGCATTCAACGTTATCACATGGTATCAAATATCTAATGTTTTGGAAGGGTATCAGATAGGGGGCGGAATGGGCCGCCGGCCCACCGGCTCCGGGGCCGTTGCGCCCTCGTGGGCGATAGGAGTCGAGCCTCCGAATGGGCGAGTACTCGCGCCCTTCAAAAACCCAAGGTACACGCCCTTTGGGTGGACCCTGTCCTCCCCTGTATCAAATGGCATTTATTATTATAGAATGACATCAATGTTTTTATGATGAAAAAAAAATTTTTGAGCATTTTTTACCTGTCTCTTTAAGTTTCCAAACTCTTATTTGAGCGCTATTGAAACTAAATCAAAACAAAGTAAACTTTATTGATAATAACGTAAAACCTTTTTTGTTAAACGGTATCTCTACTCAACACTTCTGTCTTTTTAAATAAGGTCAATACAGTGTTGTAACGTATCATGCAAAACAATTATATACTAATTAGTAACGTGAAACACTGTGCTAAAACTATAATAAACTATTTAAACACGACTACCACAGTTAAAATTATTTAATTAGGTGGATGACGATCGTTTCGGCAGTGAATGACTGCCTTTGTCGAATCCAGTTACAAAAGTGAAGGTAAACTTTACCGCACTTGGCGTATAAATACATGTTGCCATCTTTATTTATGGAGAACATAAATGGAAGAACATGGCAACACGTGTTTATACGCCAAGTGCGGTGAAGTTGATAGTTTACCTTCACTTTCGTAACTGGATTCGACAAAGGCAGTCATTCACTGCGAAACGATCGCTATCCACCTAATCAAATAATTTTAACTATAGTCGTCGTGTTTAAATAGGTTATTGCAATTATATACGTTGTTTGAACATGCAGGTGTAATTTATTTTTCTCGCACACAAGAAAAATATACATATTTGTTAATATTATTATTCCGTAATTAATATTATCATGTTACATATATAATATTAATAATTTTAATAGAACATAGATATTTTCTTATTTTGTTTTTGCCTTCACATTTTTTCTCTTTCTGATCAATTGCTTTAAAAACCTAAAGTCTAGTTGGGTTCAGAAATGTTTTAAGGAAATGCCTATATATTTTAAAAATTATTATAATTCCATGAAAAGTGTTTTTTTTTGTGTTTGAAGTTTATTTTTGTGAGGGATTTCTATATTCATCGTAGAATCTACCATTACCGATATGGGATTTCAATGTTTTGTGTGCTCTTCACATATAACCCTGTATAGATGTGAATTTCTGTATATAACTCAAAATTAAAATTCACAGCTCACCTTGCCAGTTACCTTTTAATTTCGAAGTTTTTTAAGTTTAGTTTAAAATAAACTAAATTTATTATACAAAGATGCACTTTATATAATATTTTAATGTTTTTAATTTTCAGGAGAAATTATTTGCCTCGAATAAAACGTAACTAAAATAATGTTAGAAATATTTTCTCATTTGCATTACGGGGCTTCTATATTTTCTAGTTAGGCGGAAGACCAAAAGTTCCGCAAAGCGAATAAAATTTGATTACAATCCCTTTGTTAAACGAGAACAAATTTGTATCAAAATTTCAAAGAATTCTTTACATTTCAAATCTTTCTCACACCGTATTCTAGTCTCAATAAAAAAAACACTCTACTGCTTACCCTCCACGCAATACAATGAGCCTGAAATAAAAAATAAATTACGACGAAGCAAGGTTCTGTATTGCCGTACTGCTGTTGTATAAAATAGAGCATCCATTCCTTCTTATGCTCGTCGCCTAGCGCACTCTTTAAATCTCCCTGGATAAACGAGCCTGAATCGTTTCATGCCCAGTACGTAATGAAAACTTTGTGGCGGATAGGAGAGATAAAAAAATCTTATTGCGGGCTGTTCTGCGGAATATTCCGCATATAACATAAAGAAAAGGATGCACCGGAACTGGTAAGCGATGTTGCGCGATTTTCTTTATGTGTCGAGGTAGGTAATAACCGAAATAGCAGTTCATCGCCGTAATTGATGCCTATGGCTGTGAGGACTGAGGAATTTTTATGAAGGGAAGACGGCTTGTGCCCGAGTTACAATCGGGGGCCTATTTACAAACCTAGATGTTGCTTCACATAGGTACACAGACAAGATTTTATGACTATTATTTAAGGAAAAAAAATGTTTAAATAAATATTTACATGATACTTGTATAATATTTGCTTTAAAACATTATATAATGTGTTTACAAAAAATTCAAAAAAGAAAATAAATTCTAGCAAGTTTTATTTATCTATTTGTGTAAAATAAGATTCAGGATTTTTTATGATTGTATATATATATATCATTATTACAATTTTTTACTGCAGTATAGAGGTCTTTGTCTTATCCCACATACACGTAGTACGGTGAAAGAAGTGAAGAGCAAGCGGCCTTAAACTCACCACGTTGGTCAGACGGGTTGGCAAGCTGCACCTATAGTTTAACGAAGGATCCGAACCTCGGTCCTCACAGCCAAAGTGTGTGTGTGTGGGGGGGGGTGTGGCCTGCAAAAGGGTTGCTGGTATCTAACTGGAAGGAGACCCACACGCTGAACGTATGTGACGATGTGTGGAACCGGCCAGGCCAGTAACCTAGTGTCCTACCCCGCCTTCAAGTGGTGCAGGCTGAGCTTTCTATTTATGTGGCAAATTAATATTTGCTACACGGATAGAAAGGCGGAAGGGGAGGGCTAATTCCTCCATTATGTTGACACACCAGAAACCATGGCCCCTAGTCTCCAGGTGCTGGAGTGCTCCTGATCAAGGCAGCGGTCAGTGTGGCATGAAAGCAGGGGGTGCTAAGAATCACTGGAATGGCCCAGGCTGCCGTTTGTTATTGACCTTGGCTACGTTTAATGGACGATCCCTTGCTTCTGAAGCAAAACTTCAGGAATTGGAAGAGGAACTAGACAAGATCAAATGGGACATTGTAGGACTCAGTGAAATTAGAAGAAAAGGTGAAGAATTGGTGGAACTTAAAAGCGGACATTTGTTTTATTATAGAGGAACGGAAACGGGAAGAACAAGTGGTGTTGGCTTCTTAATCAACAAAGGATAAACAAAGGAACGTACATGGCGATCAACTCTTTGAATCTGCAGAAGCTGAAACGTTTAGCATCATTAATTGATTTTTTAAGAAGAAACCGCAATTAAAATGGACAAAAAAACACCACTATGCCGAAGCAAACGAAATCGACTATATCTTGACGAACAAGAAATAAATTATTGAGGATTGCAGCGTACTAAACAGATTGTAGGCCGGAAGTGATCATCGAAGGATGAGATGTAAAGTGTGCTTAAATACTAAATTAGAACGACAGAAGCTCATTAGGAAATAAGTAAGTAAGAGGGTGGATCCAATGAAACTGAAAGTAAATACCGAGGCATTCAAGTTGGAATTAAAAAATCGCTTTTCTGCACTGGAAGAACTTATTGATGAAAGTGATATCTCAGAAGCAAATGAAAACATTGTTAAGACAATAGTTGAAACTGCTGGGGACATTGGTGGTGTAGCATATAAAAATCGCAGAAGAAATTTATCTGAGAAGACTAAACAACTCATGAAAAGGCGAAGAGATATGAGGGTGGACAATCGAAATACCAGTTACAGGATCGAGTACATAGAATTTTGTAAAACTCTGCGCAAAAGCATGAAAGAAGACATAAGAAAATTCAACTGTGAGCTAGTAAAGGAAGCCATTGAAAATAACAAGAGCCTTAGGGTTGTTAAAGGAAGTTTATCTGTTGAGAAGAAAGAAATCATTGCATTAAAAGGAAAGGATAGAACAGTAACAAGAAATAGGGAAGAAATACTTAGAAGAGTTGAAGAATTCTACAAAAAACTATATGAAAGTAACAGTGGATTAAACGAAGACACTGAAATAGTCGAAGGAACAGCTCCTAAAATCTTAAAAGAAGAAGTTTCATTTGCAATAAAAAATATGAAGAAAGGAAGAGCCCCTGGTGATGATGATGACATGACGTTAGATATTTTAAAAAGAAACTGGAAAATATGTAGAAGAGGTACTTGCAAAATTCTTTACCAAATGTCTTAACAACGGTAAAATACCAAACCAATGGGATTCTTCAACAGTAATTCTTTTGCATAAAAAAGAGAGTAAAGAAGATTTGTAAAACTACCTGCCAATTAGCTCGTTGCCCGCTATTTATAAAATCTTCACAAAACTGATAACACATAGCCTGAAGAAAAAATTAGATACAGCTCAACCAAGAGAAGCAGCTGGATTTCGAAGTGGATTCTGTGCACTAGGCCATATTCAAGTATCAAGAGAACTAATTGAAACAGCGCATGAATATGAACTTCCATTGTGTGTGGCATTTATCGACTAATGAGAAGGCCTATGACTTTATTAAAACGTCAGCAATCATCAACTCCTTAAGATCAACAGGTGCCTAGGATGTGTATATTGACATGGTGAAACGTGTGTATAAAAATGAAAGTGCAAAATTTCTGTTACATAAAAATAGCAAAACTATTAAAATTGGTAAAGATATGTGACAGGGTGACAAGGTTTTTCCAAAACTTTTTACTTCAGCTTTGCATATGATTTTTCAGCTGATAAATTGTTATAAGAAGGGAATAAAAATAAATGTTGAATATTTAAATCATCTGTGGTTTGCTTTTTCAACGAACCCATCTGAACTCTAAGACATGATATAAGAGCTCTCAATTAGAAGTAGAGAAGTTGGACTCAAGAGGAACCTACAAAAAACTAAAAGCATGTTCAATAGTTTCGTAGAGAAAACAAATATACAAGTTGAAAACTTTGAGCTAGAAATTTCTGATTCATATATTTAGCCAGCTGATTTCAGTGAAAAGCAACATTATGAAAGAACTCAACAGACGTATTGAACTTGGCTGGAGTGCATTTGGAAGAAGAAATTTTATCCTGAAGGGAAAATTACCTTTGTGTCTAAAAAGCAAGGTCTTCAGTGTGTATTGCCAGCCCTCTCTTATGGATCAGAGACATTCAGTCTAACTGTTGGAACAATACGGAAGTTACAGAAAACCTAAAGGAGCATTTAAAGGTGTATGCTTGAAATAATTAGGAGAAATCGAAAAAGAAACACTTCGGTCAGAGAACAAACTAGAGTAGAAGATATCATTGTTAAAGTAAACAGACTAAAATGGCGATGGGCTGGGCCTAGTGCAAGAAGAACTGATCAACGATGGACAACTGAAATTCTCAACTGGATTCCAAGAGACCACCGAAGACCTAGAAAAAGTTCTCAAACTAGATGGATGGTTGGATGAGTTAAGAAAACAGGTTGGGGTGACGTGGAAGCGAATTGCTCGGGATAGACTTGTCTGGAAAGCATTTGGAGAGACCTTCGTTTATCAGTGGATTGATAATGGTTGAATATGATGAAAATTATATATATATAATTACGAATTAAATTAAAAATCTGCATCCCCATTCGACTTCTAATGGTAAAAAAACGCTTACTGTATTCCGGGAATTGATTCTCTAGGTTCTAACGGGTTCAGATACCCCTTATACCTACCATTTTGATTACTAACCTACCACTTCGGTGTTTGCCAGTTTAAACTGACAGATAAGGACAAACTTATATATATATACATCCGATGGAGCTTACTTGGAAGCCAAACGTAAATCTAGCGCAGCAACTCTCAACTTGTAATCCGCGAAAACCTTCCGATTTCTCCGCTTACTCCGGTGCTCAAAAATTACAAAATAAATCGCTAGATTTTCTGCAAAAAAAATGAGAAAGACAGATTTATAAAACAATCCCCCTGGTCGCTGTATTTTCCAGCTAAAGGTAGTTTATTTATTTATTTTTATTTTTTGCTATTTTTCGTTTATATTCGTGTAGTTATATAAGCTCCCCATTTCTCTGAAATTTGTAAAAGATGTAACATTTTGAATAAAATAAAACTTGACGTTTTACATGCCCAAATGCTTCAAAAATACCTTCCATCGTTAATACTGCTGTCATTGGGTTTAGTACCTATGTTGGTGAAAATATCGTTGCCCTTATGGGAAAAGAGAAGTATATATATATAAAAATAAATTTCAAATCAGCTATTTACGTCAACGGATACTGCACACCAGCTGCGAGTAGATGCATTCACGAGAGATATATAAAATACATAAAAATGTATTAATATATATTTAGGGAAAAATAAAAAATAAATTAGGAATAATAGGGAAATGGATACCGTAGTAAAAAGAAAAAGGAAACAACAACTACGACTTCTTCTTCTTCTTCCTCTTCCCCGTGTCCAGATCAAACCTTACACTTCCAAAACTTTGCCGCCGTTACAGCCTTGTCAATTGCCTGAAGCAAGTGGTCCATGGCGCATAGTTTTGGTAATTTCGAACAGATGAGCAAGAGTGCTGGGCTCTGAATTTTTCTAGAGTCGCACTTCATGTCTCTATCAATTGACAGCCACTCCCTTGAACAAGTTCGTCTTACATTTCGGAACCCCAACCCCATAGGCGTACGCAGAAAGTTCGTAAGGGGGTTATAGACTCAATGGGGGGTTACAGAGCTACAACTCACATATTCCTATGTTAAATATACAAAATTTCATTGCAATGGGGGGGTTACAACCCCCATCAACACCCCCTGCGTACGCCAGTGCCCAGCCCTCATTTTATTCAAGACTATAGATATAAGGAAGTTCATGTCTGGTAGCCATCTCCTTTCTAGGTTTCATTTCTCTTCTGGTAAGTTCTTCCCTTCATTTAGCCTGTCAACTTACTCGAACAGAGTCCTCAAGGGCTTTATTTCTTGACATAAAACTCCTCCTATACTTGAGCCGACGAGTCTAGGGCATGTATCCATTTAATGGGTGTCGAGTGTTATTTTCTTGTTTGAATCTCTAAGACTCTCTGTCGCCACCTCCCTTCTAATATCTCGCGGGGCAATACTACAAAAGGGTACAGTTTATCAGTTGGAATAGATCTGAGGCATCTTGTCGCTATGAGCATTGCCTCGTTTACGGCAATGCCCATGTGTCTAACATGCGAAGATGCAATCTTAACCGGCGCCGCAGACAAACTCAGTACCAAGATCATGTTCTCAAAATGTAAGGCTGAGCCAAAAAACAAATACTACAAATAACTGAAATAGTAAAAATAAATATCAACAAACCCATTAAATAAGATAAACTGACAATGAAAGCAACACCATATGATGTAAAGAAAACATTCAAATAATAATAATAATAACAATATAGTATATAATATTATATATATATATGTATATTCAAATAATAATAATAATGATAACTAAACAAATTATCAACCTACCAGAGCTAAGACCTAAAACAGCACGTGAAGCAATGGGAATTTTTGCTGAAAAAAACATCATAACGATATTTTTAATATATGTTGATATTTCAATATATCTATATTTACCTCATATATATGTATATATATAGGAAAGTACATGCGTAATGATGTTTTCAGAAAACGATATTTAAAATTACCGTTTTTAATTACTTTAATTGGGAAAATTAAGTATAGATTAAAATTAAAGCAATTTAAAATTCGAAAACAAATTTGTGCTTTTAATTTTATACAATAAAATATCAACTAACAACTTGAAAAATATGGTTAAGTAAAAGCAGCCAAATATACACATGCGTGCCTTTGGCATAAGGGCTACGATGGTGATCCGTGAATAATTTTTCTCTGGAAAAGCGCTCGTGACGCAAAAAGGTTAAAACAGCTACCCTAGCGGGTCAAATAGTGGTGGGGGGCATAGCCACTAGACCACTAGAGATCTAGTAGATTTTTTCTGCAGGTTTGTGTTCCAGGGTATGATTCCCAAAACTACGAATGTTCAAATCACTCGAAAAACTATGATTTATGAAGCGTCATTATCGAAGCAAAATCCTTGCCTTATAATGCACAAACAATTAATTGTGCTTATGTCATATGGTGAAATATGGCTATGCTGCCCTGGTGAAACATCCTTAATATGCAAGGGCATAAAAAGAAAAAACAAATAATGAAAAAAGGAAACACAACTTTCTCGTTATCTTAATTTGCATATATTCTGTATCTTAATATATATATTCACACCGCTGGCGGATCCAAGAGGGGCGATCATGTCCCCCCCCCCCACCTCTTAAGCCGGGATGATATCGTTGAAAATGAAATGAAAAGCACCGAACACTTGGCTAAACATGTGAATCGGAAACAAATCGCCGCACTAGAAAGATTTCTGGATCCGACATTGCTATGCATTCAGTGAAATCTGTCTGTAATGATGTTGGTTATAATAGTAATATATTTATGATGGTATTCTCACCCTGCTCCTGATAAATTTAGAGTGTGGAAGATTCAACCTTCTCAATAACAGCGTCTTTTTCAGCATTATTATGAAAAGCTTTCACCATATTTCTTTGCAGTGCTGACCTAAGGATAATTTTGGACGGAACTCATGATTTAACTGACTTGTGAACCACGATTCTCTTAATTTGAAACTTCTTTAAAAATACGAACTGCGTTACATGCTATATACTGTAAGTGTGTGTAACTATATCAGGCGTGACCGGTGGTGTAGCTCTAAAAAGAAAAGTATCCCAGCGCTCTTCTAAATCAGGGGTGGATCTACGGGGAGTCAATCAGGAAACCCCAACCAGTCAATAGCCCATTAATCTGATAGGGACAGAAACTATCATCATGTATGGGTTGTTGAGCTGGCATTACAAGACTCCCCACCCCCCCAAATTCCCCTCTGGGTCCTACGCTATCTACAGCATATAGCTCCGAGCATATAAGCTCAAAATAATAATAATAACGTTATACAAACGTATGTGCTCAAGTCAAACTAATCTGAAATGCACCTCTGAAGTGAGCTAATAAAATAAAGAAAACAATTGAAAAAGATAGCCAAAAGTCGTCTTGTCGCCTTCGTTGTATCAAACAACGCATTGCGGCTTGCCCTGCGGTGGCGCAGTGTGGTAACGCGTTCTCCTATTGCGCGGCTAATCCGGGTTCGACTCCCAGCAGTGCAAAAAGAACGCTTACTCAGAGATCTCATAAAAGATCGCACTGCTCACTGTAGTCCGGGGTTTGGTTCCCCAGGCCTTAAGAGGTTCGGATTCCTCGGAAAACTGTAGGTCCCGGCGCAGCATGACCACTGTAGTCTTTGAGCCGTAAAACCAAAACAAAGCAAGCAAGCATTGTGGCTTTTTCTATTTTCGGAACACAGTTTATGATACGTGTTCCAAGCTGTAATTTCCTTTAAATTCCCACGATTCTTAGTTGATTTATTCAAAATTTTAGGGTCATTGCTCTAAAACACAATTTTCTTAATAAAATTGTCGAATCCACATATTTTTTATTTACAACTTGAACAGAATTTTGTTTGTAAAATGTATGATTTCCTAAAACTTTGCGGTGGTAGACCTCCAAGAAGAAATGCCTTATCTGCGCTAGGCCTCGACTACACCCTTGTTGTGACATATTCTGTGTTAATATAATGTGTCACATCCAGGTGGCGGATGGATACATGAGTATAAAGTTTCAAGTTTTTCCGTTGGGACAGCCATTTGCTATTCAACTTGTTAGGCGCCATATAGATTTATTAGGTTGGTGAGTAAAGTTTACGAACACATATTTTAGGTTTTATAATTGGGTTAGCGACAGTTTAGGTTTAATCTTTCTAAATCGCTATGTTCTCGTTTTTAAAATAAAGTTAATTTAATGCTAAAGAAATGCAGTTGTTATTATTGCGATTACCTCTGTTGAACTATGCAATCGGAGTCGGATCTCTTACGCAGTTTAACGAACTGTAGTGGTGCAAGGGCCCATGCCGATGCATTGCACTGAAGTTATGCCAAATATATCGAAAGACTAAAATTTCGTCCATCCTATGAAAGAAACGCAGCAAACTCTCGTCAATCTGGCCATTGTTTTGCATAAATGAGTAGGTTTATAAGCTTAGCGGGATTGCCGGATTATTGAACCTTCCCGACTATCGAGCCTGTCGCATCATCGGGTGTCAAATTAAGGGGAGGGTGTCGGATCTCTAGGAGTGCCTATAAAAATGCAATTAAATTTCTTTAGCCATTTGTTCGTGACGTCACATGCCGTGGCCCTCGCCCGTGACGTCACGTGGAAGTAAAACCACGCCCCTTTTACGTCATAGCCAGAGGCCGGATTATAGGAATTTTACTGTAGCAATCCGTTGTTTCGTATCCTATGAACCAAATGACGAAGAACTTAAATTTTTTTTGTAAAGGACCCCTTTTATAACCCATCCCGCGGTTTAAAATACGGTTCTCTCCGTCGTGCCTAAAAGCCATATGCCCAACATAAAAGGCTAATTTCCAAGAAAGCAAACCGTCTATAGAAAAACGGAACACACCAAAGAAATATACAGTCATCGGACAACCCTCTTCTTCCTCAAGATTGATTGAAACCATATCCAAAAAAATGTGAAAATACACAAGAGATATTCCAAACGCCGATGATCGTAAAAGTTGTTACGGAAAAAAGAAATCTATAAGAGAGAGGCTTTTTATCGCCAAACTGCCACATTCTTGCCATTTAAGTTCCATGCTCAAATTTTGGAGATTTTTCTTTCTTTCTTCCTATCTCTTTC
>QLNU02014802.1:150204479-150241746 GCA_006491805.2 Dysdera silvatica
AGAAAATGGAAGAAGGTTTCCAATGTGCCCTGGCGGAATATGAAGGCTCGGATGCCGCAACAAGGCCAAGAATACCACGCCAACCGGCATCTTGGAAACTCTGCAAAGCAACCAAGATCCTCAATGAACATACTCTACCACTACACCTACAGAACCACAACTCCCTACAGGAAATACACACCGCCATATACTGTGCAGCAGTAGCGGCATCACGCGCCAATGGGTACGAAGTAAGGAACGAAGGCCGAAGTAACAGAGGAAACAAAGCCCAACCACCATGGCAAGTGAGACTGCAAAAAAGAATAGAAGAGCTCCGCAGCAGCATAGGGCGAATAACCCAGTACATGCAGGGAAATAGGAGTAAGAAATTAGTGAGGAAAGTGAAGATGGCCCTTAAGAGAAATAGGATTCATACAAGACACGAAGAGCCCAATAAACACATCAGCGAATATCTGGATACCCTCAAACAAAAACTGGGTGTATACGCCAGAAGACTCCGAAGATACAAAGACTATACCAACAAAAAACAACAAAAAAAAAAGTGCTCTACTGAAGAAGACCGGAATAAGGAACTCGAGTTCATTAAAAACATTGCCATATTCCGAGGCTGCAAACCGTCTATTGTTGATCGGGCCGTAAAAAATTCTCCTCCAAAAAACCGGACACACATCTTTCTCCCAACAGCATTCCTATTTTATAGACCATCTGCTTACCGTTCGTTCCCAATATCAGCACTAAAATTGCTACTATTCTTAACAACTTTAATTTTAAAGTCTCTTTCACGCCCATCAATAAACGTTGTATTTCAAAACTAAAAGACTCGGTTGCGGATCACAACTCATGGGGGGTATTTATGAAATCCCATGCTCGTGCTCAAAATCGTGCATCGGCCAAACTCGTCGTGCACTCCGTTTCAGGATTAAAGAACACCGGGCATACGTACAAAAATAAGAATTGACTAAATCACCCATAGCCGTTCATTGCTGGTCTTTGGACCACAAATTTAACTTCGATGAAGCGAAGTTAATCTACAAACCTCCATCTCCAGCTGATCTTAATTTTTTTGGAACCTTTTCAATCCATCAAAACATCGAGCACCTGGTGAACGATTTATCTATTACGGCCAACATCCATCCAGCGTGGTCACGTTTTCTCCTCTTAAAATTTCACCAATAATTTTTTGTCATATACTTTAATTAAAAAAAAAAATTTAACACAATCCAACTTTCCCCTTATAGTCCACATTCATCTGGCTCGACCGATAGAAGGCGCCAATCCACCAACATCACCCACAACCTTACCCTTTATACAATAAACAATCGTACACTCGCCCTTACGAGCGATGTACGCTTAGATTTTTTACTTCTTTGATGAAAGCTCAAGGCTTTCGAAAAACGTTTAAAGCCGAATAAATTTTCGTTCCAAAAACTGTGCCTATTGTGTAATATATTATCCATCGAATACCAAGAATTTTGTTCTTCATCAGGGACCGCACAAAATCCCTGTTATTGGTTTGCTTTTTCTGACTACAATAATTGAGATTAGTGTTCCTGAGAACAATCTCAATTGTTGTAATATATATATACTTACATAAGTGAAGGTTTTCTTGTCATATTATAATTACGTAACAGTAAAATAGAGGTGGTCGAATATAAGGTCAACGAAATCTTGAAGGGGGTCAACAGTAAAAACAGTTTGGCAAGCCCTGACCTAGCAGAAGCAACCAAATTCCATATGAAACCTAAACATACGTTTGCTTCAATTTTGCAGTAGAGAAAATATAGGTATTGCATTCATCTTCCTCCCTCCCTCCTATTAGCATTTCTTCAATAAACTAATGCATACTCAACTTAAATCCGTCTTTTGTGCCTACCACGTGTAGGCGCCTGCGGATGTCGAATAGACCAGGCAACATATTACTGGAATATGCATTCATGATCCATAACACCGCTGATGAAACATAATGAACCCAAATTAACTGCACCAATTACTTAAGGCCTTCAGGTTCTCCCGAAACTAGAACAGTTGCCTTGCTGCTGAAAGATGATCAAGGTGGGGTGGCGAATTAATGAAGACAGAATGGTCGTATTCGCCACCAGTACCATTTGTTTCCATTATGCAACATGTGTTACTCCGCCTAGTGTTTAAGGAGAGATCACAAAACATTGCACTTGAAATCAGCAGAAATGTCACAGTATTTGGGAGTTGCAAAGGGTGGAGAGGAATTCGCGTAGAGATCCAAATGAAATGTCGTTTTCAAACTCTCTCTCTCTCTCTCTCTCCCGGTCATTGAATGTAAAGAAGTGGGTTGTTTGGTATTGAAATTGCCCATTGATTCGACATGAGTTTAAACTTATATTCAATTTATGAAAGGGCAATTTTTATAGATTATATTCCTAAATAAGTACGTCAAAAGCAATTAATGTTTTGGACGTTAAAGGTAATGGTATACAAACTATTGTTGGATGATTCTTCATAATCAAACTAGTTTTTTAAGTATCTGAGTATAATTACTCAAATGTATGGAACTCTTTTACTAGTATGGATTATGGTTACTTGGTTATACAACTTTTGTTACTTCTAGGCTAGACTACACACACATCAGTCTAGTAACTCTTTCGTTACTTCTTTCTTGCTAGACAATTCTTTTATTTCAGCAGCCTATAAAATATTTTTAATCGTGTCTTAGTTTATGAGCAGGAAAATGGTATTTAATTTAAAAATCTGATATATTCCAATGAAATGAAATTGGAGATGTCAAAATTATAAAGACTAAAATGTAAATTCCTATTTTATCCCACAAAACCAAGTAGAATATTTTAAACAATCGTAAAAAACTAAGATTTTGTATCTTTCCCCTCGAAATTGGGCAGCAGCTTAAACAAATAAGCTCCGTTACTTTCAATTTACAAAGAGATTTTTCTTTCCACGCTAACGAGCATACAAGTAGAAACATTCGTAAAAGAAGAAAGTATAGGCGAACACAAAGGGCATTAGAGCTAAGGATTTGCTTCAATCTGAGATGCCTAGGCGTATCTTTTAGACAACCATCTCAACCAAGCTTAGAGCGTGGACAATCATCCAATACAAAGAATACTTTTCTTAACTATAATTGGAATAAGATGACATTAAGAAAATAATTCGCTTTTTATGGAAACATGACGAGAGAGAAATACGACGTTTAAAACATTCTTCGCATTTAACCTAAGTCTTTCACGTATCCGTGACGTTCACCGTTATCTGAGTATATTTCTCTGAGTTATTTATCTGAGCATATTTCTCTGAGTATTTCTCTGAGATAGTTATCTCAGTATACTTCTATGAACCTTTCAATCATCGGTTGAACGTTGAATGCAACTATTGGACTAACATTAGACCTTTATTGGATGTACAATAAAGATCATTAATCCAGTAATTACATGTATATACTCGTATTTGAGCTTATGGAAAAATATTTTTCATAGTTTTCAGAGCATTATTTGGTGATTCTCTTCTTAATTAATAAATAAATAATTTATACATAAATTTACAACTTTACCTTAAATCAAAAATTCTAGAAGGGTCATCTACTAGGATTTGTTGGATGATTAATTAATGTATGAATGGCCTAGCCAAATCTAGTATTTTTATTATCTAAGTTTCGAGTAGGATATTTTGTGTGATTTTGCATGGCGTGAACAAAAAGCTTTTGACCGGAAGTTTGGTGGTTAGAATACACAAGAATCGGTTGTTTTTCTAAAAAATGAAAGCAATTCCGATTAGCAATTACAAAGTAATAAAATAATTGCAATTGAAACAGACCACTTTTCACCCTAACCTTTATGCAGGCAATCTCAGAATGAGTGATTATTTAATAGCATTAGAATTCGTCGAAAATATGTAAAATTCTGATATTTATATATTTAATATATCTAAATGGTGATATTTGTTTTCGAATGTTTGTTAGATATTTTCATTTTATTTTAATGGTAAAGAGAAGTCGGATATAACGAGCCAAAGTGCCGGTCCATTCGTGTTCATCATAAACGGATTCGAATACACATTTTAAATATTGTTCAATGATTTGTATCAAGTGCAATTGAAATTAAATTATAAGTTGGACATTAGCATGACTACCTTTTTGAGATCTGAGGAGGGAATCAATTTTTTCAAAGTGTGGCTGAACCTTCGCCTAGTTAAATGCAAGACAAGAAAGCGCTATAAGTTCATAATTGTCAGGAAGATATATTTACCACACACTACTGTGTGGAGAACTTTACAAGAAGCGTTGAACTAAAAGCGTTGGATCCACGTAAACTGAAACACAACCAAATGATGAAAGTGACAATATCAAAGTCCGATATGATTTTGATTAAAATTCCGGGCGAGCCTGGAGGTTGACAAAGATTGACCTCAAACCTTCTCTGAAAAACATTTTTATGTTTGTGGAACAGTAAGTACACAAAATATCAGCACCTGGACCACTGGCGTATGCAGGAAGGTGTTGATGGGAGTTGCAACTCCCCATTGAAATGAAATTTTATATATTTAACATAATATACATATAATAACACGTATAATTACGTATAATAACATAATATAGGACATAATATATGAATTGTAGCTCTGTAACCCCCCACTCAGCCTATAACCCTCCTTATAAACTTTCTGCTCACTGGATTACAGAATCTATAGATCTTATAGATCTGGACTACAGAAAATAATACCTGTTAACATTGCATCGCTTATTCTCCACATCGATTATTTTCTTATTTCTAAGATTTCTTTTCCATAATCAGAATTATGTACATACCAAATTTGGTGAGATTTTGTGTGCTAGTGCTTCCGCTAGTAAATCCTGAATAGATGTGCTTTAATTTGGGACATAACGTGTATAACAAGTCATGTAAATTTTTATATCTTGAAGTTAACATCATGTGGTTTTAAAAATTATCCTACTAAACAATTTAAACATATCAAAGCTTGATTTGAAAATGACTTGATCTATAGTGATATACGTCTCCACTTGGTTTACTTTAACTTAAATTATTTTTAATTTATTATAAATTAAATCTATGTGAAAATTATAAACACTTTTAGTGAACTCAAAAGCTGACGAACACATGATTAATGGTCAATACATTGTTGATCGAATACAACAGTTTCAAACGTTGGACATGCTGTTTAGCCGATGATTTTCAAAGCATCCAATAGCATACAAGTGATTAAATTATATTGAAATATAGATTTGAGCATTTCGTATCTTGCTCAGTCTATTAGATGAAGCATCATATTTTGGCATCCTGCAGTGTTTCCTTCCATTAATGCTTATCAGAAGGGTTACAAATTATAGACCTAATCCTCACCTCATCTACATTGACCATATCTGCTTTACATCTATGGATAACTACGTATCTGACGAAATCCATCATTGCTTGATGATCAGTTTGAATCTATTGATTTCCATGAGAGTTGATTGTTTCAATATTAAGTTTAATGAATCCATCCAAGCTGCTCTTCTCTTTCAGAAAGACAATTTCCAGGTTTTTAAAAGTCAATCAAACGGAGCTTTTCTAATAGCCATCTAAATATCTAAAAGCTATCTAATTCACCGTTTGCTAATTAACTAGCATCATGTCATTTTATTGGCTTGTGAATTAGACGGTTCTTTTGTTAGGCCAACATTCCTTGCTACTAACCCGCAAGTTTACTTATTCCGAGGTGAAACAGCTTTATCTGAACAAGTGCAGCTGTTAAGCTGCCTACTCGACACACGTCATGCATCTTTATCCTGTAGGCAGTTATTGATTGCGCATAAGGAATTGCGTTGGTTGGTTGGTTGCTTGCTTGCAACTAGTTATTAGCGTCTGGATGGTTAGCATGTTTTTTTACTCGCACACTGGCAACGAGTGGACCAACACTAGACATTAATAAGGCCAGTGATTAAATTAATTATTGCCAATTTATCACGACGTATCTTGGAGAACTCTTTATAACACACTCATCAACATTTGCAATTCTAAGTTCTGCAATTCATGTATTTATATTCTGCAATTCATGTATTTATATCTGAATTATTGAACTGCAATATCCCATATAATAGAACATTAGTTTTTATGCCATTTGACATGTTGTTGTAATCGTAGGTTCTGTGATTGCGGTTATGTATTGGTGTACAGTTACTGATACAGCACGATCATCTGCAATTGTAATTCTATAATACTTCGGAGTTTTGTTATTACATCCTTGGACAGTCATTTTATTTTTCTAGCGCAATAATTTTAGTTATAGATTAATAATCGATTATATTAGGAATAAGCAACTTTTTTAGGGAACTGTGGCAAAATAATATTTCGGAGTCATTCGACCTACCAGCAAACACCACCCATCAAAATATACCTCATCTCACCAATCAAATTATTACTTATTAAATTATTTATTTATAGTTATATTATTATTCACATTTATTTTATTGAGTCTACCATATGTTTATGAATGCAATTTAAACAGATATTTTGATATGTTTCTAAATTATTAAAAGAATTGCATTTTTTAAAACACTTAGTTGTAATTTATGGTGCAAGGGCAACAAGCGTTATCTTGCGCTAATCAAGACGTTTTCTTGACAATGGCCTTGTGCATTTGACGCGCGGTTTACAATAGTTTAGCAATATAAAACGCAAACGGCGTAATTATTTTACTGAATAAAACTATATGTTCAAGTTAAGGGGTTTAGTAACAACGTGTAGCGATTATTCGCTTTTTTTTATAGAAGACATTTTAGTTTTGTGGCAATATAAATTACTCATAAACTTTATCCTATGAGGAGAACATGTGAGGGATTGTGAAGAAGTCGAGATGGAATAAATGAAGTTTTGAAATAGAAATAAGGATCGTTTAAGAGGTCAGACAGTCAGTCTGTCTAACTGTCACTATATGGTTTTGTACACCTTTTTCACAGATATCTAATAACATTCCTCTTTAAAAGGTGTGAAATAGATTTTGTTGAAAAGAAATATAAAAATAGATCATAATATAAATAAATAAAATAATATGAATGAATAAAATAATTTAAATAATAAAATAATTTAAATAATAAAATAATATAAATAATAAAATAATTTAAATAATAAAATAATTTAAATAATAAAATAATTTAAATAATAAAATAATTTAAATAATAAAATAATTTAAATAATAAAATAATTTAAATAAATAAAATAATATAAATGAATAAAATAATATAAATAAATAAAATAATATAAATGAAAAAAAATATAAATAAATAGAAAAAGAAAAAAAAAGAAAAAGAAATAGATTTTGTCTGAGAAAAGTAAGTGTTAAACTTAATGTAAGTTTAATTTCAACAATTATACTTGTATTTTTTTTTAAATCGCTCCATGTGCCACTGAAAATTCAGTCGTTTGAAATGTGTGACATGCGTATGTAGGTTGCTAACTTTGGTCTATATGCTTATCCATTTTCTATCCTTTAATTATTTAACCTTTCATCAATGTTTTCATCTGTGCATATGGGATTTCTTATGACGTCTACTATTTGCAATCTCTTGTGTTATTGCGACATCTATCCAGGTGATCCATTCCTAATTATTTTATTAAAATAATTTTTTTCTCACAGATTTCCAATCTCTGCTTTTAAATGAGGATATCATTGGACGGAAATGATCCTGTAATGACCGAGCAAAAAGTTCGTTGAACACAGTTCGTAAAAAGGTCTACCTGGTAATATTTGGAATGCCAAAATACCGATACGTTGCAATGGCAAGTTTCATTTACAGTATGAAATATGACGTAATGTTTATTTTGCAATAAGCCAACATAAACTTAATCGTTCGAAACTTCGTCAATATCATGATATGATATGTGGGTTACATCAATTTCTTGAACAAATAACGCGACACAGCAGATTTAAAATTCGGCACTGGCTACAGATTTATCCATTAGGCAGCTCTGAAAAGTAAATTACTTTCTGCTATTAATGTTGGATTGCTGTTTGATATTTTAAAATAGTCCGTTTCTCTTTCCGTCGATAGTAATTATTTGCTTTGGGGCTCGTTCGAAATTCTATAATCGTTATCCCTGGTTCCCCATCTTTCGGGAAATGTGTTTCCTAATTTTGCTATCTATGCATCGGATAATTCAATAATTATTTTCGACAAACCTGAAACGTGTGGCGATTTCCCAAGCCGCTTCATGAAGCCGAATATGCCTTTCGATTCCAATTAAAATTCGCAAAACCTGGCATTGAGATACGACGTAATTCGTTTATTTGACAGTAGCGTTCCAGCATTTAATAATAATAATAATCGTTTTATTTATTTTTCTTTCGTACAGACGTTGTGTCATTTCTTAAGACAACAGTATATCAAATTTAATAATATAGCAATAATTGACAACCTGATTTTACAAAGAAAGGTTCAATTTTTAACTGAAAGGAACAATAATTTTCATAAGTAGTATATGAGCCCATGAGCGCCCATCTAAGTACTTCTAGTGAGGGGGAACTGAGAAAAATTATTACCTTCTTCTCAAGACTGTCAAACATTTTAGTGAATGTACAAGATACTAAAATGCTACAAAAATAATTTATACTGCTTGGCAATTAGTAATGAGCTAAAAAGTATCTTACTTTAAAATGTGCTTGTAAAACTTTTGAAACTTTTGCACAGAAGAATTAGGAAAGTCCAGTTTTTTGACGGCTAGGGGAGGCTCGAGCCCCCCCCCTCCCTATTCCCATATGGGTACCCATGTATGTAACCATTAGACTATCTCAACATATATATAAAGCCCCATATTTGGTTTTGTCTTTCAGTATTGGTGTTCTTTGATTGTACAGGAGTTTGGGAAATTTGTCCACGAATGCGGCCTTATTTTCCCCAGAAGAGAGCTGTTAAAATGACAGACAACAGAAAGTGAGATATTATTGAATAACTAGGTAAAAAATTGACCCGAGTGAAGAACTGAGTATGGAGTTGTGGTGAAAAAGCATTAAGGAAAACGCCCCATGTCTGCTAAGAACACTGTGGCGCAGACAAGATTCTGCTGAATGAAAGTGTTTCAATGAATGTAGTGAGGATTAGCTAGTATAGGAGGAGGAGGAGGAGGAGGAGGAGGAGAAGAGAAAAGTGCTGATGTGCTGAAAACCATAAAGAATGTCTCACGAAGAAGGCGATATCAGTATTTGTATCCAGTAATTTTTTTATCAAATATATCCTGTCGTTTTCTTCTTATTTTTCTTCCTTCTTTTCCACCTCAATATTATTTACTGTCAACAAGGTTCGTAATCACGTATTGGCTTGTTGTTAGGCAGTTTCTTTGTTGAAATAATAAATACTGTCTGTTTAGTAAGTGTTCTTATGGTATACAGACTACCATGACTAGAGACAGATAATGCTTACCCTATTTGTCTACAGTGTAGCCACAGTCTGTCTGCAAACAATGTAGATGCAGTCTGGCTGCAAACAATGTAGACGCAGTCTGTCTGCAAACAATGTAGACGCAATCTGTCTGCAAACAATGTAGGCGCAGTCTGTCTGCAAACAATGTAGACGCAATCTGTCTGCAAACAATGTAGACTCAGTCGGTCTACAGAGTGTAAATACAGTCGATCTACAGACCTTTTCTACAGCGACAGCGTTATATGCCAGGAGTTTTCGTGGTAGACCGAGAGTGTGTAGCATGATTATATTATTTGTCACACAAATTACGAAGGACTATACCATGTAAATAATAGTTAGTGTGATATTTGGTCTACGATACTTTTGCACACAACCAGACTGCTTAAAGAGTATCACTGTCCAGTGATTTTCAGGGCAGTGATCCTAACCATTGGGCTTCTAGGGTATGTTTATTCTTCTAAGGCTAATCCTTACAACTTGAAACGAAATGTTAAGGTCAGAAAAAATTGTGCATGAAAGAATCTTTCAAAATCCAATCAATGATAGTTGTAAATTATTAGGTTTGATAACTAATCATGTCATAAATATGATACATAGCATTAAATACGGATGAGCTGTATTTCTTGGATGCAAATATTCAATATCTAACAAAATGACTTACGTGAAGATCCTGGCGATTCGATATTTATTTCATTGCCATATAAATAATGAATGATGAAAGGAAGGGATTTAAACTATTGTTCGTTCACGAAAAGTTGTCTGATGGTACCATCAGAAACAACGAGAGCTAACGTCATGAACGTCCTAGCCGATTACAACAGAGGGGAGGATGTCATTTCAGAACTTGTTTTTGACGCAGACAAAAGTTCGCTAAAAACCAGTTCTGAAATGACGTCCTCCCCTCTGCTGTAATCGGCTAGGCCGTTTGTGACGTCAACTCCCGTTATTTCTAACGGTACCATCGGACTACTTTTCGTGAACGAACTATACGTCCAGCGTATGTATATTAAAAATGCGCCAAATGGCATACTGGCTGAATCAGATAACGATTTACCTCATCCATAAGAAAGAAGGGCTGCTGTCATACAACGAGAAGGCTTTCATTTAATATGTCGTTAATACTGATTCGACTCCCAGCGGCGCCAAAAAGGCGCCTTTCGTCTAAATACACAGTGTAGTCCAGAGTTTGACTTTTTAACCTGAAGAGGTTTCAATTCTTTTTGAATTAATTGAAGTCCACTTGATTCTTGTGGCGTAGTTGTAACTCAGTCGTCCGTCGAGCAATTAACTGCGATTCACCTCCCAGTTGTGTCGTAGAACACCTACCGTTTTGCGTCCCCACCGTTGTCCGGTGTTTTGGTCCCTAGGCAGCAGAGAACGAGATTTCTCGGGAAACTGGAAGTCCCGGAGCATCTTGGCCTTCGCTGTCCTAGCAACATAAAATCACGGAGCGAACGAGAAGCGATTAACATCATTGATTCCCACAAGTGAACAATTTTAGTACGTCCCTATTGTATGTAACCCAAATATTGAAAAATCAAACCCGTATGCAAGGTATAGTTCGTTCACCAAAAGTTGACCGATGGTACCTTTAGAAATAACGGGAGCTGACGTCACAAACGGCCTAGCCGATTACAGCAGAGGCGAGGACGTCTTTTCAGAACTGGTTTTTGGCGCAGACAAACATTCGCTGAAAACCAGTTCGTAAATGACGCCCTCCCCTCTGCTTTAATCGGCTTGGCCGTTTGTGACGTCAGCTCCCGTGAATTCTAACGATACCATTGGTCAATTTTTCTTGAACAAACTATATGCCACCAGCTGCCAGATAAGTTATACAGAACAATAACGTCAATGCGTTTGTCAATAGAACGATAAAAAATAACATTTCGAAGCTAAAAATATTTGCTAACGAAACTGAAAATAATTAAAAATGAAATAAATAAAATAAAAACAAAATAAATAAAAATAAAATACTTAAAATGAAAATAAAATAAACATAAAATAAATAAAATGAAAATAAAATAAGCGCAATTGAAACTATAAAAAATTAATACCCATTTTTTCATATTAATTGAATATCTCTTCTGTTGCCTCTAGACGATTAAAATTACTAGTAATTTTTTAATTATTGAAATATTTCTTAACGACCTGTAATTAAATCACTAGTATATTGAATTACTGGAATTACTAATTAATACAGGGGAATGTCTATGATAGGTATCACCTTTGTAAATAACAGAATAAGTGTCATCGTTTTCATAACAATAGATGTTTTATATGAATTTTCAAGAATTGTAATCGATTCAGTTATTTGTGCACAATTCTTGTAAGAAATGCATACAACGTTTTTCTTCAGATAGAAATGATTCAGGCGTGTTTTACTCATTTTATTCGGCACTTAATTTAGTTATTGATTATATCAAATTTCAATTTTTGATTGCATTAAACTTCGATTATTGATTATTATATCAAATTTCGATTATTGATTACTATATCAAATTTCTATTATTGATTACTATATTTCAAATTTCGATTATTGATTACTATACAAAATTTCGATTATTGATTACTGTATCAAATTTCGATTGTTTATTATATCAAATTTCGATTATTGATTATACAAAATTTCGATTATTGATTATTATATCGAATTTCGATTATTGATTACTGTATCAAATTTCGATTATCGATTACATCAAATTTCGATTATTGATTATATCGAATTTCGATCATCGGAGTTTATTTCTTATATTCACCTGCAATTATTTTTCTTAAAGTGTATTATTGACTAAAATTTGGTTATTTATATATTTATTACAACTGCCAGGCGTTTTACTATTTAGTCATTAAAACGGCAAAAGCTGCTGTTGATTTTGCATTGTCCTGGGTTCACCATGTGGAGGCCTACTACATTAGACCCTCTTAGAACTGCAACTGAAGGAGTTGAGAATTAACCTTGTAGTCCTTCAGAAAAGAGTAGATTCTATTGACCAGGTTCGCCACTTGAAGGCCTACTATATTAGACCCTCTTAAAATTTCAACTGAAGAAGTTGAGAATTAACCTTGTAGTCCTTCAGAAGAAAATGGATTCCACTGACCAGGTCCAAGACTTTTATTAGTGGTTTTAACGACGCCAAGAACACCAAAGCTTGCAATATGATGACTTCTTTTGTCTGTTGTTGAGCTGTGCTCCAGCCATTTGGTGAACCGAGGTTGGCGACAGCTGTGTTAGAATTTGAAGGAATGTGTAGTTTAAATTAGTATACATCCAGCAGCTGTTGATAACTACAAAGAGTCTTTCCAAACAACTAAAATTCAGCCTCTTTTGTTCTACTCATTTACGAGAGTACAGAGCGATAGAGGAGGAAAAATATTTACCAAATTTCTTCTTTTATCACACATCTTTTCGGATATTTCAATGTTAGTGTACTGAAAGTGTTCGGAAGGCAAGCAAAATGACTTTTTAACTTGTCACCCCTAGAGCATTTCAATTTGATCATCAAATTTAATTAGGCGATAAATTGTTTTTTTTTATATAGTTATATGGGATATTATTACCCTTTACAGGGTTAGCATAATTGCCAAATGGTCGGCACACATAGCCACCGGGGCGTATTTTTTGTAAATTGCTCGCAAAGAATGGTTTCGCAGTGCCTGATAGGAACAGAACCCACGACTTCTTGGTAGTCGACCAAGAGCTCTTCCAACTGAGCTAAAGACGACCTGTCATCCTCCTTCTCTCCGCGAGCACATACAAAGCTTCGCTATAAACGAGTTCCCATATTTATTTTTTTATTATTTAATTATTTTAATAAATATTTATTTTCCGCTAAATATTTTTTTCATATTCATTAAGTGTTTCCCCCCATAAAATTATTCACTACTAATAATTATAATATATTTTTTTTCTACTACTTTTTATTCTGGCTCTGTAGGCCCTGAAGTATCAAGACCCTCTTAATAATCAGTCTCCTAGTCTTCACTATCAAAATATTTTCTCCTTTACTCTTTTGCTCCTAAACTTCTGAGGTCCTTCTCCATTCCATTCATTGTCCTTTTCCTGAGATATATTATAAATAATATATTTATTTCATATTTTGTTTTTCAATTTTATCCGAATATTTTTATAAGAAATATAAATAATTAATTTAATGTACCGCATAAACTGAAAATTCAATTAAAATTGTGTAATATTTTCAAGCATATAAATTAACACAAATACTCACTGGAAATTTATGGGAACATTACATTAGAGAAGATGAATAGATTATGGATCAGTTCCATAGGAGTAAAATGATGAATAACTCAGAACATTCACGCATTAAAGAACCTTATACACTGGTAATATACAGAATTTGGTTATATACAACATTTGGTTATATATAGCATTTGGTTATATATAGCATCTTGTTATATACAGCATTTAATATCATGCATTATATATTACTTCGTATTGATATTAAATGCAATAAACCTAAGTTTAAATATTGTAAATTTTCAATATAATTTAAGCTAGTTGTTAAACTAATCTTACATAATGATAATAGTAATTACCAGCTATTATAAAAGGCGGTGCACTATCTAGAGACAAATGAGCAGATGATAAAAAATAAAAACATACAATGATATGTAAATCAAAGTAGAAAGATTAATATATCATAATATTTTATAAATAAGACCAAAGAAATTAACAAACAGTTATTTCGACACTGGCGTAAGGTTTAAAAACACGACGTTTCGGGAGCCAACTGCTCCCTTTGTCAAGTGAAGGCAGAATACATGCAGAAGACATTCAGCCTTCACTTGACAAAAGGAGCAGTTAGCTCCCGAAAAGTGGTGTCTTAAACCTTACGCCAGTGTCGAAATAACTGTTTGTTATGGAATCTCCTGGTGAAACTCTGTATTGTTCGTCAACGAAAGTAACTTTCCATGCAAAAAGGGAAGAATTACATAAAAGGACAACAAAAATTACATCACATGAACATTACAGGAGGAAGAAGCTACAATTACAATCGTAGAAAGTGCAATCCCTACAATTTCAGAACTCCCTGCAAATAGCCAAAACGTTCTACCATCAAACACAAAAATCTTCTGAGGACAGCCCATATCATACGAAGGTGTCTTTATTTATCTCAGGTCCTTAGAAAGGGCTTGGCAATTAAATAAAAGAAGCAAATCCTACACAACGTGGATCGTGAATTTGTGAATACCATGTTTTCGCTCACGCATTAGGTTGCATGCCCAACGAAAGGAGGTTGTACTTATCTCAGAAAACCCCGTACTTTATGACATGCCACAAAATTGGAGTTACGTTTGCAGTTTCTAACATGTGGAATAGGTTGCTGTGTTTCCGGTGTGCTAAGTCCAAGAACAGATTCAATTCCCAACCATGTCTGCTCTGGCAGTTTTTTTTTTATCAGAAGGGCTTTATAGTCTGTTGGCACCACAAACGTGCGACCGTAGTAACCTTCCTTACCAGATTTACATATGTACAGGAGAAATCGTTACTAACCGTGAATATTTGGAATTGTACAAAAATTAACTTCGTTTTGGAATTTTTATATTTTAAATATGGAAAAATATTTAATATCATTATAACGTTTAATATGTGTGTTTTTACTTAAAATAGTCATTAATGCGTTATATATTATTTGCGAATTCCTATTCAAGCTTGTATAATAATTTGTGCTCATAGTATAGATGGAATGTACACTGAATTGAACACATATGAGTGAAATTCTAATAATTTTCCGCCTTTCTGCATAGCATATAATAGCTTTTGTAAACATAGTAACATTAGATTTATACTTAAATTTCAAGCATCTAAAAGTAATAAAAGTAAGTAGATGCAAAAATTCCACAAAAAAAAAACGAATAAGGCCGATATTTAAATTTTATGGGTTTCGATTAACATTGTATCTTTTATTGTTCTGCTTTGTCTGTCAGTCGTCAATAGGGAGGTCAATCAATTTGTGCTTCCTTAGATGTAGAGTTGTAAAAAACTCGGGAATTTTGGACACATTGGAAACTTTGATGGGAAGAAACCAAAATAACTAGAATAAAGGAGGTAGTCCCGTCCTTACCTTTCTTCCTATTGGTCGATTGGACACAATCAACCAATAGGAAGAAAGGTGTGGACGGGACATACGTCCTTTATTCTAGCTATCTTGGTTTCTATGCCCAAAGTTTCCAATGTGCCCAAAATTCCAGGGTTCTCTACAACTCTACTTAGATTGTTTACAGTTAGTTGTTTACAATCAGTTGTTTACACGAATTCACACGTGTTTACTCATCAACATTCAGAGAGCAAGTAAGAGCCAACTTGCCAACTTTTGGATTAAAAATTGGAAGTTGGTGAGCTGGAATTTGACAAGTTGCAGTTTACTTTCAAAAATCTTAACACACCAACTTCCAGTTCTCCCCTCTCAAATTCTCCAATTTCCATTTCACATATCTCCAATTCTCCGCTCTCTGATTCTCAAATCTCCAATTTTCCACTCTCTAATTCCCATTTTTTCCATTTTTTTAATGTTAACAATAGCTATCATTATTGTGTTTTCGGAAAATCCTTTATCTTACCCTTGTTATTGTAGACAGACAGACAGACAAAAATAGCGGGTTCAATATTTATTGAAACCCCCTAAAAATATAATAAAATTTCAAATATCAACTTCTAAAATAAATTTGGAATATCGTGAAGCAACAAATTAAAACATTTAATATATAGTTTTATGAATACGATTTTCAAATAAGAAAAACCATACATTACAACCTTTCATTACTTTTAAACTTCAGTCATTCCGAAGACCGAATCTGCATATTTCGTGATTCCCACATGGTATGAAATCGACGACTTTTGAGTCTAAGTCTCAAATATTTAAACCTCTATAATTGCTATGTCACGTGACAGACTGAAAATGGAACTAAGATCAATAGTTTCCCTTTAATTATTTTTATCTTAAATTGGTTTTTTGCGTGTTTTGTATCTGAGGTCTGCAGAGAGTTAGGAGACCGAAAGACAATACGCATATTGTACATTTCCAAGAAAATAATCTGTTTAATATAATTAAAAACCTGTTTACATTCCTCCTCAGGAGACATATATATTTAAACTGAACTTGTTTTCCAAATAATTGGGCATAATTTGATCCAACTATTTGTTTAATTGTGAAAAAAAATGTTATTTCAATTTCATTCAATGCGAAGAAACGTATTTTATGTTTATTTATAATTAAATATACTTTACTTTAATTGAATAATATTTACTTTGGAAGGTATATTTTAGAGATTGTGTTATTGTATGAAGTTTTTTAATTTTCAAAGTATACGTGGAAACCTTAGTTAAAAAATCATAAAAAATACGCGCTTCTCCCTTTCTCTCTGAATGTCATTTACAGAAAATCTAAATTATCACGACATCTCGTGCTATGTGAAATTTTAACGGGATCACTAATTGGGGAGTAGCAGGAAAAAAGGGCTTAGGAACTTAACAAGAAAAATATGGATTTAAAAATGGAAGTCGAGGACTTAGAAAGGGATATTGATATAAAAACAGGAGAATTAATTGAAATAGACCAACACACCAAACGACCCAACATAGAAATCGTAGGAACACCCTTCAGGGAAAATGAAAACTGTGAAGAATTGGTAACGAAGGTAGGTGAACTGATGGAAACAAAGATTGAAGAGGAGCAAATCAAGAGAGCTTGCAGAATGGAAGATATAAAAGGAAATAGAGAAGTGATAGTAGCAAGTTTTTTAATTCAAAAAACCAAGAAAGAAATGATGAAACGGGAAAAAATGATGCCAATAAGAATTAAAGATTTGTTGGGTGAAGGGGAAGAAAAGATATATATTAACGACTAATTTTGTCACTTCAAAAGGAGACTCTTCACCGAAGCATGGAAGATGAAAAAAGAATATAACTGGAAATACCTATGGACAGTTGATGGAAAAATTAAGATGAGAAAAGATGAAAACAACCGAGTGATAAACATAGATAAAAATCTGGACCTGAATCGTATAATCTGACTTAGGAATGAAAGAATAAGAACAAGGAAAGACTACTACAGAAAATAAAAAGCGAACAGCAGTAAGGAATACTTTAAAAAAGGTAGATGCTATAATACTGATGAAAGAATGAAGAACTTCAACTCCATTATGGATAAATCGGAAGATAATTTGATAAGGCAAATTAAAAACAATAATGATAATAAGGGCAATATAGGTGATGGATTAGAATTTAACTCAAGTGTTAATTGTAGTGTAAGTTGTATAGATTAAGTATATTCAGAGAGCAAAATTGAATGTGAGTATAATCAGGGAGAGTTAATAAATACATCTATAACAGATTATGAGGAAACAAGTTGGTTGGATCGGAATATGATAAGAATAATGCATATAAATGCAAGAAGCATAAACAATAAAATGGGTGTAATAGAAATATTATTGGACAATAAAAGAGTATTAAATTAATATTTTGGGTATAAGTGAAACTTGGGCTACAGAAAGTGATCATATCGAAATATGGCTATCATTTAATGAGAAAAATAAAAGATGGGGAGGGGTATCTGTTTATATTAAGGAAAAGCATGTTTAATTTGAAAAGTGGGATGAACTAACATATTCATGGGACGACTAGGAAATCATAGGAATAAAAAGAGGTAAAGGGTAGGAATTATATGTAGAAATCCAAGAGGCAATATAGATAAACTCACTGATTGGTTATACAGTAAACTTGAAAAGGTACTGAACAAGAAAATACTAATATTGGGAGATATGAATATTGATATTGGTAAGGAATCTGGTAAAAAACTTCTTACTGAATACAATAAAAACCATGGGACTAAAAAATACAATAAAAGGATAAATAAGAGCAACTGCAGACTCTTGTACAATAATTGATTTGTCTCTTACAAATATAAATGGAATTAGATCACGTGTTGTAGATCATCACATTAGTGATCATCGAGCCATAATAATGGGGGTTTGTGAGAAGACAGCGGGGAAAGTAAACAACAAATTAAGAGTTAGAAACTTCAGCAACGGGAATATAAGGAAATTCAGGGAAGAATTAAGATCTATCGACTGGGAACTCGAATGGGACAATGTCGATAAATATAATTTATTTTAAAAAAGGATAAAGGATTTGTATGAAAAAAATTTCAAAGTGTAAATATATAAAGGGTAAAATAAATGAAAAGGGTTGGGTCAACAAAAGAATAAAAAATAACATGAACACAAGGAGTGGCATATTTAAAAGATTTATAAGAACCAAAAAACTGGTCTGCTTGGAAAGATTTAAGAAATTAAGGACCAGAATAACTAAATTAATTGCATTACACAAAAAGATTTATGGATGAAAACTTACTTAATACGGATAATAAAAATAAATGGAAATTTTTAAATAAATTCCTGGTAAAAAGAACGATAAAGAGTAAGAAGGAAATTAAATGTTTAATCGGGACAATAAAAAAATCAGAGAATGGGGAAATCGCTAACTGCTTTAACAATTTTTTTGTTGAAATAGCAGAAAAAATAATAGATAGAGGTAATGAATTGAACGATGACTATAAGGAATATGCACGACAAAATTATGAAAAAATAATGTGTGTAGATCATATTGGCTACTCAGAACTATTAGATGAAATAAACATATATATATATAAAAAAATGTGAGATATGATAAAATACATGCAAAAATAGTTAGAGAATGTGTAGACCTACTGGTTGAACCTTTGTTGGTCATATTTGATGAAATAATGAAATAATAGATACTAAAGAAATTCCAACTGAAATGAAAAGATCTAAAATAGTTCCTATTCGTAAAAAGAGAAAGATCGATAACATTGAAAATTGTAGACTGATAGTAATAATTTTAGTATTTGCTAAATTATTTGAAAATCTACTGTATAAAAGAATAATTGAATTTAGAGGAAAAACAGCATAATGAATAAAAATTAATTTGGTTTTAGAAAAGGAAAATCAACGGAGGGATCACTGCTTAGAACAATTGACAAAGTACAAGACGCAATTGAAAATAAGGAAAATGGAATTGGCATATTTTATGATTTAAGCAAGGCATTTGATGTAATAAATATAACGATATTAACAGAAAAATTGAAAAATTATGGATTAGGGGGAAAAAATCAATAATTTCTTAAGTAGTTATATAAGGGATAGAAAACAATTAGTTTGTGTCAAGTGAATAATATCAGAGCTACTGACAAATAATTATGGAGTACCCCAGGGATTCATTACGGGGCCACTGCTATATTCGTTATATGTTAATGTTATATATCGGACACATTATCTTGTTCGCAGATGACACAAGCGTGATTTTAACTGATAGTGACTAAATGAAACTGATGGAAGTGAGTATAAGAGAAATTTAAAAATACGAAAAATGGTTTAATGTTAATCAGATGAAGCTAAACGTAGAAAAAACCAAAATGTGCGTTAAAAATTAAACGAATACCTCATAAAAAGTTTATAGAAATTTGAGAATCAGAGGAGAAGCGATAAATTCTTCAAAAACCTGCAGAATTTATATGAAATATAAATTTGTTATCAAACTTTATTCATTTGATTTTATTAAAAAGTAACACATATTTTTTCACTTCTTCATCTGAATTATTTTATTTATTGGATAATTATCTGCATTGTTTGCGAATTACTGCCAAATTCACTTTGATCACTAGAAGAGACAGTCTCTGTGTCATATCTACACAGTAAAGGCGATAGATTTTTACAAACTTCACTCTCATTCTGTGTAGTTTTTCTTTTACAACAATGTAATCAGAAGTTAATGGATGGTTCTACTAATTTTTTACATGCCTTAGGTAGTTCACAATATCTAGACATACAGTACTTCAGCTCGCATAGGAAAGGGTGACGTTGCAACAAGTGGATTCGCTTCAGGAAAGAAGAGTAGAAACACGACTCGTGTATATTTTTCATCGGCAAATATTTCCCACACAAGAATGTATCGAAACATGCGCAGTGAAATATTTAATTCAATCTGCATATGTATATTGAATAAACAAAATTCGAATGACACATCAAAATATAAACCGCATATCTTTAAAACCGTCTAAAATAGATGCACATAAAAGCAGACTCGATGGTGTATGTATGTGTCTGCGTGTATATGTGAACGAAAATAAAGCTAATTATTTTGAACTTCTCCTTTTCCAGGCAACGGTTATTTTAAATTATTTTATAATTTTCTATGTCATAATCGGAATTTATCAAATAAAGAATTGAAACTGCTATATATATATATATATTGAATTTGCTGAAATATATACACTCTATAACAAACAAATCGACGCATCAAGAAGGAGTTGTCCGATTGCGATAAAAATTGGTGGATGTGAAGAACATACATAGAAAAAAAAACGGTTAAAATTTCAGAACAATTGAATGATTTATTGCAGAGTTTGACCGTTACAAAGGGAGGAAGTCAATAAGGCGTTGGTCCACCTCTGGCCTGGATGCAAGCTGTCACCCGGCGTGGCATAGACTGATAAAGATCCCGGATGGTGTCCTGCGGAATTTCTTGCCAAATTGTCTCCAACTGTCGGGCTAAATCGTCAACATTCCGGGATGGTTGCAATCGCCTTCCCATAGCGTCCCAAATGTGCTCTATGGGAGAGAGATCAGGAGATCTAGCTTGCCAAGGAAGTGTTGGGCAAGCTTGAAGACAATTCATAGCAACACGTGCCGTGTGCGGCCGGGCATTGTCTTGTTGAAACGTAAGTCCAGGGTGTCGCAAAAGGAACGGTAACACAACCGATCGTAGAATGTCGTCTCGTACCGCTGTGCTGTAAGTGTGCCAGAAATGACCACCAAAGGGGTCCGGCTATCAAAGGAGATGGCACCCCAGACCATAACGCCCTGTTGTGGGCATGTGTGGCGTGCGATAGTAAGGGCAGGATCCCCACGCTGCCCTGGACGTCTCCAGACACGTCTGCGGTTGTCGTCAGGACACAGTTGGAAACGGGACTCGTCACTAAAGACTATACGTCCCCAGTCAGCGCAGTTCCAAGTTGATCGAGCCCGGCACCACTGTAATCGGACTTGACGGTGTAAAGGCGTGAGAGGTAAGCGGCGTAACGGTCTGCGCGAGCGTAAATTCCGCTCTCTCAGTCGTCTGCAGAGGGTCATGTTGGACACATGTGTGCGGTCCACACTTTTGATAGTTGATAACGACGAATCCGGTGCTGTGACAGCTACTCTGATAATCGCTCTGTCTTCCCGTTCTGTTGTGGCCCTAGGTCGACCGCTGCCGTCCCGACGCTGACATCTGCCGTTGTTGACCCACTCTTGCCAGCACCGTCCAATCGCCGCATCGCTTCGACCCACATGTCCAGCGATTCTTCGATTCGTCCAACCAGCCTCTTTCAATCCGATAGCACGACCTCTTTCAAACTCTGACATATGCTCGTAATGAGCACGAATCTTTCGGCGAGGCATTGTTACAGTCGACGTAAGATATCCGCAGTCAAAATGCAACAGAAATTTTGACCACATATTGAGAATCGCTCCTTATATACACCTGCTGAATGCGCAGTTCCGATGCGCTGGAGTTCCCGCTATTCATTCATTGGACACCAAATTTTAATCATTTGCATGTTCGGTCAAAATGTCTTTGAATACGAAATTTCATTACAATCGGACAACTCTTTCTTGGTGCGTCGATTTTTTTGTTATAGAGTGCATATATATATATTTACATGGTTATCACTGAACTTGTAATTTATTAATTCATGTTTGGTATTATGGATAGCTTGGGTATGCTCTCCTCTATTCACAATTTGATCGAGAGTCCTGGAGCGATGATCTATCTCTATTCGCTTAACTGACGCTTCGTCAACTCTTAAAATTACTATCATTTCTAATTACTACTACGAAGCGCCATGCATCAAGAGAAACAACAATTTAGTCAGGGATTTTGGATTTAAACTAACCTTATTTATTATGTTTCCATTTTAAACCAGAAAAAAATGAAATAAGAATAAATAATGAGATTAAGGCAATAAAATGTCCAAACATAAATAAAACACATTATCATCCTGCATGGATGAATATTTGCCACTTTTTAAAAAGTACCTTTTCCGTTCTAGTTGCATATAATTATCCTTGTTTTTAGATTATTACAAGTTTTTTTATCTCTTTTCATGTGCTTTTCTTAATATATCATTACAATGCATCTTGTGTTTCTTTACAATTATCCTTTCACAATTGCGGTAAATTCTGCCCAAAATATATCTTCTCTCTGTATGAATGTCATAGGCAACGTGTATGTATTTTATATCATATATGTATGTATATAATCGATTATAATTACTTGATTACGCTTACTTTAAGTCTGCTTCACACACTTTTTTGCTATATGCAGCATTATTTAAAATATAATTTTTTCTATAGTTAGTCACAAAATCATTGAATATATCAATATTTGTATATTATGATTTAATTATTTTTTTTTGTTTTTTCTATAATTAACAATTACATGCAATGCAATACAATATGAAAATTAAGAACGATAATTATTGATTACCGCAATATTATGATTTAACCAAGAATAACATGATGATTAACTACTACAATATTTCAATAGATGTGATTTAACATTAGCACATGATCAGATAGGAATGTATTGACTTTATTATAAATAACAGCACTAGATGATTTTCTAAACAGCACTAGATCATTTTCTAAACAGCACTAGATCATTTCTAAACAGCATAGATCATTTCTAAACAACACTAGATCATTTCTAAACAGCACTAGATCATTTTCTAAACAGCACTAGATCATTTCTTAACAGCTTTAGATCATTTTCGACAGCACTAGATGATTTTCTTCTGAAAGTGCAGTGTTAATGCGACTTTTTGCTTGTTTTAATGACATGAGGTAATTTTTGACATAACCGGATATGAATATTCAATATGGGCAAAGAGGCACTCATTGATTACTAACAAGTTTGCTTATTGAAGATGTGACTTCATATTTAAATGCTTTAAATAAGGAAATAAAATTATAAATAGTACAAAAATTATCCTTTTGGGAAAAGTAATTTCAGATCCGCTAGTTCGGACAATTTTTTAAACCGTCATCTGCGCATACAGAACATGCTTACGGTTAGAAACGTTCTAAGATTATAACATAGAAACTTTCACTCCTATTTCCTTACCATTTTTGATGAATAGTCTAGCTCAGCCCAATTTACTGGCATGCCGCAGTTTTCTCAAATGAAGCCCAACATAATTCCACACACAGTATCCACATATTACTCATGAACCATCCATATGTGCAGTTATTACGGTATCCATATATCCATATTACGGTTATTACGGTATCCATATATCCATATATTGCAGTTATTACGGTATCCATATATCCATATATTACGGTTATTGGTATCCATATATCCATATATTACGGTTATTACGGTATCCATATATTACGGTATTACGGTATCCATATGTACGGTTATTACGGTATCCATATATTACCGGTTATTGACATCCATATATTACGGTTATTACGGTATCCATATATTACGGTTATTACGAGGCATCATATATTGCAGTTATTACGGTATCCATATATCCATATATTACGGTTCATGAAAACATAATTCAGTTAGTCAATGGATTATAAATGCTTTACATCTCAAATAGGTAAGAAACCAACGAACCGTTTTAGAAATATATATATAATTAAATCTGAAAAGGAAATGGAAAAGGATCTACCCTTCCTATGTAACAACTCTCAATTCTGGAAGAGAATATAGCAACAGGCTTTGACTTTATATACTTTTCCAATTCCTACCCAAATCTTAAAACGCGAAATCTAATGTACTTCTTCTTCCGCATTTATACCTCATATTGCTTATAGCCTGCACTGCACAAAAAGTATAAAATTGGGATGAGTAAACATTATTATCAGGACTCATTTGGACAGTCCATCTTGTATTTGACGACTGAGTATATGCTTTAACATCTGGCCCTTCCCAAGAGCTCGAGATTATTATTATTATTATTATTATTGCGTATCTTAATATTGAAAGGACTCATTTTATGACTACGCTTTATTCTTAAAGGAACCATTGCAAAACAATTAATAGAATATGAGCCTAAATTATGTATGATATAAGTAGAGATAGATAGTCATTGAATTACATTCCCAGTCCCTCTCAAATTTTCAATGGTAATATACTGTTATATATTCAAATTATGTAGTTCATAATTAAAATTTTTATATGATATTTAAAGCATAATGGTAACATTATACAACGTTGTATTTAAAAATTTTATAAATATGCCAGTTATATGTTTATTATATGAGGCTCTCAACGAAGAGAGCGTTAATGAAGTTTTAAAATAAAAGCATTGTCACGTTTGAGGTTTTAACCTTCTAAGACTATTATCCTCAATTTTCACGATCTTTTAAAATAAATGGAAATGTATTTAGAGATATTTGGATAATTTTATAATTACTTAAAATTTGTCTAAGCCTTTTTTATTTTCAATAAGGCTAAAAATCTTTATATACATGCGTATACTTGGAGAGACCTTTAGCCAAACTTCCATTGAAAATATTGGATGTACGAGGGAAGAGAAAAAGGCGGGCTAAAATCTTTTTCACTGATTGCTGTTAGAGAGCTGACGACGGATACTTTTTCAGATTTCATCAATTAGAAAAAGAGGCTCTTTCATGATTCAGTGTCTGGCTGGGTATGTAAGAATGAGTGTTTCGGAGAAATTCTTCCTCCGAACGTTCAGATTTCCCGGCCCATTAGAAGATTGCTATCGAGCAGAGTCGATGGCCCTAACAAACCAGCGAAGACTAAGAAAGATTGATGATTGCGTTCTATTCTAACGCGTAAGAACAAGAGAGCCTTTCTCGGAGAAATCCTCGCGCGAGAATAGAGTCATTGCTCCACTCTGCGCCGGCACATTTGTCGAGACTTTTCAATGCCTAAATAACGCCAATTATCTCCGAAAAGAAGGAAAATACATATGTGAAAATCTTTTAGCATATAAATTGGTTTGCAATACCCATACTTTCATTATAATAATATAAAGTTCTGAAGAAAGATTATCGCCATTAAAACTTAAAAATAAATTTTAACGAATTATTGTTTTCATCCAGAAATTTTATAGAAAGCAATACAGTGCTAAGACAGTGAATATATTTAACTGTATATGCTTTCAGAGTAAGTCTAAAGGTTATAAAACCGTTTTTTAATAGTATTTATGAAGTGCTTGTAGGTACCAGAATACACAGAATAGCCCTCAGACATTAGAGGTAAATAAAACTATTTGCTACGAAGTATTGCTAAGAGAGGGATGAAAGCAGTCTCAACTGAGCAAGTGCTGTTCGTTCACGAAAAGAAGTCCGATGGAACAGTTAGAAATAACGGGAGGTGACGTCACAAACGGGTTAGTTCATTACAGCAGAGGAGGACTACAATTTCATAACTGTTTTTTGGTGAACGTTTGTCGGCGGAAAAATCAAGTTCTGGAATTGGAGCCCTCCTCTACTGTAATGGGATAGGCCGTTTATGACGTCACCTCCCGTTATTTCTAGCTGTTTCATCGAAATTCTTTTCATGAACTAACGGTACACGTACTAGACAGACTATATAGCTTATTGACAAAATATTCCCTTTGTAAGATGGTATTACCCTTACCGGGGTTAAAACAATTACCAATTAGGACCCATGAGGCGGGCACTGGGAATTTTTTTTTTTTTTTTGTAATTTAATTTTTCGTAGGGAATTCAAATGAATAATATTGTTGACATCTAGGCTTAAATTCAACTTTTAAAAATAGTATCCGTCTGATCACCATACCGAAAAATTACAAAAAAATCCCCTTTAGATTCATTTGATGACCAGTTGACAATTGTGTAAACCCTGAGAAGGATATTATCTTACAAGCCTTACATGGAAAGAAAAAGAGCATTTTTCTATGTACCGGTTCCCCAACAAGTTCTCAACGAACTCCGGTTTATATGGAAGGTCCCCTGTTAGACATCGTAGCACGATGGTCTCTCTCTTTCTCACCATGAGCGTCCCGAGGGAGTGCCAAGGGGCGAACTGGCACCCCCCTTGGCTTATGAAAAAAGGGGGAAAAGAGGACTGAATCCACAAGAAACTACAGTCCAACAACATTATTCAATTGGAATTTTTTCTCTATGCCCCAAATTTCATATAATTCTGGAGGTGCCCATGCTCTCACCTTCTATTTTTTCCCCTTTACATAAAAGTTATCTTTATCTTTTTTTATCCCTTATTTTATTTATTTATTTATCCCTTTACATAAAATCTGGAACATGGGCCTCAAAAAATATTATCCACTAATATTCCCTTCCACCAATAATCTAAACAACTAAATTTTTCCGTTTAAATACGTTAAAATATGAGCTTTTCTTCATTTTATCATCATCTAAATAAGACGGTACGTAAATTAAATAAAAACGTTTTATGGGGAATTCAGTAAAATCTTGCAATAAATTTATACACACATAAATAGCTTATAAGACTTTTCGTAAATCAGTTTTATTTGAATCAGAAATATGTTATTTAACAGTTCCGATGGACGTATATTTATTTGATTTGGATTTGCAACTAATTAATAAATCAAAATTGTTTAAAAAAATTATTTGGGGTTTGAATTTTATTTATTTGGATTTTGGACAATTCATGTCATATTTGAAATATTAATGTATAAATATTATTAATATTATATATATCGTACTTCATAAGTTTTAAACTTTATTAGAAATTTTATATAAACAATTGACTGGAATAATCAAGACCTTAAAAATAACATAAATTTATGTTTCCAAGATATTACGATTAAATAAAATGTTGAAGAATTCGAAAATATATTCATTAAGATATGCATTTGAATATAAATATATTATGTAACGAATTTTATATTAAGCTGGGTGCAAAATATTGAGAAAGGAATTATAAAATATGGAAAAGTTCATTAAATATTTTTTATAGTACAGTCACTCATTTTATATCTGCTATTTCAATAAAATATTAATATTAGTTCTTATATAGAAATAACCCCGTTTCATTTGTTCTGTAAGCAAGCGTTCATTTACGAAGCTGTTTTATATTATACTTCTTGCAAACTTCAAATTTGGATAGTTCGCATATTCACGACGCCTGGCACAGTATAGCCCAGATGCTCTTGCGCCATAAAAATCCAAGTAAGCAAACATCACGATGACACGGCAGTAAAATCCATGATGCGCCAGAAGCTACAATTTTCTGAGGAATCTCCACTCTGGCAACGGAACTGAATCCCGATGAACTACAAAAAAATCGGCGGTGCCATTGATAATTCTAAGTTAATGGTACCATAGATGGACGTATTACGTCTGTATTCTCGTAAGAGAGTACAACTACTTTGTCCCGAGGAACCTGGACTTATTAAAACCTAGGAAACCCCAGACTTCAGTGAGCATTTAATCTAGGTTTTTTTCTCGCACTTGGAAGGGAAATCTGGAACAGCATCACGCTAGGAGAAGGCATTACCACTGCGTTACTGCAAGATATATTTCTGAAAGTAATGAATAAGAAACACTTCGAAGAGTAATGAACTCCAAACTAGTTTTTTCATATTTTGAATGAACAATATCTGCTGATTCGTGATAGGGTTCGATTGCAAATTTAAAATTAGCTTTCAAAGGTGTTGAAGGCGTTTCGGATTAGCTCCTCGACACTTTTGAATAGGATGCAAAGGGAGAAGACAAGCTTAAAACTCCTCCAATAACACAAGAGCTTTGATATGAGCTTGAGCAAATTAATCAATTTCCATTTGGGGCTACTCAATTTCAACTCCTGGCAGCGTGTGGTGCATCAGATAATATAAATTAAATTAAAAAAGGCGCACGAAAGGTTTAATCCAAAATAGTTTTGAATCGTTTTCTTTCTTTACAAATCGGTTGGAAATTGATACGTGAAGCAAAGAGCGTTGAAGAGTTCTGAAATTAATTTCCTTGGCTTTTCCTCTCCCGGTAATCCACTTAAGGGGAGACAGTTTCCCTGTTAAGGGAGGAAATACACTTCCTCAGTGATTCCATGGGTGATTAGTTGACTTCATAAAGGGACTTCAGACGGAGTTAGTACAGTTCCCGATAGGACGGTAATGCTCTTTTTGCAACGGAACTCGGATCACTTTACTCTAAGATTAGTTTCGAATTCGACAGTATTAAATCACGGCAACACTTATCCCTATTCCCTTCGCTCATTACTCTAACAGACTAGAAGTTAGTAATGGAATGCTATAATAACCTTGTAACACACACACACACTATCTTTCTGAATCTCCAAAACCAAAGTATTTTAAAAGGATATCTTTACAACGAACCTTTAAAGATTTCAGCCTTCAGAAAAAGTTGTGGAAAAACGCATTCAAAATGAAATGCAAAAGAGATATTATTTCTGTCATGAAATATGAAAGACATTGTGAGATAATTTAGCATTAGGAAATAATATTTTTTTAGTTTGGCGAGACCTACAAAATTGTATAAGTAAGCTATGCAGTAAACTATATTTTATCTCTGAACATCTAACATATGTTTCTATCAAGATAATACTATATCGTTGTTACATCACTAAGTGCTGCTTCAGCATAACGTAGTTTTTTATCCTTGAAGCGCCGTTAAACTTGGCTTCGAACGCGGATGACAGAAGAGACTTTTAATACACATCCATAGAGACATTCATATTGATGTAAAAAAAGGTATTGACAAATTTTCGAAGAAACCAAGATGGCTTGACTTTGCACTATAAACTTCAAGTTTTTTAAAAAGTTGCTTGTTATGAAAAAAGTGAAATAATTACAATGTTTTTATAGTTTAAATTTAAACTTGTTCTATTAATTACATTGTAAATTATCGTTTTTGGTTATTGTATATGTCTCCTTTGCTAAGTTATCCTTCTGTCATACTCGACTATAGTCTGCCCTAAACCATATAGTTTAATTAAAGAAAAGCCCAGCTTTAATTCATTGTCTTAAATTAAATATCTTAGTGAGCATAAAGGAAGGAATAATATAATAGCATTTGCTTAAACTATTTAACAGCCCAAAACTAAAAATTATCTCAGTGAGTGCCCCCGAAGCAGTCCCCCGTAATTACATCCTGGATCCACTCTTGCTCTGTACACAAGTAAATATATATATACATTAAAAATCAGATTCATATCACATAATGTAGTTGCGGGAGCATGAAATAAGGCTTTTTATTTATATTTATTCCTTTTATGCTAGTTTAGCCATTTCGATATTGGATGTTTTCTAATATTGTGTGATGGAAACCAAATTGTTGTTTATGGTGGATGGTTCCTTATATCCGTCATTCTTGGCTTCGCATGCCTAAAATCAAATAAAAGCGACTTTGGAATTAAACGTTCAATTCCCTCTTTACTTTTGGAATTTTAACCAACGAGCTATGTATATACGCTCGACTTGGCTATCGAATCTTAGACGGATGGAACTCGTCGGCGCACGCTGAACCGAAGCCCATTATATTCAAAGATTCTGTACACGGTTCATTGAGTCATTTGTAAGAAGACGTGATCGAAGTCAACAAAAGACCTGCTCTTCTTTCTCCCTTCTTCTTGGATTCGCTCTCAGGGACGCAGCTTGAAAAATTGTTTTCCGATGCAGCGTGTGTCAATCTAAAAGCTGAAGATTTAGAATCTGCAGGATAACCTTTGGAGCATGGATGAACTCTTTCTGTAGATATTAGCTTTCTGTTGAAAATACCAGTTAAACTAAATCCACCGTGATAAATTGCACCAGAGGACGATTCTTTTGCAAACAAACGAATCACATTAAATTTCCGCATCTAGTAAAAGCCCCTACCCGGCCATAACAGATGGGCGTCTATCTCCGACTGTGCATATTTCATAAATATTACCCCCATTTGGACATTTTTTCTATGATACAAATCTTATTTCTTTTGTGTATCATCTTATAAAAGGGATTTCAGTATGCGGGATGCATCTATTATATTGGTTTCGCATTATACGCTGAAGTGAAAGAAAAAGTGGTACAGGCGTGTGTATGCAAATAACGGAGTTTTGAAACTAATTAGTGTAACGCGATGCAGTCGGCAGCGCCTATATAAGACAAGAGATGTCTGGCAAAGCTGTTAGATCGGTTCTTGAGCTACAATGGCGGGTTATCAAGATTTAAGTGATTTTAAACTTGGCATTATAGTCAGCACAAGAGGCATCAGCACTGATGGAGAATATGGGGGTTCCAAGTAAGCCTCAGTATTATCCATTTTCTTAGGCCTCGTTTTTGGTCTCAAGCGGGGGGATATTCTTTGCCTTTATCCCTATGATTTTATTAAATGAAAACGCCCAAGCATTTAAATGCACAAAAAGATTTAATTTATTCAATCGCTTAATCATTATTTGAACATACTACAGGCCTGGTTGGTGTAATAGCTTATAGGCCTTCTTCTCTCCTCGCCTCTCCTAAAAAAATTCAACTAATCCTTTATAGAGACAAAGAGTAATAAACGATTGATATATTTTACGTATTATGTTTTTCATCATCAACTATATTCTGTATTCATTTACATTATATGCCCAATAGTATCCGAAAACTTTGGATTTTTGAATTTTTTTTGAATTTCTAAAAAACTACTCGCCCAATTTTTCCTAACTTCGGAAATATGTACAACATGCTTAAATGCACACTTCTCAATAAAGTTTTGGTGACTTGTGCATTTAGGGGACCACCCACATATTAACAAAGTGAAAAAATATATTTGATCACCCTGTATCATAAAAAGCTGGAAATTATTTGTAACTTTCAGAAAATATTTAACCAGCTATGCTTAATGCCTGTGTGCATTTATGTATATTCATGAAGATAGAAACATTTAAGAAAACCCAAATTTTGTCACATGCTTTTGCTTATAATATCCACCATTTTCAATCAAATTTCATGACCCTCACAGAACATTTGTCACGTACAAGAAAAATATTATATTTAAATTAGAAACTAATATATTGAATACACAATCAGATATGAGCATTTGAAGAAAATTTTTACTGCGCATGGGCGAAAGATAATTTTCTGTCATAATTTTGTAGTCAATAGTATAGGGCAACTTCAAAAAAATACCAGCGAAAATGCAACAAACCAACAAGAAATCAATTATCAAATTAATATGAAGTGAGGCCACCTTTTGCTGCAATGACGGCTGCCACTCAATCAGGGAGGTCATCTACTAGTTTCTGGAATTTTTCAGTGGGAATTGCATGCCATTCTTGCAAAAGAATATTAATCAGCTCTTGCGCCAATGTGGGGCGTTTTGGCCTAGCTCGCAGTCGACGTTCTAATGCATCCCATAGGTGTTCTGTGGGATTTAGGTCTGGGCTCAGAGCATGCCAGTCCAATTCCTCAACATCCATGTCAGCAAGCCAGCTCTGTACAGCCTGTGCTGTGTGGATAAGAGCATGATCTTGTTGAAACAAGAATGAACCTACTCCAAACTGTTGTCACAATGTAGACAACATGGAATTGCCTAAAATGTCGAGATAGCCTTCCATCTTCAGAATTCCCTTCATAGGAAGCAGAGGGCTCAGCCCGAACCATGATAAACAGCCCCAAACCATTATGTTTCCACCACCAAACTTAACTTGCGGCACAATACAGTCAAGTAAAAAGCGTTTACCCAGCATTCTCCACACCCAGACTCTACCATCTGATTGCCAAATAGTTTACCGTAGTTCATCGCTCCATAACACTTCACGCCACTGCTGCAGGCTCCATGTTTTGCACACTTTGAATCATTGTAAGCGACGCTTGACATTGATTGCAGTAATGCTTGGTTTATATGCAGCTGCTCGGCCATGAAAACCAAGACTTTGCAGTTCCTGACGAACTGTTTTTGTGCTGACGTTGCATCCAGAGGCTTTTTGAAAATCCGCACGAACTTTTTCCGCCGATTTCATGCGGTTCGCTTTCACAACTCTTTTCATCACTCTGCGTTCCCTGTCTACTAGACGAAGTGGTCGACCAGGTCGTGGATGCACCGTTGTAGTCCCCGTATGTTCCCACTTTACGATAACATCATTAACGGTGGAACGGGGCACTCGTAACATCACAGAAATCTCACGAACAGATTTTCCACAGCGGTGACAACCAATGACTTCACCACGTTCAAAATCATTTAGCTCGCCCTTTCCTCCCATTTTACTTTTCTAGCTTTGAAATTATAATTGTTAACTCGTCAGACTTCTTTTATACTTGTCTGAGAGCTAGAAATTTGACGTCACTAACAGAATCCACCACGTAGAGGGGTGTCCAGATACCTTTGGTCCTTATTTGCATAAATCTGAAATAGACTCTTTCCAAAACAGTGGTGTTTGGTAATTTGGAGTATGACAATTTGTGGAAAAACTGCTTATCATCTAGCTACTTTCAGAGAATTAGAGAAATACGGCTCACTATATCATCAATAACTTTCTGAATTTTCAAGATATCCCACTGGTATTTTTTTGAAGTTGCCCTATACTATTGACTACAAAATTATGAAAGAAAGTTATTCATATCTTTCGCGCATGCGCATTAAAATATTATTTTCTTCAAATACTCATATCTCATCACGTATTCAATATATTCATTTTTAATTTAATTATAATATTTTTTCTTGTATATTGACAAATGTTCTGTAAGTTGCGTGAAATTAAATAAATTGATCGCTCTGCCAATCAGATCATCGTATATTCAAGAATTTTATTCTCCGAAGTATTATTACGTCCGCTGCCATTAGTTAACAACAGTCATGTATATTGGCAACAAGAATGGAACCAGAATCTACGAGTTACGACATTTCACTATCATCTTGATGGGGGATAGATATCTAAAGATAATTTTGGATTTTATATAGAACCATAGTCCATCTTTAGACAAATTAATTTTGTCATAGCTTCTACGTATATTATAAAAAACTGCCTGAAATAAACTGATAAATGTTTGAGAAAAACGTCGAAATTGGCAGTTCTCGAAACACCAAGATCAGTTTAAGGAGATGCTAATTAATGCAACGAATTATTCCCAAAGGGCAACTTTATTCTGAAAGGGCATCACTTTCATAATCGATTTAGTAGAGGAACTCTAATGAATTGACATTCCGGGAAATAGCTACTCCACTCCGGATTAATGACATGGAAAAGGACAAACAATTTTGAAGCGATTAATACCCAATTAATTATTCTTCGCAGAAGGCAAACTTCAAAACTTAAACCAAAATCGATAGAAGTGTTGTTGTAGCCCAGCTTAAAATTACACTGACAGCCAGGGCTCACTAAAAGGGTAAAATTCAACAAAGAGGAGATTCGAAGACTGGGATGGAAAATACTGATTGTAGTTTTGAATCTTCTAGGATTTTTCTTCAACTGAAATAAAGCCAGAGCTTAACTTTTCCAATAAAATGGAGGAAAGTCGTAAGCTAAACAAATGAGAACAGAATGAATTAGAAGGTGAAAATAAACAACATATGTTAAAGAATAAAAATAATTCAATATAAATAATAATAATAATAATAAATTTTATTTATAAGATCAAAATGGAAAAATAACATTATATACCATTATACAAATTGAGTTACATAATTAGTAAATAATACATTTTCAGTAAAATCATTACATGATGTAATTTGGCGCCTATATGATCTTAAAGAAAAGGAGCCATAAAGGGATTTTGAAAATCCTGAACAATATGGCTCCCCCTAAAAATTAGTCCGATATCTCGTTCACGTAAATGGCATTAGAAACTTCAATAACTGTAGTGGATCCTACTTAAGTAATTTTTCCTTTAATCTTTTTTAAAATAAATTAATGTTGTTTAGATTTTTTATTTTTATTGCAAATTCATTTCACATCTTGGCTCCGTTAAAATTAATGTTCTTTCTTCAAAACTCTGTTCGTATTTTAGATAAGTATAGTATACTATAATTTCTAGTTTTATTCCTTTCATTTTCGTCCTGTTATATTTTTATTCGTTCGTTCGAATTTGTTCGTTAAGAATTTGCTACTTTTACCTCAGAAACATTAATTTCCTTTAAATTTATGCAATAATTTTTGCTACCCACGTATATGTATCTCAAACTAGAGCTTTTTGTTTTTGGAGAAAAAGAGACGCCGTCCTCATCCTGGATTCGAACCAAGGTCCCCGCGTTTTTTTCCCCCCTTTTTCTCCAAAAATAATAAAGTTCTAGTTTGAGCTACATATACATGGGTGCCAAAAATTATTATATAATAAATTTCCCCGCGAAAAACTTACAAAAATCTCGCCCCGGAGGCTTTTCTGTGTTGACCATTATTTGGCACTTGTGTTATCCCTGTAAAGGGTAATAATATCTTACATTCCTTTAAATTTATTGAGAAAGAGAAGCTTCAGACTGCATAGGTGACAACTCATTGTAAGATAGGTTACAACTTGTTGTAAGATAGATGAAAACTCGTTGTAAGATAGATGACAACTCGTTGTAAGATAGGTGACAACTCGTTGTAAGATAGATGACAACTCGTTGTAAGATAGGTGACAACTCGATATAAAATAGGTGACAATTCGATGTAAGATAGGTGACAACTCGTTGTAAGATAGGTAACAACTCGTTGAAAGGTAGGTGACTTGTATGTTAGTGACTCATTGCTAACTGCATGTTGCAGGCTAAGATGATATCGGCCGCTTAATATAGTACTAAATATGTTGTTAAATGATTTTGTGATTATGCATGGTCTAAAAACCAAATAATAGGCGCGGTAAAACGTAACACGAATTTCAATTATAAGAATAATTAAACTTACCTACTCGGAAAATTATGTTGTTTTGTCTGACATAATTTCAGTTTTAATAAGACATAACTCTAACGCTTGCCACTAGGTAAGAAGATGTCGCTGAACAAATTGCCACATAAGTATGGATTTTGATACCTACGATATAGTGAAAACTAAAGTGGATCTCTAAAGAATGGTAGATCACCTTTTTTTTCATTGTGTCTTATAATTTTCTTATGCAAATATCTTAATCTGAGAGCAACGCCAAATCTCATTCTAGCCATAACATCAGGAACTGATTTTGTACATTTCAATATTTTTTATTCAATTTATAATATTTCAAGCATAATACGCTCCCCTCTTTAAGGGGACTTGACCTGAAAAACTCCTGAATTTAGTTATAAATGCCGATCTTTGGTTTTAAGTGTTAAAAAATACAGTAAAACATGCTCTTTTCAATGATGGTCTTGTTTTTTCCGTACGATGACGTCATCACATGAAAAGGTACTCCAGAACGCAACTCTGTAGCACGTCTGGGCATTTAAAGGGTCGTTTAAAGGTCCCTATGTCGTACAATTGTATAGAAACAGTTATTTTTCAAATTATGTTTTATTTTATTTTTTAATTTTTTGTATTACGAATGAAGACCATGCTAACCGTAACTTTGTGTGAGGATTTGTTTACTTTTCAAATTTTACTTCGCTTCTGTCGAAAGCGCATGTTTTTGTCTTACAATAAAAAATAAGCATTTGAAGTTTATTTGGTATTTGGAGTTTCAGTTCTGCGCCTCAAATAAAAAATATAATTCAGATTGATTTTAATTGTTTTTGATTGTTTTAAAAATATGGAGAGGTACAAAAGTCCACGAAGCTCATATCGTGTCCCCAAAAAAACGAATTACCGAACGATCTCGGCACAAGGTCGTTCAAATTATTTGAAGCACTTACTTCCTTCAAATGTTGAGGAAAATTATTAGATTCCTGAAACTGAGGATGCAATACTCTCATGTCAAAGTGGATCAGAAACCACATCAGCAAAAAAAAAAAAAGAAATGTCTGACAGTATAACTGAAACTGACAGAAATCAGTCACTTATTTGAAATTTATATTTTGATTTACTCAACAATTCTGTCTAATATTACTAAAAGACGACAATACAGTAAATTCTTGTGTAAAACAGCTGTGGTGGAAATGCGAGAAAAGCACTGATTTTCATCAAAACTAGTAGTGAAGTGCACTTCATGTGACTTTGTGACCAATAATGCATATTCAAGTCCCCGAACTTTCCAGACAAATTCACCACGACCAACCTTTGATGTGAACATGCAAGCAGTCGAAGCAACTACCTACATCGGAAAAGGCCACAGGGGATTAGAAAAGTTTTGCGCATTGATGGGCATGAATTGCATGAGTCCCAAGACTTTTACCCTGCGCCTTCGAAATTTATCATGCGAAGGTAAACTTTTAAAAGAGCATGCAGTAAACTTATGGTGGCAAACTGTGCGACAAGCGGACGTAGAAATTGACCCGTCTCTTATTGAATTCGACATAATTGACATCAGTGTCTCGTACGATGCAACGTGGCAAAAGAGAGGCCATTCTTTATTGTACGGAATTGGAATTGTTCTCGATACCCTAACTGGGCTAGTCATTGAATTTTAAATTATGTCAAAGTGTTGCGGTGATTGCCAGTCAACAGCCAAATCGATGGAAAAAGACAGTCCTGATTTTTTTTGCATGGTATCAAGATCATATAGAAAGTCAAGCATGTGATAAGAACTTTTCTGGCTCTTCCAATTCCATAGAAAAAAAAGTAGCTAGGATACGATGGCAAAGATCTGTTGAAGATTGTAAAATGCGTTACACTTCAGTTTTGGACGATGGCGATGCTGATACATTTTTGTATTTGAAGGAATTGAAAGTATATGGCAGCGATTATGACATCACCAAAGAAGAGTACTTGAGTCGTATAGACAAACAAGTGGACACTGGCTTAAAGAAAATTGTCGCAGATTGGAAAGTATAAAGGTA